>CANSNZ010000978.1:1005000-1358635 GCA_947646795.1 Beta lomatogona | reverse complement strand
AAACCGCAGCAATATTTCTGTTTATTATTATTTAAACAAACATATTGGCTTCGTTTAAGGAAAAACGCGGCAATATGAATATTTTTATTATAAAAAAAAAAAATGAGGAGTATATTGCGCTGCGGTTTCTCGGACAAACCGCAGCAATACTCTTTTTAATAATAAAATATACAAGATATTGCTGCGGTTTATCCGAGAAACCGCGCAAATATGGATTTTCCCTAATAATAAAATATACATAATATTGTTCTGCGGTTTCTCGACAAACCGCGAGAAATATGTTGTATATTTTTATTATTAAAAAAGTATATTTAATAGCCGTGGTTGTCGGAAACCGCAAAGCAATACTATCTCAAATTTTTTTTTTTTTATATAATTTACATTATGCGCCAAGCGAATGCAGCACATACACAGAGCAAGCGAGAATCCGTAAAGATGCAAGCAAATTTCGCATAAATTTCGGCCAGAGCTCCGTTTGTAAATTGGATAAACCCATAATTGGGAATTAACTCATACAATATTATATGCAACAACCATCCATCATCCACAATTCATCATCCAAAATTCATCCCAACATCCATCCATCATCCACAAATCATCCAACAAACAACACCTAATCCACAAATTCATCCAACATCCAACTTCCACGCACAATCCAAATTCCAAGTTTAACAATAGAAATATATAAGATTCAATAAAACATAGATATCATATGATCCAACATATATATTTATATATCATGAAATCCAATCAATTAAGTCAATAATACGATTAACCAAAGTTAGCTTTCAATAGTTATATATATAAACTAACCTAACCTATGCAATGCAATTATCAATAAAGTATCTTGCCCACTTATTTTTCACCTCATTGATTTGATCTTCGTATAAGGATCGCGGGTAAAGGTAGTACAAGCAACCTGAAAATAATTCACCAAAGTTAGATTTCAATAGTTATATATATAAAATATGAAATGAAGTGAACAAAAAACTTACTTCATCGAAATCCTCCGAACTAGAATATAAAATATGTGCGTCAAAAATGTTGCGCATGACAAAATAACCGCACTCCGTGCCTCCTTGTTGTTGTGGACACTTTAACGAAAGTTTTAAAATGAGTAAATTTATCGTATAATGAGAATGACATAACATATGCTTTTAATTGAATAAAATAAGGATATTATACCTAACACATTTCCAACTAAGCTTGTTGTGACGAACTGCCATTGCGAGTCATCCGAAACCTCCTAAAAGCACTACATAAAACAAAATCAAATGATCAATTACACTTTATTTGCTTTATATTATAATTTAAATTCATTTAAAATATATCAAAGCGATCAACTTACGCTATCATAGGAGGTTTAATCTTTAACTTCCGCTCCTTGTGATAGCTAGCGGAATCAAAGACGTAAATAATCCCGAGCATGGGACGTATGACCAAGAGCATCCAATGACGGCTATTGCAAGATTGAATAATAATAATTACTTAAAAAATTCACATGTCATGCAAAAATCAATATTTGTAAAACTATTAAGATAGAATATTACTCTTGAAAGATTGGCGCGAAGATGATACTAGCACCAAAGAACGACGGATCCAAATAAAGCACACTCAATGTAAGTCGTTAGATTCTCCAAAGAATGCACATCCGCGGTACTCTCCGGGCACATCCAACAAACTCGAACAAGATCCCCAAATCCATCCAAGTCGACCGTATCGTGCCCTACAAAAATAGATAAACATAAACTTTATGTGGAAAATACAACTATCATACAATGAAATGTAAAAAAAATCATAACTTTGATTATTGTTACCTCATGTACACTTGGATAATAGAAATATTAAGCATCTCCCCTTTCAAGAACCGAGCAATATCCTCCTTGGTCGATAAGCGGTGGCATCTTCGTATAATGGAATAATGAGCTCCGCAAGGTTACACCAACAAGATTACCGTCTGCCGACGGCAAGGGCAAGCGTATCCGCTAACTCCCTTACGCCTTCATGAGTGACTCCAAGAACGATACATCATCAACTACTCGGACTATAACGAGTAGCCGAACCTACCGAAAGCCGCTGGCTAGGACATCTAACAAACCTCCCCGAAATCCCCTTTTGTTTTTTAGGTGCTCGGTGTAACCTAATAATAATTTTTGAGAACGCGCATAAGATTATGTAATTTTTACATTTAATCCTATTATTTGAACAAAAATGGATAAAATTTAAACAATTACCTCATCACCTAATATTTGCACTAAATTTTTTGGCCATTGCACCCACGTACCCAAAGCAGCTTCCGTAGTGTCGATTTCATATGCAGGACGGGGACAGGTAGTGGCAAATGACCATACTTTCTACAAAACGATGAATTTTCACTCAAGGTGATCATTCATCATTCTAGACCCATGAACCGTAGTGGTCTCATCAAAAGCATAAGAATGTGCATCCGCCACTAGACAAGTCTTTCCACTAGTTGGATCTATCAAATACAATCGACAGGAGTCTCGTCCTAACAATAACATAAAGTTCTTAATATATAAGATAATTATTTGTATAAAGCACATGTATATATGATAATTATTTGTATAAAGCATGAATAATTATGATATTTATTTGTATAAAGCACATGTATATATGATCCTTATTTGTATAAAGCACCATGTATATATGATCCTTATTTGTATAAAGCACATGTATATATGATCCTTATTTGTATAAAGCACATGTATATATGATAAATATATGTACCTTCGAATGAGGAGAATGAGTGTCTCCAAATCCAGATAGTGGAGTACGTAGGCTGAGTGGGGTGTGAAGTAGATGGCCCAGCAGATGGTGAAGCAACTTGATGGAATAACTGGTGAAGCAATGATGGAACAAATAATGGAGGAAAAGGTAGCCGAGTAGGCTGAAAAGTAGCTGGACCCGATGATGCTCTTGAAGGTGATGGAACAAATAGAGGTAAAGGTAGTCAGCGTGGTAAAAGCAACTGGCCGTAAGATGTCAAGCAGTGTGATGGAACAAATGGCGGAAAAGGTAGCTGAGTGGGTGAAAAGCACTGGCCCAAGAGATGGTGAAGCAACTGATGGAACAAATGGTGGAGCAAATGGTGGAGTAGGTAGTCGAGTGGGCACGTGAAAGCGCCACATTCCCGCATATATGTGGCAATGTCGCTTCTCCACCTTTCTCGCCATTTTCTCGCATGAATGCTTCCTCTTGTTCCCGACTCGAGCTCCAATAGTTCCTAGGAGGTGGAAGACCAAAAGCCTTCCTATAGCCAACATTGTAGCCTCCAAAACCATAACAACGACCCGAGTGATCCGGCTTCTCTCCAAGAGCCATAAACAGGGCGTCTTTGTTACGCACGGAGTGAACTCACCCTTGGCTTGCTTCTCCTTGTACTCCAACCGCCAAAAACAAGTTCCAAATAACAAAAATGTATTTAATAAATAAAAAACGTATACATGTCAAACTAAAAGTTATATATAGTGATATACGTACGTATTTGTCACTGCAATCTTTGTTTCCTCACTGGAATAAATCGCCGTTTGGTGACTGGATCCTTCTTATGCATCGCGCACCACCGCTCATCACCCCGAGTAACATGAGAGGACACCGAGGAGGATGGTGTACTAGATGACGATCCCGCAGAATCAAAACTAGGTGGAGAAAAGTTCTCCTGCTTCCACAACTCTCTAGCATCCCCATAGTTCCTTTGCCCTAAGTGGTGATGATGTGTATTCCTTTTTGCACTCTCGAGCGCCTTTTCTCGCTTTTTTCGCAATAAAAAACACATTAAGTTAGTAGAATATAATTTAATTTAATAAAACACATTAAGTTATTAGAATATAATTTAACTTACTACAACCTCATCTCGATGTCATAGCCCCTTGAAGGTAAGCCAATCCTCCGTCTTGATGTGCTTCGTATACATCCGGCGGAGTATCACCTAGCTTCTCCTTCTTTGATCCGACTCGGTCATGGTGATCCAACCAGATACCAATTTGCTCTTGAAATCCCTCCATCCGGAGTTCACAGCTAGTCAAGTAATGCCTCTTATAGCTTATCTCGTCCGGAAGGTGAAACATATTCGTTTTCCATCATAAACAAATAAATAAGCACGTTAGATCAACAATAGAACAATAAATCTCAAAATTGTAAATGAAACAAATCTTACCATAGTGTCTGTCCACATCAAATCCAACAAGGCAGGAGAAATGTTTTTCCATTTCCAATTGATGTTAAGCTCTGCGTATAGAAAGACCGACCCAAATACCATACTTGGATCTCCACGTGCCTAATAGAAAAAACAATTACAAAATACAAACATTAAATCCTAAGCATGGTAAATTATAACTATCTTACAATCAATAATTACCTGTTGGTCTCCCCAATTCATCAAACCTGTAAGAACATATCTTCGTGTTGTGGAGATTCATCGTGGGACCTCTTTTACTCTTTTTAGCCTGCCTTTGTCTTCCCACCTGACTTCTTCCCCCTCCCTTGTGCACCATAATATGCAGTGGTCGACTGAGGATCTAAGAATCAAAATAAGGAAACTATGAATTAGAGAACGAACAAATAAATGACATATTCAATATTACAATAATCGCGAACTCGAGGGGGTGGGCGACGTGGATCGGATGTCACCTCAATGTCAAGTAAAGCATTTCTATCGCCTTCTACTTCCATTCTTTCCATCCAAGCATCAAACGCATCTGCAGCACGATCGCTGTCCTCCCCCCCCGATCGCCTCCTTTTCCGGGTGAAATGGTGCATCGGAATCCGATGACCGATTGCTCGAACCGTCACTAGCCATATCCGTAACATATACATAGAAACAACAAAAAGTGTTAACAAAATTTAAAACAATATATATCAACACATTATTGTAATGAAATCTATTATAAGTACATCAATTTAGTATTCAAATTACTCATATAGAACATTTTTTACCTTTAATTTTGGTCAATAGGTTGCTCGATGACCGTTATACCCTCCCGGTGATCCACTCGCATGTAACTATTTTCGGGATCATACATATCCATCATATCATCACTTGGGATTGAGAAAGGGGGAATATCATCAAACTTATCATATTCTTCTTCATCGTCAACATCACCAACTCCTAAAATTCGCCTTTTACCATTAACAACAATGCACCACCGAGTATCTACAGGATCGGATACATAAAACACTTGTTTTGCTTGTGATGCGAGGATAAAAGGTTCTTCGGTGTCACGCAGACGACTCATATCGACTAGAGTAAAACCACACTCATCCTTTCGCAAACCACGTCTATTATCCGCCCACTTGCATTGAAAAATAGGCATAGTGAAGTCACAATAATCGAGCTCCCATATTTCCCGAATGATCCCATAATATGATTGTGTAGCATCAATCGGAGTTTTATCCTTTGCACTCGCATACTCCCTAGATGATGCAACCATTGAAACCCCACAATTCTGTACCACCTTCGATTTCTTGTCTTGACGTTCGGTGTAAAAGGTAAATCCATTGATATCATACCCCTCATACGATTTAAAACCTGTCACGTGGACCGTATGCCAACCACTTAATTGTATCGGGTACATGATGGTCGTTTGCGAGACAATTCACCAATTACTTTATTATGGAACCAATCAATGAAAGACCTGTTATGCTCATTCATCAACGCCTCTCCCCCTTTTGACGGGTTTTTGTGGCGCAATTCCCGCATATGTCTCTCTAAGTATGGATTAACTTCAGTAACATGGTGCAACACGAAAAGATGAGCTTTATTCAACTCACTCAATGAAGGCGAAATATGTCGCATTCCGACACCACCCTTGCCTTCTAACCTTCCCTCGTGTCTGGACTTTGGAAGGCCTATAGTCACAGCCTTAGCAAAATGAGAAGAACAATATCCTCCAACCTCTTCGGCAATTGTTCCTTGAATAATACTCGCCTCCGGTCTTGCTTTGGGTTCCTCACTTTCTTTTTCAAAGAACCCATATGTCTCTCAAAAGGGTATGCCCATCTTAAAAACACAGGACCACACGGTTTAATCTCTCTTACCAAATGAAGGACTAAGTGAACCATAATGTCAAAAAAGAAGGTGGAAAATACATCTCAAATTGACAAAGTGTTATCACCACCTCATTTTGCAAAGCATCCAACTTATCAGGGTCAAGAACCTTGTTGCATATGGTATTGAAAAATGAACACAACCTCGTGATGGCAAGTCTGACATGTTTTGGAAGAATCCCGCGTATTGCAATCGGCAAAAACACTTGCATCAACACATGACAGTCATGGGACTTCAGCCCAATTAATTTCAGATCACTCAAAGAAACAAGTCTTCTCATGTTAGATGAGTATCCAGTGGGAACCTTAATACCGTATAAACACTCACGGTAACAATCGTTTCTCTTGCCTAGACAATGTATAACAAGGCGGAGGCAAATATGTTGTTGTTCCCTTTCCTTTCTTAGTTTTTTCCTTAATCTTTGGCCATAAATTAGGCCGAATCTTCAATTTCTCCATATCTCTGCGAACTTTCAAACCATCCTTAGTTTTTCCCGGCATATTCAACAGAGTACCAATAATTGCATCACAAACATTTTTTTCAATGTGCATTACATCGAGACAATGTCTAACTGGTAAGTATTTCCAATAAGGAAGTCTCCAGAATATAGACTCTTTTTTCCAAATGACACCATCGTCTTCCGAAGGTTTAACCCCTTACCAAATATTGTGCCCATCCCCTTAACACGATTATAAACTTCTTTTCCGGTCAACGGTCTAGGAGCTGGAGCATTTTCAACTAACCCGTTAAATGGAGCTTTTTTTCTTTCGATATGGATGAGAATTATGTAGGAATTGCCTATTAATGATATAGACATGTTTCCCACAATGTGGCAAATGTGTCGCCTCCATACCATTCTCACAAATGGGACATGCCTTTTTTCCTTTGACCTTATACCCCGACAAATTGCCATAAACGGGGATAATCATTTATAGTACGAGAATAGCATAGCACGAAGCCTGAAATCTTCATTGGAATACGCATCAAATACCATAACACCTTCGTCCCACATCTTTTGAGATCTTCGATGAGAGGTGCAAGATATATGTCTATATCATTTCCTACTGTTTAGGCCCGAAATTAAGAGAGACAACATAATATACTTCCGCTTCATGCACAACCATGGAGGAAGATTGTATATCACTAACGAAACAGGCCAAGTACTATGTTGACTACTCAAAGTACCGTAAGGGTTCATTCCGTCCGTACACAATGCAAGTCTCAAGTTCCTAACTTCCCGACCAAATTCCCGATATCCTGGAATCTATAGCCTTCCATTGAGGAGAATCTGCTGGATGCCTAAGCATCCCATCTTTCTTTCTCCGATCAGCATGCCATCTTAGGTTCTTTGCATCTTCTTTGATAGAAAATAGCCTCCTAAACCTTGGCACAATTGGAAGATACCACAACACTTTCGCGAAGGACCCGTATTGCCCGGCCCAGGCTCAACCCCATCCGGCAATTTATAGCGGGACTTACCACACCTCGGACATTCATAAAGGTCCGCATTCTCATTTCGATACAACACGCAATCATTCGGACATGCATCAATCCGCTCATATTCTAAACCCAAAGGACACATTAATTTTTTGGCATAGTAGGTGGATTTTGGTAATAAATTACCCTCGGGAAACATATCTTGTAAAGCTTCTAAGAGTTACGTGAAGCCTACATCAGTCAAATTATGTTTCGCTTTGATGTTGAAAAGGGTTAAAACCCCACTCAATTGAGTGTATTTTGTACACCCCGGATAAAGGGGTTTCCCAAAGCTTCGGACAAACCGTCAAACACTCGTGACCGCTCTTTAAAATGGTCACGTGCCCCTTCCAACATCTCACCTAATCGATCATCACCAAACTCTTCATCCTCAGTGTCACTATTATCTCCGTGATCATTTTCATTACCTACAACATCATCACCTTCTATCCTAACATGATGATCTTCAATCACAAATTCATTCTCTGCCCCAACATTCGACATATCAATCTCTAATGAGTTACTAGTGCCATCATCAACAATAACCCTATTCTGAGTATACTTTCCCTTCTCACCATGCCATAACCAAATATAATACTCGACTCTAAATCCTCGACGAATAATATGATCTCTTATTAACCTAATATCGAAATCGTATTCACATTGTAGCAATCAACACATGGACAATATATCTCATCCTCGCAAGTAAGTTGTTGATGCTCTACAAGACGTTTACAAAACTCATTCACACCTTGTACGAACTCCAACGTATTCCGCTTTCCATACATCCAACTTCGATCCATTTCTAAAAACCCCCACACATATATACATCCATTAAAACTTATTATCAATTAAAAAATTCACATAAATATAACACAACAAACTAATATTCAATGCATGCTTCCATTGGGTCCTTATCACTCCAACCTAACCCATTCTTAAACGTCCAATCCCACTAGTGAATGCATGTATCATCTTTGATTCTAAGTAAAATTCGGCAGCATTTCCCTTCAGTTCTCCAAGTACACGATGAAGATAATTGCTTATCTTATATGCACCCGGAGAACAAATTAGGGAAATGATTAACCGTATTTCACTTAGAATCAAAGAATCAACACACATTCACTACCTAAGTGAGATGTGACGTTTAAGAACAATCCCAAAACGGGGACTATTCAAGACTTACTCCTAATGAGTAAATCTTGAACGGGTATCTAGGCATTATGATGTACATAAAAAAATCGCATTCAAGCGATTCCAAGTCATCACCAAACAACAAATACCAAACCATTCCTTAGATTTCCCTTCCTCTCCCATTGGTGAGTCTATAAATATGAAGGCATTGCAAAAAAAACAATCGCATTATACATACAAACAATCGCATTTAAGCGATTTCAAGTCATAACCAAACAACAAATACCAAACCATTCCTTAGATTTCCCTTCCTCTCCCATTGGTGAGTCTATTAATATGAAGGCATTGCAAAAATAACCCCATTATGTATATCACTTCAAACAATTCACCACACTTATGCAAAAACAATCCCGTATAACATTCTAGGGCATACAAAAACTTAAGCAAAATCATCACAAGTTTAGTTTTTAATCCTTAAATCTCACAAGTAATCATATATATATATTATATTGAGCATTTTTAACTACAATTTAAGCCAATTTTTTTATAAATGAAAAAAGACAATTGAAAATTAATAAGAATTAATGAAAAACTAACCGTATGACAAGGGGAAGGTGGCCCTAGCGGCTGTGAACGGAGTAGAGGAGCGCAAAACCGGCCGAAAACCGCACCAAAAGAAGGCCGAAAACCGCACAAAAGAAGGCCGAAAACCGCACCAAAGAGGGGCGAAAACACGGCCGAAAACCGCTCCAAAAGGCCGAAAACCACCGGAAAAACGAATTAGGTACCCTTGTCGCCGGAAACCGAAACCTTGTTGCCTGGAAAATGAAACCTTGTCGCCGGAAATTTGAAGATGGTGAGAGAGTGTGAGAGTAAGAGAGAAAGAGAGAGAGTGAGAGTGTGCGAATAGAGAGAGAGAGAAAGTAGAGAAACAGTGAAGCCAAAAAAAAAAAAAAAAAGCCGTGTTTTAGATCTAGAGAATGGGGGATATTGTTGCGGTTTCGTCGAAAACCGCAGCAATATATTAAAATAATGTTTAAAAAAATATTATTTTAATATATTGTTGATGTCTCTGTCGAAACCGCAGCAATATATTAAAATAATATTTTTTTAAGATTATTTTAATATATTGTCTTTTCGATAGAGACCGCAGCAATATATTAAAATAATATTTTTTTAATCTTATTTTAATATATTGCTGCGGTTTCTGAAAGAGACCGCAGCAATATATTTCAAGAATAAAATGTTACACTTTTTTGAAAAAATCCGTTGGATATATATTGCTGCTGTTTTCTCTAGAAAACGCAGCAATATATATGATCAAAAGGTCAACTATTTGGCCAAAGCTTACCGTTGCAACCATATTGCTGCGGTTTTTAATAAAAACCGCAGCAATATAATTATTTTATAATTAACCTTTTTTTTTGTCGTTATATATTGCTGCGTATGGGTAAAACCGCAGCAATATCACCGCAGCAATAAGCATTAATTCTACTAGTGCCTCATATTATCATGATCAAAAAGAAATTGGAGAAAAAATAGGCCTAAAAGGACCTTTACGTTCCCGACATTTAACCAACAACCAATGTAAGCCTAAAAATCTACACACTAACAATGTTATACCTCATATTATCATATTCAAAAAAAAGTTGGAGTAAAATGACTCAAAATTTAAGGATTTGACGCGAATCGGACAAAATAGGCCTAAAATGAGCTTTGCGTTCCCGCAATTCAACCAACAACATTGCAAGCCTAAAATATACACACTAGTCATATTATAGCTCATATTATCATATTCAAAAAGAAATTGGAGTTAAATGACTTAAAATCAAAGTATTGCACCCGAAACGGCCAAAATATGCCTAAAATGACCTTTACTTTCCTGAAATTCAACCAACAACAAATGTTAGCCTAGAAATCTACACACTAGTTATTTTATACCTCATATTATCGTATTCAAAAAGAAATTGGAGTTAAATGCCTCAAAATCTATGTATTAGACGCGAATCGGCCAAAAAAGGCGTAAAATGACCTTTACGTTCTCGAAAATCCACCAACAACAAATGCAAGCCTAAAAATCTACATACTAATAATTTTATACCTCATAATATCATATTGAAAAAGAAATTGGAGCTAAATGACTCAAAATCTAAGAATTGGACGCGAATCGGCCAAAAAAGGCCTAAAATGACCTTTACGTTCTCGAAAATCCACCAACAACAAATGCAAGCCTAAAAATCTACATACTAATTATTTTATACCTCATAATATCATATTCAAAAAGAAATTGGAGCTAAATGACTCAAAATCTAAGAATTGGACGCGAATCGTCTAAAATAGGCCAAAAATGAACTTTACGTTCCCGAAAGTCAACCAACAACAAATGCAAGCCTAAAAATGTACACACTAGTCATATTATACCTCATATTGTCATATTCAAAAAAAAATTGGAGTTAAATGACTCAAAATTAAAGAATTGGACGCGAAACAAGAAATATAGGCCTAAAAGGACCTTTACGTTCCCGAAATTCAACCAACAACCAATCTAAGACTAAAAATCTACACACTAATTATGTTATACCTCATATTATCATATTCAAAAAGAATTTGGAGTTAAATGACTCAAAATTAAAGGATTTGACGGTAATCGGCCAAAATACGCCTAAAATGACCTTTACATTCCCGCAATTCAACAAACAACAATGCAAGCCTAAAAATATGCACAATAGTCATATTATATCTCATATTATCATATTCAAAAAGAAATTGTAGTTAAATGATTCAAAATCTAAGAATTGGAAGCGAATCGGCGAAAATAGGCCTAAAATGATCTTTACGTTCCCGAAATTCAACCAACAACAAACGCAAGCTAAATAAAAAGCACACTAGTTACTTTATACCTCATATTATCATATTCAAAAAGAAGTTTGAGTTAGATCACTCAAAATCAAAGAATTAGACGAGAATCGGCCAAAACAGGCCTAAAATGACCTTTACGTTCCCGAAAATCCACAAACAACCAATGCAAGCCTAAAAATCTATACACTAGCCATATTATAGCTCATATTATCATATTGAAAAATAAATTGGAGCTACATGACTCAAAATCTAAGAATTGGACGCGAATCGGCTAAAATAGGCCTAAAATAACCTTTACGTTCTTGTAATTCAACCAACAATAAATACAGGCCTAAACATTTAAACACTAGTCATATTATACCTCATATTATCATGTTAAAAATGAAATTGGAGTTAAATGATTCAAAATCCAAGAATTGGATGCGAATCGGCCAAAATAGGCCTAAATTGATCTTTACGTTCCCGAAATTCAACCAACAACAAATGCAAGCCTTAAAATCTACATACTAATTATTTTATACCTCATATTATCATATTCAAATATAAATTGGAGTTAAATGACTCAAAATCTAAGATTTAGATGCGAATCGGCCAAAATAGGCCTAAAATCAACTTTACGTTCCCGAAAATCCACCAACAACAAATGCAAGCCTAAAAATATACACATTAATTATGTTAAACCTCATATTATCATATTCAAAAAGAAATTGGAGCTAAATGACTGAAATTATAAGAATTGGACGCGAATCGGCTAAAATAGGCCTAAAATGAACTTTACGTTCCCGAAAATCAACCAACAACAAATGCAAGCCTAAAATTGTACACACTAGTCATATTATACCTCATATTATCATGTTCAAAAAGAAATTGGTGTTAAATGACTCAAAATCTAAGAATTGGACGCGAATCGGCCAAAATAGTCTTAAAATGACTTTTTCGTTCCCGAAATTCAACCAAAAACAAATGCAAGACTAAAAATCTACACACTAGTTATATTATACCTCATATTATCATATTAAAAAAGAAATTGGAGCTAAATGATTGAAAATCTAAGAATTGGACGCGAATCGGCTAAAATAGGGCTAAAATGAACTTTACGTTCCCGAAAATCAATAAACAACAAATGCAAGCCTAAAAATCTACATATTAATTATTTTATACCTCATATTATCATATTCAAAAATAAATTGGAGTTAAATGACTCAAAATCTAAGAATTAGATGCGAATCGGCCAAAATAGGCCTAAAATGATCTTTACGTTCCCGAAAATCCACCAACAACAAATGGAAGCCTAAAAATCTAAACACTAATTATGTTATACCTCATATTATCATATTCAAAAAGAAATTGGAGCTAAATGACTGAAAATCTAAGAATTGGACGCGAATCGGCTAAAATAGGCCTAAAATGAACTTTACGTTCCCGAAAATCAACCAACAACAAATGCAAGCCTAAAATTGTACACACTAGTCATATTATACCTCATATTATCATATTCAAAAAGAAATTGGAGTTAACTCAAAATCAATAAATTTGACGCGAAACGGGAAAAATAGGCCTAAAAGGACCTTTACGTTCCCGAAATGCAACCAAAAACAAATGTATGCCTAAAAATCTACACACAAATTATGTTATACCTCATATTATCATATTAAGAAATAATAGTGGGAGTTAAATGACTCAAAATTTAAGGATTTGACGCGAATCGGTCAAAATAGGCATAAAATGACCTTTACGTTCCCGCAATTCAACCAACAACAATGAAGCCTAGCAATATACACACTACTCATATTATGGCTCATATTATCATTTTCAAAATGAAATTGGAGTTAAATGACTCAAAATTAAAGAATTGCACGCGAAACGGCCTAAAATGACATTTACATCCCGGAATTCAATGAACAACAAATGCAAGCCGAAACATATATACACTATTTATATTATACCTCATATTATCATGTTAAAAAAGAAATTGGAGTTAAATGATTCAAAATCTAAGAATTGGACGCGAATTGTCCAAAATAGACCTAAAATGCTCTTTACGCTCCCGAAAGTCAACCAACAATAATAGCAAGCCTAAAAATCTACACACTAATTATATTATACCTCATGTTATCATATTAAAAAAGAAATTGGAACTACATGACTCAAAATCTAAGAATTGGACACGAATCGGCTAAAATTGGCCTAAAATTACCTTTACGTTTCCGAAAGTCAACCAACAACAAATGCAAGCCTAAAGATGTACACACTAGTCATATTATCCTCATCTTATCATATTCAAAAAGAAATTGGAGTTAAATGACTCGTAATCTAGAAATTAGAGAAAAAATAGGCCGAAAAGGACCTTTACGTTCCCGAAATTTAACCAACAACCAATGTAAGCCTAAAAATCTAAACACTGACTATGTTATACCTCATATTATCATATTCACAAAGAAGTTGGAGTAAAATGACTCAAAATTTAAGGGTTTGTCGCGAATCGGCCAAAATAGGCCTAAAATGAGCTTTACGTTCCCACAATTCAACCAGCAACAATGCAAGCCTACAAATATATACACTAATCATATTATAGCTCATATTATCATATTCAAAAAGAAATTGGAGTTAAATGACTCAAAATCAAAGAATTGCACGGGAAACGGCCAAAATATGCTTAAAATGACCTTTACTTTCCTGAAATTCAACCAACAACAAATGCAAGCCTAGAAATGTACACACTAGTCATATTATACCTCATATTATCATATTCAAAAAGAAATTGGAATTAAATGACTCAAAATTAAAGAATTGGATGCGAAACGGGAAATATAGGCTTAAAAGGACCTTTACGTTCCCGAAATTCAACCAACAACCAATGTAAGACTAAAAATCTACACACTAATTATGTTATACCTCATATTATCATATTCAAAAATAATTTGGAGTTAAATGACTCAAAATTTAAGGATCTGACGCGAATCGGCCAAAATACGCCTAAAATGACCTTTACGTTCCCGCAATTCAACAAACAACAATGCAAGCCCAAAAATGTACACACTAGTCATATTATAGCTCATATTATCATACTCAAAAAGAAATTGGAGTTAAATGATTCAAAATCTAAGAATTGGACGCGAATCGACCAAAATAGGCCTAAAATGATCTTTACGTTGCCGAAATTCAACCAACAACAAACGCAAGCCAAATAAAAACACATTAGTTATTTATACCTCATATTATCATATTCAAAAAGAAGTTTGAGTTAAATCACTCAAAATCAAAGAATTAGACGAGAATCGGCCAAAATATGCCTAAAATGATCTTTACGTTCCCGAAAATCCACCAACAACAAATGCAACCCTAAAACTCTATACACTAGTCATATTATAGCTCATATTATCATATTCAAAAATAAATTGGAGCTACATGACTCAAAATCTAAGAATTGGACGCGAATCGGCCAAAATAGGCGTAAATTGATCTTTACGTTCCCGAAATTCAACCAACAACAAATGCAAGCCTAAAAATCTACATACTAATTGTTTTATACCTAATATTATCGTATTCAAAAATAAATTGGACTTAAATGACTCAAAAACAAAGAATTAGATGCGAATCGGCCAAAATAGGGCTAAAATGACCTTTACGTTCCCGAAAATCCACCAACAACAAATGCAAGACTAAAAAATCTACACACTAGTTATATTATACCTCATATTATTATATTCAAAAATAAATTGGAGCTAAATGACTGAAAATCTAAGAATTGGACGCTAATCGGCCAAAATAGGGCTAAAATGAACTTTACATTTCCGAAAATCAATCAACAACAAATAAAAGCCTAAAAATGTACACACTAGTCATATTATACCTCATATTATCATATTCAAAAAGAAATTGGAGTTAAATGACTCAAAAATCAAAGAATTGGACGCGAAACGGGAAAAATAGGCCTAAAAGGACCTTTACGTTCCCGAAATTCAACCAATAACCAATGTATGCCTAAAAATCTACACACTAATTACGTTATACCTCATATTATCAAATTAAAAAATAAGTTGGAGTTAAATGACTCAAAATTTAAGGATTTGACGCGAATCGGCCAAAATAGGCCTAAAATGACCTTTACGTACCCGCAATTCAACCAACAACAATGCAAGCCTAAAAATATACACTACTCATATTATAGCTCATATTATCGTATTAAAAAAGAAATTGGAGTTAAATGACTCAAAATCAAATAATTGCACGGGAAACGGCCAAAACAGGCCTAAAATGACCTTTACATTCCCGGAATTCAACCAACAACAAATTCAAGCCTAAACATCTACACAGTACTTATATTATAGCTCATATTATGATGTTAAAAAAGAAATTGGAGTTAAACGATTCAAAATCTAAGAATTGGACGCGAATCGGCCAAAATAGGCTTAAATTGATCTTTATGTTCCCGAAATTCAACCAACAACAAATGCAAGCCTAAAAATCTACACACTAGTTATTTTATACCTCAAATTATCGTATTCAAAAAGTAATTGGAGTTAAATGACTCAAAATCTAAGAATTAGACGCGAATGGGCCAAAAAAGGCCCAAAATAAACTTTACGTTCCCGAAAATCCACCAACAACAAGTGCAAGCCTAAAAATCAACACACTAATTATTTCATACCTCATTTTATCATACTCAAAATGAAATTGAAGCTAAATGAATCAAAATATAAGAATTGGACGCGAATCGGCTAAAATAGGCCTAAAATGAACTTTACGTTCCTGAAAATCAACCAACAACAAATGCAAGCCTAAAAATGTGCATACTAGTTATGTTATACCTCATATTATCATATTCAATAATAAGTTAGAGTTAAATGACTCAAAATTTTAGGATTTGACGCGAATCGGCCAAAATAGGCCAAAAATGACTTTTACGTTGCCGCAATTCAACCACCAACAATGCCAGCCTAAAAATATGCACACTAGTCATATGATAGCTCATATTATCATATTCAAAAAGAAATTGCAGTTAAATGACTCAAGATTAAAGAATTGGACGCGAAACGGAAATAATAGGCCGAAAAGGACCTTTACGTTCCCGAAATTCAACCAACAACCAATGAAAGCCTAAAAATAGAAACACTAATTATGTAATACCTCATATTATCATATTCCAAAAGAAGTTGGAGTTAAATGACTGAAAATTGAAGGATTTGACGTGAATCCGCCAAAATAGGCCTAAAATGACATTTACGTTCCCGCAATTCAACCAACAACAATGCAACCCTAAAAATATACAAACTAGTCGTATTATAGCTCATACTATCATATTCAAAAAGAAATTGGAGTTAACGACTTAAAATCAAAGAATTGCACGCGAAACGGCCAAAAAAGGCCTAAAATGACCTTTACATTCCCGGAATTCAATCAACAACAAATGCAAGCCTAAACATCTACACACTAGTTATATTATACCTCATACTATCATGTTAAAAAAGAAATTGGAGGTAAATGATTCAAAATCTAAGAATTGGATGCGAATCGGAAAAAATCGGCCTAAATTGTTCTTTACGTTCCCGAAATTCATCCAACAACAAAGGCAAGCCTACCTACGAATCTACACACTAACTATGTTATACCTCATATTATCATATTCAAAAAGAAATTGGAGCTACATGACTCAAAATCTAAGAATTGGACGCAAATCGACTAAGATAGGACAAAAATGACATTTACATTCCCGAAAATCAACCAACAACAAATGCAAGCATAAAAATATTCACACTAGTCATTATACCTCATAGTATCATATTCAAAAAGAAATTGGAGTTAAATGACTCAAAATCAAGGAATTAGACGCGAAACAGAAAAAATAGGCCTAAAATGACCTTTACGTTCCCGAAATTCAACCAACAACCAATGCTAGCCTAAAAATCTACATATTAGTTATATTATACCTCATATTATCATGATCAAAAATAAGTTGGAGTTAAATGACTCAAAATTTAAGGATTTGACGCGAATCGGCGAAAATAGGCCTTAAATGACCTTTACGGTCCCGCAATTCAAGCATCAACAATGCAAGCCTAAAACTATACATACCATACATATTGTAACTCATATTATAATATTCAAAAAGAAACTGGAGTTAAATGACCCAAAATCAAGGAATTGCACGCGAAACGGCCAAAATAGGCCTAAAATGGCCATACATTCTCGAATTCAACCAACAACAAATCATGCCTAAACATCACACAATAGTTAGATTATACCTCATATATCATGTTAAAAAAGTAATGGAGTTAAATGATTCAAAATCTAAGAATTGGGCGAATCGGCCAAAATAGACCTAAAATGCTCTTTACGTTCTCGAAATTCAACCAACAACAAACGCAAGCCTAAAAATCTACACACTAATTATGTTATACCTCATGTTATCATATTCAAAAAGAAATTGGAGCTACATGACCAAAATCTAAGATTGGACACGAATCGGCTAAAATAGGCCTAAACGACCTTTACGTTTCCGAAAATCAACCAACAACAAATGCAAGCCTAAAGATGTACACACTAGTCATATTATCCTCATCTTATCATATTCAAAAAGAAATTGGGGTTAAATGACTCGTAATCTAGAAAATGGCGAAAAAATAGGCCTAAAAGGACCTTTACATTCCCGAAATTCAACCAACAACCAATGTAAGCGTAAAAATCTCCACACTAATTATGTTATACCTCATATTTATCAGATTCAAAAATAAGTTGGAGTTAAATGACTCAAAATTTAAGGATTTGACGCGAATCGGCCAAAATAGGCCTAAAATGACCTTTATGTACCCGCAATTAAACCAACAACAATGCAAGCCTAACAATATACACTAGTCATATTATAGCTCATATTATCGTATTAAAAAAGAAATTGGAGTTAAATGACTCAAAATCAAATAATTGCACGTGAAACGGCCAAAACAGGCCTAAAATGACCTTTACATGCCCGAATTCAACCAACAACAAATTCAAGCCTAAACATCTACGCACTACTTATATTATAGCTCATATTATCATGTTAAAAAAGAAATTGGAGTTAAACGATTCAAAATCTAAGAATTGGACGCGAATCGACCAAAATTGGCTTAAATTGATCTTTATGTTCCCGAAATTCAACCAACAACAAATGAAAGCCTAAAAATCTACACACTAGTTATTTTATACCTCAAATTATCGTATTCAAAGAGTAATTGGAGTTAAATGACTCAAAATCTAAGAATTAGATGCGAATGGGCCAAAATAGGCCTAAAATGAACTTTACGTTCCCGAAAATCCACCAACAACAAGTGCAAGCCTAAAAATCTACACACTAATTATTTCATACCTCATTTTATCATATTCAAGAAGAAATTGGAGCTAAATGAATCAAAATATAAGAATTGGACGCGAATCGGCTAAAATAGGCCTAAAATGAACGTTACGTTCCTGAAAATCAACCGACAACAAATGCAAGCCTAAAAATGTACATACTAGTTATGTTATACCTCATATTATCATATTCAACAATAAGTTGGAGTTAAATGACTCAAAATTTAAGGATTTGACGCGAATCGGCCAAAATAGGCCTAAAATGACTTTTACGTTGCCGCAATTCAACCACCAACAATGCAAGCCTAAAAACATGCACACTAGTCATATGATAGCTCATATTATCATATTAAAAAAGAAATTGCAGTTAAATGACTCAAAATCAAAGAATTCGACGCGAAACGGAAAAAATAGGCCGAAAATGACCTTTACATTCCCGAAATTCAACCAACAGCCAATGAAAGAATAAAAAAAGAAACACTAATTATGTAATACCTCATATTATCATATTCCAAAAGAAGTTGGAGTTAAATGACTGAAAATTTTAGGATTTGACGTGAATCCGCCAAAATAGGCCTAAAATGACATTTATGTTCCCGCAATTCAACCAACAACAATGCAACCCTAAAAATATACACACTAGTCGTATTATAGCTCATAATATCATATTCAAAAAGAAATTGGAGTTAACTGTCTTAAAATCAAAGAATTGCACGCGAAACGGCCAAAAAAGGCCTAAAATGACCTTTACATTCCCGGAATTCAATCAACAACAAATGCAAGCCTAAACATCTACACACTAGTTATATTATACCTCATATTATCATGTTAAAAAAGAAATTGGAGGTAAATGATTCAAAATCTAAGAATTGGATGCGAATCGGCCAAAATCGGCCTAAATTGATCTTTACGTTCCCGAAATTCATCCAACAACAAAGGCAAGCCTACCTACAAATCTACACACTAACTATGTTATACCTCATAATATCATATTCAAAAATAAATTGGAGCTAAATGACTCAAAATCTAAGAATTGGACGCGAATCGGCTAAAATAGGCCTAAAATGAACTTTACGTTCCCAAAAGTTAACCAACAACAAATGCAAGCCTAAAAATGTACACACTAGTCATATTATACCTCATATTATCATATTCAAAAAGAAATTGGAGTTAAATCACTCAAAATTAAAGAATTGGACGCGAAACGGGAAATATAGGCCTAAAAGGACCTTTACGTTCCCGAAATTCAACCAACAGCCAACCTAAGACTAAAAATCTACACACTAATTATGTTATACTTCATATTATCATATTCAAAAAGAATTTGGAGTTAAATGACTCAAAATTTAAGGATTTGATGTAATCGGCCAAAATACGCCTAAAATGACCTTTACGTTCCCGCAATTCAACAAACAACAATGCAAGCCTAAAAATATACACACTAGTCATATTATAGCTCATATTATCATATTCAAAAAGAAATTGTAGTTAAATGATTCAAAATCTAAGAATTGGAAGCGAATCGGCGAAAATAGGCCTAAATTGATCTTTACGTTCCCGAAATTCAACCAACAACAAACGCAAGCCAAATAAAAAGCACACTAGTTACTTTATACCTCATATTATCATATTCAAAAATAATTTTGAGTTAAATCACTCAAAATCAAAGAATTAGACGAGAATCGGCCAAAACAGGCCTAAAATGAACTTTACTTTCCCGAACATCCACCAACAACAAATGCAAGCCTCAAAATCTATACACTAGCCATATTATATCTCATATTATCATATTGAAAAATAAATTGGAGCTACATGACTCAAAATCTAAGAATTGGACGCGAATCGGCTAAAATAGGCCTAAAATAACCTTTACGTTCTTGTAATTCAACCAATAATAAATGCAGGCCTAAACATTTACACACTAGTCATATTATACCTCATATTATCATGTTTAAAAAGAAATTGGAGTTAAATGATTCAAAATTTAAGAATTGGACACGAATCGGCCAAAATAGGCCTAAATTGATCTTGACGTTCCCGAAATTCAACCAACAACAAATGCAAGCCTAAAAATCTACATAATAATTATTTTATACCTCATATTATCATATTAAAAAATAAATTGGAGTTAAATGACTCAAAATTTAAGAATTGGACGCGAATCGGCTAAAATAGGCCTAAAATAACCTTTACGTTCCCGAAATTCAACCAACAACAAATGCAAGCCTAAAAATCTACATACTAATTATTTTATACCTCATATTATCATATTCAAAAATAAATTGGAGTTAAATGACTCAAAATCTAAGAATTAGAAGCGAATCGGCCAAAATAGGCCTTAAATGACCTTTACGTTCCCGAAAATCCACCAACAACAAATGCAAGCCTAAAAATCTACACAATAATTAGGTCATACCTAATATTATCATATTCAAAAAGAAATTGAAGCTAAATGACTGAAAATCTAAGAATTGGACGCGAATCGGCAAAAATAGGTCTAAAATGAACTTTACGTTCCCGAAAATCAACCAACAACATATGCAAGCCTAAAAATGTACACACTAGTCATATTATACCTCATATTATCATATTCAAAATAAATTGGATTTAAATGACTCAAAATCTAAGAATTGGACGCGAATCGGCCAAAATAGGCGTAAAATGACTTTTTCGTTCCCGAAATTCAACCAAAAACAAATGCAAGACTAAAAATCTACACACTAGTTATATTATACCTCATATTATCATATTCAAAAAGAAATTGGAGCTAAATGACTGAAAATCTAAGAATTGGACGCGAATCGGCTAAAATAGGCCTAAAATGAACTTTACGTTCCCGAAAATCAATCATCAACAAATACAAGCCTAAAAATGTACACACTAGTCATATTATACCACATATTATCATATTAAAAAAAAATTGGAGTTAAATGACTCAAAATCAAAGAAGCTGGACAAGAAACGGGGAAAATAAGCCTAAAAGGACCTTACGTTCCCGAAATTCAACCAATAACCAATGTATGCCTAAAAATCTACACACTAATTATGTTATACCTCATATTATCATATTAAAAAATAAGTTGGAGTTAAATGACTCAAAATTTAAGGATTTTACGCGAATCGGTCAAAGTAGGCCTAAAATCACATTTACGTTCCCGAATTTCAACCAACAACAATTGCAAGCCTACAAATCTACACACTAGTCATATTATACCTCATATTATCATGATCAAAAAGAAATTGGAGAAAAAATAGGCCTAAAAGGACCTTTACGTTCCCGAAATTTAACCAACAACCAATGTAAGCCTAAAAATCTACACACTAACAATGTTATACCTCATATTATCATATTCAAAAAAAAGTTGGAGTTAAATGACTCAAAATTTAAGGATTTGACGCGAATCGGCCAAAATAGGCCTAAAATGACCTTTATGTTCCCGGAATTCAACCAACAACAATGCAAGCCTAAAATATACACATTAGTCATATTATAGCTCATATTATCATATTAAAAAAGAAATTGGAGTTAAATGACTCAAAATCAAAGAATTGCACGCGAAACGGCCAAAATATGCCTAAAATGACCTTTACTTTCCCGAAATTCAACCAACAACAAATGCAAGCCAAATATTGTACACACTAGTCATATTATACCTCATATTATCATAATCAAAAAGAAATTGGAGTTAAATGACTGAAAATCAATGAATTTGACGCGAAACGGGAAAAATAGGCCTAAAAGGACCTTTACGTTCCCGAAATTCAACCAATAACAAATGTATGCCTAAAAATCTACACACTAATTATGTTATACCTCATATTATCATATTAAGAAATAAGCGGGAGTTAAATGACTAAAAATTTAAGGATTTGACGCGAATCAGTCAAAATAGGCATATAATGACCTTTACGTTCCCGCAATTCAACCAACAACAATGAAGCCTAACAATATACACACTAGTCATATTATACCTCATATCATCATGTTCGAAAAGAAATTGGAGTTAAATGACTCAAAATCTAAGAATTGGACGCAAAACGGCCAAAATAGGCCTAAAATGAGTTTTTCGTTCCCGAAATTCAACCAAAAACAAATGCAAGACTAAAAATCTACACACTAGTTATATTATACCTCATATTATCATATTCAAAAAGAAATTGGAGCTAAATCACTGAAAATCTAAGACGGACGCGAATCGGCTAAAATAGGCCTAAAATGAACTTTACGTTCCCGAAAATCAACCAACAACAAATGCAAGCCTAAAAATGTACACACTAATTATGTTATACCTCATATTATCATATTCAAAAAGAATTTGGAGTTAAATGACTCGAAATTTAAAGATTTGACGTGATCGGCCAAAATACGCTTAAACCGACCTTTACGTTCCCGCAATTCAACAAACAACAATGCAAGCCTTAAAATATACACACTAGTCATACTATAGCTCATATTATCATATTCAAAAAGAAATTGTTGTTAAATGATTCAAAATCTAAGAATTGGAAGCGAATCGGCGAAAATAGGCCTAAAATGAACTTGACGTTCCCGAAAATCAACCAACAACAAATGCAAGCCTAAAATTGTACACACTAGTCATAATATACCTCATATTATCATAATAAAAAAGAAATTGGAGTTAAATGACTGAAAATCAATGAATTTGACGCGAAACGGGAAAAAATAGGCCTAAAAAGGACCTTTACGTTCCCGAAATTCAACCAATAACAAATGTATGCCTAAAACTCTACACACTAATTATGTTATACCTCATATTATCATATTAAGAAATAAGTGGTAGTTAAATGACTCAAAATTTAAGGATTTGACGCGAATCGGTCAAAATAGGCATATAATGACCTTTACGTTCCCTGCAATTCAACCAACAACAATGAAGCCTAACAATATACACACTAGTCATATTATACCTCATATCATCATGCTCGAAAAGAAATTGGAGTTAAATGACTCAAAATCTAAGAATTGGACGCAAATCGGCCAAAATAGGCCTAAAATGACTTTTTCGTTCCCAAAATTCAACCAAAAACAAATGCAAGACTAAAAATCTACACACTAGTTATATTATACCTCATATTATCATATTCAAAAAGAAATTGGAGCTAAATGACGGAAAATCTAAGAATTGGACGCGAATCGGCTAAAATAGGCCTAAAATGAACTTTACGTTCCCGAAAATCAATCAACAACAAATGCAAGCTTAAAAATCTACATATTAATTATTTTATACCTCATATTATCATATTCAAAAATAAATTGGAGTTAAATGACTCAAAATCTAAGAATTAGATGCGAATCGGCCAAAATAGGCCTAAAATGACCTTTACGTTCCCGAAAATCCACCAACAACAAATGCAAGCGTAAAAATCTACACACTAATTATATTATACCTCATATTATCATATTCAAAAAGAAATTGGAGCTAAATGACTGAAAATCGAAGAATTGGACGCGAATCGGCTAAAATAGGCCTAAAATGAATTTTACGTTCCCGAAAATCAACCAACAACAAATGCAATCCTAAAATTGTACACACTAGTCATATTATACCTCATATTATCATATTCAAAAATAAATTGGAGTTAAATGACTGAAAATCAATGAATTTGACGCGAAAAGGAGAAAAATAGGCCTAAAAGGACCTTTACGTTCCCGAAATTCAACCAATAACAAATGTATGCCTAAAAATATACACACTAATTATGTTATACCTCATATTATCATATTAAGAAATAAGTGGGAGTTAAATGACTCAAAATTTAAGGATTTGACGCGAATCGGTCAAAATAGGCATAAAATGACCTTTACGTTCCCGCAATTCAACCAACAACATTGAAGCCTAACAATATACACACTAGTCATATAATACCTCATATCATCATGTTCGAAAAGAAATTGGAGTTAAATGACTCAAAATTTAAGAATTGGACGCAAATCGGCCAAAATAGGCCAAAAATGACTTTTTCGTTCCCGAAATTCAACCAAAAACAAATGCGAGACTAAAAATCTACACACTAGTTATATTATACCTCATATTATCATATTCAAAAAGAAATTGGAGCTAAATGACTGAAAATCTAAGAATTGGACGCAAATCGGCTAAAATAGACCTAAAATGAACTTTACGTTCCCGAAAATCAATCAACAACAAATACAAACCTAAAAATGTACACACTAGTCATATTATACCTCATATTATCATATTAAAAAAAAATTGGAGTTAAATGACTCAAAATCAAAGAATTGGACAAGAAACGGGAAAAATAGGCTTAAAAGGACCTTACGTTCCCGAAATTCAACCAATAACCAATGTATGCCTAAAAATCTCCACACTAATTATGTTATACCTCATATTATCATATTAAAAAATAAGTTGGAGTTAAATGACTCAAAATTTAAGGATTTTACGCGAATCGGTCAAAATAGGCCTAAAATCACATTTACGTTCCCGAATTTCAACCAACAACAATTACAAGCCTACAAATCTACACACTAGTAATATTATACCTCATATTATCATGATCAAAAAGAAATTGGAGAAAAAATAGGCCAAAGGACCTTTACGTTCCCGAAATTTAACCAACAACCAATGTAAGCCTAAAAATCTACACACTAACAATGTTATACCTCATATTATCATAAAAAAAGTTGGAGTTAAATGGCTCAAAATTTAAGGATTTGACGCGAATCGGCCAAAATAGGCCTAAAATGACCTTTACGTTCCCGCAATTCAACCAACAACAATGCAAGCCTAAAATATACACACTAGTCATATTATAGCTCATATTATCATATTCAAAAAGAAATTTGAGTTAAATGACTCAAAATCAAAGAATTGCACGCGAAACGGCCAAAATATGCCTAAAATGACCTTTACTTTCCCGAAATTCAACCAACAACAAATGCAAGCCTAGAAATCTACACACTAGTTATTTTATACCTCATAATATCATATTCAAAAAGAAATTGGAGCTAAATGACTCAAAATCAAAGAATTGGACGCGAATCGTCTAAAATAGGACTAAATTGAACTTTACGTTCCCGAAAGTCAACCACAAACAAATGCAAGCCTAAAAATGTACACACTAGTCATTTTATACCTCATATTATCATATTCAAAAATAAATTGGAGTCAAATGACTTAAAAATTAAAAAATTGGATGCGAAACTGGAAATATAGGCCTAAAAGGACCTTTACTTTCCCGAAATTCAACCAACAACCAATCTAAGAATAAAAATCTATACACTAATATATGTTATACCTCATATTATCATATTCAAAAAGAATTTGGAGTTAAATGACTCAAAATTAAAAGATTTGACGGTAATCGGCCAAAATACGCCTAAAATGACCTTTACGTTCCCGCAATTCAACAAACAACAATGCAAGCCTAAAAATATACACACTAGTCAAATTATAGCTCATATTATCATATTCAAAAAGAAATTGTAGTTAAATGATTCAAAATCTAAGAATTGGAAGCGAATCGGCGAAAATAGGCCTAAAATGATCATTACGTTCCCGAAATTCAACCAACAACAAACGCAAGCTAAATAAAAAGCACACTAGTTACTTTATACCACATATTATCATATTCAAAAAGAAGTTTGAGTTAAATCACTCAAAATCAAAGAATTAGACGAGAATCGGCCTAAAATGACAATTACGTTCCCGAAAATCCACCAACAACAAATGCAAGCCTAAAAATCTATACATTAGCCATATTATAGCTCATATTATCATATTGAAAAATAAATTGGAGCTACATGACTCAAAATCTAAGAATTGGACGCGAATCGCCTAAAATAACCTTTACGTTCTTGTAATTCAACCAACAATAAATGCAGGCCTAAACATTTAAACACTAGTCATATTATACCTCATATTATCATGTTAAAAATGAAATTGGAGTTAAATGATTCAAAATCCAAGAATTGGACGCGAATCGGCCAAAATAGGCCTAAATTGATATTTACGTTCCCGAAATTCAACCAACAACAAATGCAAGACTAAAAATCTACACACTAGTTATCTTATACCTCATATTATCATATTAAAAAATAAATTGGAGCTAAATGACTGAAAATCTAAGAATTGGACGCGAATCGGCTAAAATAGGGCTAAAATGAACTTTACGTTCCCTAAAATCAATAATAAACAAATGCAAGCCTAAAAAACTACATATTAATTATTTTATACCTCATATTATCATATTCAAAAATAAATTGGAGTTAAATGACTCAAAATCTAAGAATTAGATGCCAATTGGCCAAAATTGGCCTAAAATGACCTTTACGTTCCCGAAAATCCACCAACAACAAATGCAAGCCTAAAAATCTAAAGACTAATTATGTTATACCTCATATTATCATATTCAAAATGAAATTGAAGCTAAATGAATCAAAATATAAGAATTGGACGCGAATCGGCTAAAATAGGCCTAAAATGAACTTTACGTTCCTGAAAATCAACCAACAACAAATGCAAGCCTAAAAATGTGCATACTAGTTATGTTATACCTCATATTATCATATTCAATAATAAGTTAGAGTTAAATGACTCAAAATTTTAGGATTTGACGCGAATCGGCCAAAATAGGCCAAAAATGACTTTTACGTTGCCGCAATTCAACCACCAACAATGCCAGCCTAAAAATATGCACACTAGTCATATGATAGCTCATATTATCATATTCAAAAAGAAATTGCAGTTAAATGACTCAAGATTAAAGAATTGGACGCGAAACGGAAATAATAGGCCGAAAAGGACCTTTACGTTCCCGAAATTCAACCAACAACCAATGAAAGCCTAAAAATAGAAACACTAATTATGTAATACCTCATATTATCATATTCCAAAAGAAGTTGGAGTTAAATGACTGAAAATTGAAGGATTTGACGTGAATCCGCCAAAATAGGCCTAAAATGACATTTACGTTCCCGCAATTCAACCAACAACAATGCAACCCTAAAAATATACAAACTAGTCGTATTATAGCTCATACTATCATATTCAAAAAGAAATTGGAGTTAACTGACTTAAAATCAAAGAATTGCACGCGAAACGGCCAAAAAAGGCCTAAAATGACCTTTACATTCCCGGAATTCAATCAACAACAAATGCAAGCCTAAACATCTACACACTAGTTATATTATACCTCATACTATCATGTTAAAAAAGAAATTGGAGGTAAATGATTCAAAATCTAAGAATTGGATGCGAATCGGAAAAAATCGGCCTAAATTGTTCTTTACGTTCCCGAAATTCATCCAACAACAAAGGCAAGCCTACCTACAAATCTACACACTAACTATGTTATACCTCATATTATCATATTCAAAAAGAAATTGGAGCTACATGACTCAAAATCTAAGAATTGGACGCACATCGGCTAAGATTGGACAAAAATGACCTTTACATTCCCGAAAATCAACCAACAACAAATGCAAGCCTAAAAATCTACACAATAGTTATATTATACCTCATATATCATGTTAAAAAAGTAATTGGAGTTAAATGATTCAAAATCTAAGAATTGGACGCGAATCGGCCAAAATAGACCTAAAATGCTCTTTACGTTCTCGAAATTCAACCACCAACAAACGCAAGCCTAAAAATCTACACACTAATTATGTTATACCTCATGTTATCATATTCAAAAAGAAATTGGAGCTACATGACTTAAAATCTAAGAATTGGACGCACATCGGCTAAGATAGGACAAAAATGACCTTTACGTTTCCGAAAATCAACCAACAACAAATGCAAGCCTAAAGATGTACACACTAGTCATATTATCCTCATCTTATCATATTCAAAAAGAAATTGGGGTTAAATGACTCGTAATCTAGAAAATGGCGAAAAAATAGGCCTAAAAGGACCTTTACATTCCCGAAATTCAACCAACAACCAATGTAAGCCTAAAAATCTACACACTAATTATGTTATACCTCATATTTATCATATTCAAAATTAAGTTGGAGTTAAATTACTCAAAATTTAAGGATTTGACGCGAATCGGCCAAAATTGTCCTAAAATGACCTTTATGTACCCGCAATTAAACCAACAACAATGCAAGCCTAACAATATACACTAGTCATATTATAGCTCATATTATCGTATTAAAAAAGAAATTGGAGTTAAATGACTCAAAATCAAATAATTGCACGCGAAACGGCCAAAACAGGCCTAAAATGACCTTTACATTCCCGGAATTCAACCAACAACAAATTCAAGCCTAAACATCTACGCACTACTTATATTATAGCTCATATTATCATGTTAAAAAAGAAATTGGATATAAATGATTCAAAATCTAAGAATTGGACGCGAATCGACCAAAATTGGCTTAAATTGATCTTTATGTTCCCGAAATTCAACCAACAACAAATGAAAGCCTAAAAATCTACACACTAGTTATTTTATACCTCAAATTATCTTATTCAAAGAGTAATTGGCGTTAAATGACTCAAAATCTAAGAATTAGATGCGAATGGGCCAAAATAGGCCTAAAATGAACTTTACGTTCCCGAAAATCCACCAACAACAAGTGCAAGCCCAAAAATCTACACACTAATTATTTCATACCTCATTTTATCATATTCAAAAAGAAATTGGAGCTAAATGAATCAAAATATAAGAATTGGACGCGAATCGGCTAAAATAGGCCAAAAATGAACGTTACGTTCCCGAAAATCAACCAACAACAAATGCAAGCCTAAAAATGTACATACTAGTTATGTTATACCTCATATTATCATATTCAACAATAAGTTGGAGTTAAATGACTCAAAATTTAAGGATTTGACGCGAATCGGCCAAAATAGGCCTAAAATGACTTTTACGTTGCCGCAATTCAACCACCAACAATGCAAGCCTAAAAATATGCACACTAGTCATATGATAGCTCATATTATCATATTAAAAAAGAAATTGCAGTTAAATGACTCAAAATCAAAGAATTCGACGCGAAACGGAAAAAAATAGGCCGAAAATGACCTTTACGTTCCCGAAATTCAACCAACAGCCAATGAAAGCCTAAAAAAAGAAACACTAATTATGTAATACCTCATATTATCATATTCCAAAAGAAGTTGGAGTTAAATGACTGAAAATTTTAGGATTTGACGTGAATCCGCCAAAATAGGCCTAAAATGACATTTATGTTCCCGTAATTCAACCAACAACAATGCAACCCTAAAAATATACACACTAGTCGTATTATAGCTCATAATATCATATTCAAAAAGAAATTGGAGTTAACCGTCTTAAAATCAAAGAATTGCACGCGAAACGGCCAAAAAAGGCCTAAAATGACCTTTACATTCCCGGAATTCAATCAACAACAAATGCAAGCCTAAACATCTACACACTAGTTATATTATACCTCATATTATCATGTTAAAAAAGAAATTGGAGGTAAATGATTCAAAATCTAAGAATTGGATGGGAATCGGCCAAAATCGGCCTAAATTGATCTTTACGTTCCCGAAATTCATCCAACAACAAAGGCAAGCCTACCTACAAATCTACACACTAACTATGTTATACCTCATAATATCATATTCAAAAAGAAATTGGAGCTAAATGACTCAAAATCTAAGAATTGGACGCGAATCGGCTAAAATAGGCCTAAAATGAACTTTACGTTCCCGAAAGTTAACCAACAACAAATGCAAGCCTAAAAATGTACACACTAGTCATATTATACCTCATATTATCATATTCAAAAAGAAATTGGAGTTAAATGACTCAAAATTAAAGAATTGGGCGCGAAACGGGAAATATAGGCCTAAAAAGGACCTTTACGTTCCCGAAATTCAACCAACAGCCAATCTAAGACTAAAAATCTACACACTAATTATGTTATACTTCATATTATCATATTCAAAAAGAATTTGGAGTTAAATGACTCAAAATTTAAGGATTTGACTGATAATCGGCCAAAATACGCCTAAAATGACCTTTACGTTCCCGCATTCAACAAACAACAATGCAAGCCTAAAAATATACACACTAGTCATATTATACCTCATATTATCATATTCAAAATAAATTGGATTTAAATGACTCAAAATCTAAGAATTGGACGCGAATCGGCCAAAATAGGCGTAAAATGACTTTTTTCGTTCCCGAAATTCAACCAAAAGCAAATGCAAGACTAAAAATCTACACACTAGTTATATTATACCTCATATTATCATATTCAAAAAGAAATTGGAGCTAAATGACTGAAAATCTAAGAATTGGGCGCGAATCGGCTAAAATAGGCCTAAAATGAACTTTACGTTCCCGAAAATCAATCAACGACAAATACAAGCCTAAAAATGTACACACTAGTCATATTATACCACATATTATCATATTAAAAAAAAATTGGAGTTAAATGACTCAAAATCAAAGAATTGGACAAGAAACGGGAAAATAGGCCTAAAAGGACCTTACGTTCCCGAAATTCAACCAATAACCAATGTATGCCTAAAAATCTACACACTAATTATGTTATACCTCATATTATCATATTAAAAAATAAGTTGGAGTTAAATGACTAAAAATTTAAGGATTTTACGCGAATCGGTCAAAGTAGGCCTAAAATCACATTTACGTTCCCGAATTTCAACCAACAACAATTGCAAGCCTACAAATCTACACACTAGTCATATTATACCTCATATTATCATGATCAAAAAGAAATTGGAGAAAAAATAAGTCTAAAAGGACCTTTACGTTCCCGAAATTTAACCAACAACCAATGTAAGCCTAAAAATCTACAAACTAACAATGTTATACCTCATATTATCATATTCAAAAAAAAGTTGGAGTTAAATGACTCAAAATTTAAGGATTTGACGCGAATCGGCCAAAATAGGCCTAAAATGACCTTTATGTTCCCGCAATTCAACCAACAACAATGCAAGCCTAAAATATACACAGTAGTCATATTATAGCTCATATTATCATATTAAAAAAGAAATTGGAGTTAAATGACTCAAAATCAAAGAATTGCACGCGAAACGGCCAAAATATGCCTAAAATGACCTTTACTTTCCCGAAATTCAACCAACAACAAATGCAAGCCTAGAAATCTACACACTAGTTATTTTATACCTCATATTATCGTATTCAAAAAGAATTTGGAGTTAAATGCCTCAAAGTCTAAGTATTAGACGCGAATCGGCCAAAAAAGGCCTAAAATGACCTTTACGTTCTCGAAAATCCACCAACAACAAATGCAAGCCTAAAAATCTACATACTAATTATTTTATACCTCATAATATCATATTCAAAAAGAAATTGGAGCTAAATGACTCAAAATCTAAGAATTGGACGCGAATCGGCTAAAATAGGCCTAAAATGAACTTTACGTTCCCGAAAGTCAACCAACAACAAATGCAAGCCTAAAAATGTACACACTAGTCATATTATACCTCATATTATCATATTAAAGAAGAAATTGGAGTTAAATGACTCAAAATTAAAGAATTGGACGCGAAACGGGAATTATAGGCCTAAAAGGACCTTTACGTTCCCGAAATTCTACCAACAACCAATCTAAGACTAACAATGTACACACTAATTATGTTATACCTCATATTATCATATTCAAAAAGAATTTGGAGTTAAATGACTCAAAATTTAAGGATTTGACGGTGATCGACCAAAATACGCCTAAAATGACCTTTACGTTCCCGCAATTCAACAAACAACAATGCAAGCCTAAAAATATACACACTAGTCATATTATAGCTCATATTATCATATTCAAAAAGAAATTGTAGTTAAATGATTCAAAATCTAAGAATTGGAAGCAAATCGGCGAAAATAGGCCTAAAATGAACTTGACGTTCCCGAAAATCAACCAACAACAAATGCAAGCCTAAAATTGTACACACTAGTCATATTATACCTCATATTATCATAATCAAAAAGAAATTGGAGTTAAATGACTGAAAATCAATGAATTTGACGCGAAACGGGAAAAATAGGCCTAAAAGGGACCTTTACGTTCCCGAAATTCAACCAATAACAAATGTATGCCTAAAAATCTACACACTAATTATGTTATACCTCATATTATCATATTAAGAAATAAGTGGGAGTTAAATGACTCAAAATTTAAGGATTTGACGCGAATCGGTCAAAATAGGCATATAATGACCTTTACGTTCCCGCAATTCAACCAACAACAATGAAGTCTAACAATATACACACTAGTCATATTATACCTCATATCATCATGTTCAAAAAGAAATTGGAGTTAAATGACTCAAAATCTAAGAATTGGACGCAAATCGGCCAAAATAGGCCTAAAATGACTTTTTCGTTCCCGAAATTCAACCAAAAACAAATGCAAGACTAAAAATCTACACACTAGTTATAGTATACCTCATATTATCATATTCAAAAAGAAATTGCAGCTAAATGACTGAAATCTAAGAATTGGACGCGAATCGTCTAAAATAGGCCTAAAATGAACTTTACGTTCTCGAAAATCAACCAACAACAAATGCAAGCCTAAAAATGTACACACTAATTATGTTATACCTCATATTATCATATTCAAAAAGAATTTGGAGTTAAATGACTCAAAATTTAAAGATTTGACGGAATCGGCCAAAATACGCCTAAAATGACCTTTACGTTCCCGAATTCAACAAACAACAATGCAAGCCTTAAAATATACACACTGGTCATATTATAGCTCATATTATCATATTCAAAAAGAAATTGTAGTTAAATGATTCAAAATCTAAGAATTGGAAGCGAATCGGCTAAAATAGGCCTAAAATGAACTTGACGTTCCCGAAAATCAACCAACAACAAATGCAAGCCTAAAATTGTACACACTAGTCATATTATACCTCATATTATCATAATAAAAAGAAATTGGATTTAAATGACCGAAAATCATTGAATTTGGCTGAAACGGGAAAAAGGCCTAAAAGGACCTTTACGTTCCCGAAATTCAACCAATAACAAATGTATGCCTAAAACTCTACACACTAATTATGTTATACCTCATATTATCATATTAAGAAATAAGTGGTATTTAAATGACTCAAAATTTAAGGATTTGACGCGAATCGGTCAAAATAGGCATATAATGACCTTTACGTTCCCGCAATTCAACCAACAACAATGATGCCTAACAATATACACACTAGTCATATTATACCTCATATCATCATGTTCGAAAAGAAATTGGAGTTAAATGACTCAAAATCTAAGAATTGGACGCAAATCGGCCAAAATAGGCCTAAAATGACTTTTCCGTTCCCGAAATTCAACCAAAAACAAATGCAAGACTAAAAATCTACACACTAGTTATATTATACCTCATATTATCATATTCAAAAAGAAATTGGAGCTAAATGACGGAAAATCTAAGAATTGGACGCGAATCGGCTAAAATAGGCCTAAAATGAACTTTACGTTCCCAAAAATCAATCAACAACAAATGCAAGCTTAAAAATCTACATATTAATTATTTTATACCTCATATTATCATATTCAAAAATAAATTGGAGTTAAATGACTCAAAATCTAAGAATTAGATGCGAATCGGCCAAAATAGGCCTAAAATGACCTTTACGTTCCCGAAAATCCACCAACAACAAATGCAAGCGTAAAAATCTACACACTAATTATGTTATACCTCATATTATCATATTAAAAAAGAAATAGGAGCTAAATGACTGAAAATCGAAGAATTGGACGCGAATCGGCTAAAATAGGCCTAAAATGAACTTTACGTTCCCGAAAATCAACCAACAACAAATGCAATCCTAAAATTGTACACACTAGTCATATTATACCTCATATTATCATATTCAAATAGAAATTGGAGTTAAATGACTGAAAATCAATGAATTTGACGCGAAACGGGAAAAATAGGCCTAAAAAGGACCTTTACGTTCCCGAAATTCAACCAATAACAAATGTATGCCTAAAAATCTACACACTAATTATGTTATACCTCATATTATCATATTAAGAAATAAGTGGGAGTTAAATGACTCAAAATTTAAGGATTTGACGCGAATCGGTCAAAATAGGCATAAAATGACCTTTACGTTCCCGCAATTCAACCAACAACATTGAAGCCTAACAATATACACACTAGTCATATAATACCTCATATCATCATGTTTGAAAAGAAATTGGAGTTAAATGACTCAAAATTTAAGAATTGGACGCAAATCGGCCAAAATAGGCCTAAAATGACTTTTTTCGTTCCCGAAATTCAACCAAAAACAAATGCGAGACTAAAAATCTACACACTAGTTATATTATACCTCATATTATCATATTCAAAAAGAAATTGGAGCTAAATGACTGAAAATCTAAGAATTGGACGCAAATCGGCTAAAATAGGCCTAAAATGAACTTTACGTTCCCGAAAATCAATCAACAACAAATACAATCCTAAAAATGTACACACTAGTCATATTATACCTCATATTATCATATTAAAAAAAAAATTGGAGTTAAATGACTCAAAATCAAAGAATTGGACAAGAAACGGGAAAAATAGGCCTAAAAGGACCTTACGTTCCCGAAATTCAACCAATAACCAATGTATGCCTAAAAATCTCCACACTAATTATGTTATCCCTCATATTATCATATTAAAAAATAAGTTGGAGTTAAATGACTCAAAATTTAAGGATTTTACGCGAATCGGTCAAAATAGGCCTAAAATCACATTTACGTTCCCGAATTTCAACCAACAACAATTACAAGCCTACAAATTTACACACTAGTAATATTATACCTCATATTATCATGATCAAAAAGAAATTGGAGAAAAAATAGGCCTAAAAGGACCTTTACATTCCCGAAATTTAACCAACAACCAATGTAAGCCTAAAAATCTACACACTAACAATGTTATACCTCATATTATCATAAAAAAAAGTTGGAGTTAAATGGCTCAAAATTTAAGGATTTGACGCGAATCGGCCAAAATTGGCCTAAAATGACCTTTACGTTCCCGCAATTCAACCAACAACAATGCAAGCCTAAAATATACACACTAGTCATATTATAGCTCATATTATCATATTCAAAAAGAAATTTGAGTTAAATGACTCAAAATCAAAGAATTGCACGCGAAACGGCCAAAATATGCCTAAAATGTCCTTTACTTTCCCGAAATTCAACCAACAACAAATGCAAGCCTAGAAATCTACACACTAGTTATTTTATACCTCATAATATCATATTCAAAAAGAAATTGGAGCTAAATGACTCAAAATCATAGAATTGGACGCGAATCGTCTAAAATAGGACTAAATTGAACTTTACGTTCCCGAAAGTCAACCACAAACAAATGCAAGCCTAAAAATGTACACACTAGTCATATTATACCTCATATTATCATATTCAAAAATAAATTGGAGTCAAATGACTTAAAAATTAAAAAATTGGATGCGAAACGGAAATATAGGCCTAAAAGGACCTTTACTTTCCCGAAATTCAACCAACAACCAATCTAAGAATAAAAATCTACACACTAATATATGTTATACCTCATATTATCATATTCAAAAAAAATTTGGAGTTAAATGACTCAAAATTTAAAGATTTGACGGTAATCGGCCAAAATACGCCTAAAATGACCTTTACGTTCCCGCAATTCAACAAACAACAATGCAAGCCTAAAAATATACACACTAGTCAAATTATAGCTCATATTATCATATTCAAAAAGAAATTGTAGTTAAATGATTCAAAATCTAAGAATTGGAAGCGAATCGGCGAAAATTGGCCTAAAATGATCATTACGTTCCCGAAATTCAACCAACAACAAACGCAAGCTAAATAAAAATCACTCAAAATCAAAGAATTAGACGAGAATCGGCCTAAAATGACAATTACGTTCCCGAAAATCCACCAACAACAAATGCAAGCCTAAAAATCTATACATTAGCCATATTATAGCTCATATTATCATATTGAAAAATAAATTGGAGCTACATGACTCAAAATCTAAGAATTGGACGCGAATCGCCTAAAATAGGCCTAAAATAACCTTTACGTTCTTGTAATTCAACCAACAATAAATGCAGGCCTAAACATTTAAACACTAGTCATATTATACCTCATATTATCATGTTAAAAATGAAATTGGAGTTAAATGATTCAAAATCTAAGAATTGGATGCGAATCGGCCAAAATAGGCCTAAATTGATATTTACGTTCCCGAAATTCAACCAACAACAAATGCAAGACTAAAAATCTACACACTAGTTATCTTATACCTCATATTATCATATTAAAAAAGAAATTGGAGCTAAATGACTGAAAATCTAAGAATTGGACGCGAATCGGCTAAAATAGGGCTAAAATGAACTTTACGTTCCCTAAAATCAATAATAAACAAATGCAAGCCTAAAAAACTACATATTAATAATTTTATACATCATATTATCATATTCAAAAATAAATTGGAGTTAAATGACTCAAAATCTTAGAATTAGATGCCAATTGGCCAAAATTGGCCTAAAATGACCTTTACGTTCCCGAAAATCCACCAACAACAAATGCAAGCCTAAAAATCTAAACACCAATTATGTTATACCTCATATTATCATATTCAAAAAGAAATTGGAGCTAAATGACTGAAAATCTAAGAATTGGACGCGAATCGGCTAAAATAGGCCTAAAATGAACTTTACGTTCCCGAAAATCAACCAACAACAAATTCAAGCCTAAAATTGTACACACTAGTCATATTAGACCTCATATTATCATATTCAAAAAGAAATTGGAGTTAAATGACTCAAAAACAATAAATTTTTACGAACGGAAAAATAGGCCTAAAAGGACCTTTACGTTCCCGAAATTCAACCAATAACAAATGTATGCCTAAAAATCAACACACCAATTATGTTATACCTCATATTATCATATTAAGAAATAAGTGGGAGTTAAATTACTCAAAATTTAAGGATTTGACGCGAATCGGTCAAAATAGGCATAAAATGACCTTTACGTTCCCGCAATTCAACCAACAACAAATGAAGCCTAACAATATACACACTAGTCATATTATACCTCATATCATCATGTTCGAAAAGAAATTGGAGTTAAATGACTCAAAATCTAAGAATTGGACGCAAATCGGCCAAAATAGGCCTAAAATGACTTTTTCGTTCCCGAAATTCAACCAAAAACAAATGCAAGACTAAAAATCTACACACTAGTTATATTATACCTCATATTGTCATATTCAAAAAGAAATTGGAGCTAAATGACTGAAAATCTAAGAATTGGACGCGAATCGGCTAAAATAGGCCTAAAATGAACTTTACGTTCCCGAAAATCAATCAACAACAAATACAAGCCTAAAAATGTACACACTAGTCATATTATACCTCATATTATCATATTAAAAAAAATTGGAGTTAAATGACTCAAAATCAAATAATTGGACAAGAAACGGGAAAAATAGGCCAAAAAGGACCTTACGTTCCCGAAATTCAACCAATAACCAATGTATGCCTAAAAATCTACACACTAATTATGATATATACCTCATATTATCATATTAAAAGATAAGTTGGAGTTAAATGACTCAAAATTTAAGGATTTTACGTGAATCGGTCAAAATAGGCCTAAAATCACAATTATTTTCCCGAATTTCAACCAACAACAATTGCACGCCTACAAATCTACACACTAGTCATATTATACCTCATATTATCATGATCAAAAAGTAATTGGAGAAAAAATAGGCCTAAAAGGACCTTTACGTTCCCGAAATTTAACCAACAACCAATGTAAGCCTAAAAATCTACACACTAACAATGTTATACCTCATATTATCATATTCAAAAAAAAGTTGGAGTTAAATGACTCAAAATTTAAGGATTTGACGCGAATCGACCAAAATAGGCCTAAAATGACCTTTACGTTCCCGCAATTCAACAAACAACAATGCAAGCCTAAAATATACACACTAGTCATATTATAGCTCATATTATCATATTCAAAAAGAAATTGGAGTTAAATGACTCAAAATCAAAGAATTGCACACAAAACGGCCAAAATATGCCTAAAATGACCTTTACTTTCCCGAAATTCAACCAACAACAAATGCAAGCCTAGAAATCTACACACTAGTTATTTTATACCTCATATTATCGTATTCAAAAAGAAATTGGAGTTAAATGCCTCAAAATCTAACTATTAGACGCGAATCGGCCAAAAAAGGCCTAAAATGACCTTTACGTTCTCGAAAATCCACGAACAACAAATGCAAGCCTAAAAATCTACATACTAATTATTTTATACCTCATAATATCATATTCAAAAAGAAATTGGAGCAAAATGACTCAAAATCTAAGAATTGGACGCGAATCGTCTAAAATAGGCCTAAAATGAACTTTACGTTCCCGAAAGTCAACCAACAACAAATGCAAGCCTAAAAATGTACACACTAGTCATATTATACCTCATATTATCATATTCAAAAAGAAATTGGAGTTAAATGACTCAAAATTAAAGAATTGGACGCGAAACGGGAATTATAGGCCTAAAAGCACCTTTACGTTCCCGAAATTCAACCAACAACCAATCTAAGACTAAAAATCTACACACTAATTATGTTATACCTCATATTATCATATTCAAAAAGATTTTGGAGTTAAATGACTCAAAATTTAAGGTGTTGACGGTCATCGGCCAAAATACGCCTAAAATGACCTTTACGTTCCCGCAATTCAACAAACAACAATGCAAGCCTAAAAATATACACAGTAGTCATATTATAGCTCATATTATCATATTCAAAAAGAAATTGTAGTTAATTGATTCAAAATCTAAGAATTGGAAGCGAATCGGCGAAAATAGGCCTAAAATGATCTTTACGTTCCCGAAATTCAACCAACAGCAAACGCAAGCCAAATAAAAAGCACACTAGTTACTTTATACCTCATATTATCATATTCAAAATGAAGTTTGAGTTAAATCACTCAAAATCAAAGAATTAGACGAGAATCGGCCAAAACAGGCCTAAAATGACCTTTACGTTCCCGAAAATCCACCAACAACAAATGCAAGCCTCAAAATCTATACACTAGCCATATTATAGCTCATATTATCAAATTGAAAAATAAATTGGAGCTACATGACTCAAAATCTAAGAATTGGACGCGAATCGGCTAAAATAGGCCTATAATAACCTTTACGTTCTTGTAATTCAACCAACAATAAATGCAGGCCTAAACATTTAAACACTAGTCATATTATACCTCATATTATCATGGAAAAAATGAAATTGGAGTTGAATGATTCAAAATCTAAGAATTGGACGCGAATCGGCCAAAATAGGCCTAAATTGATCTTTACGTTCCCGAAATTCAACCCCCAACAAATGCAAGCCTAAAAATCTACATACTAATTATTTTATACCTCATATTATCATATTCAAAAATAAATTGGAGTTAAATGACTCAAAATCTAAGAATTAGATGCGAATCGGCCAAAATAGGCCTAAAATCACCTTTACGTTCCCGAAAATCAATAAACAACAAATGCAAGCCTAAAAATCTACATATTAATTATTTTATACCTCATATTATCATATTCAAAAATAAATTGGAGTTAAATGACTCAAAATCTAAGAATTAGATGCGAATCGGCCAAAATAGGCCTAAAATCACCTTTACGTTCCCGAAAATCCACCAACAACAAATGCAAGCCTAAAAATCTACACAATAATTATGTTAAACCTCATATTATCATATTCAAAAAGAAATTGGAGCTAAATGACGAAAAATGTAAGAATTGGACGCGAATCGGCTAAAATAGGCCTAAAATGAACTTTATGTTCCCGAAAATCAACCAACAACAAATGCAAGCCTAAAATTGTACACACGAGTCATATTATACCTCATATTATCATGTTCAAAAAGAAATTGGAGTTAAATGACTCAAAATTTAAGAATTGGACGCGAATAGGCCAAAATAGGCATAAAATGAATTTTTCGTTCCCGAAATTCAATCAAAAACAAATGCAAGACTAAAAATCTACACACTAGTTATATTATACCTCATATTATCATATTAAAAAAAGAAATTGGAGCTAAATGACTGAAAATCTAAGAATTGGTCGCGAATCGGCTAAAATAGGGCTAAAATGAACTTTACGTTCCCGAAAATCAATAAACAACAAATGCAAGCCTAAAAATCTACATATTAATTATTTTATACCTCATATTATCATATTCAAAAATAAATTGGAGTTAAATGACTCAAAATCTAAGAATTAGATGCGAATCGGCCAAAATAGGCCTAAAATGACCTTTACGTTCCCGAAAATCCACCAACAACAAATGCAAGCCTAAAAATCTAAACACTAATTATGTTATACCTCATATTATCATATTCAAAAAGAAATTGGAGCTAAATGACTGAAAATCTAAGAATTGGACGCGAATCGGCTAAAATAGGCCTAAAATGAACTTTACGTTCCCGAAAATCAACCAACAACAAATGCAAGCCTAAAATTGTACACACTAGTCATATTATACCTCATATTATCATATTCAAAAAGAAATTGGAGTTAAATGACTTAAAATCAATAAATTTGACGCGAAACCGGAAAAATAGGCCTAAAAGGACCTTTACGTTCCCGAAATTCAACCAATAACAAATGTATGCCTAAAAATCTACACACTAATTATGTTATACCTCATATTATCTTATTAAGAAATAAGCGGGAGTTAAATGACTCAAAATTTAAGGATTTGACGCGAATCGGTCAAAATAGGCATAAAATGACCTTTACGTTCCCGCAATTCAACCAACAACAATGAAGCCTAACAATATACCCACTAGTCATTTTATACCTCATATCATCATGTTCGAAAAGAAATTGGAGTTAAATGACTCGAAATCTAAGAATTGGATGCAAATCGGCCAAAATCGGCCTAAAATTACTTTTTCGTTCCCGAAATTCAGCCAAAAACAAATGCAAGACTAAAAATCTACACACTAGTTATATTATACCTCATATTATCATATTCAAAAAGAAATTGGAGCTAAATGACTGAAAATCTAAGAATTGGACGCGAATCGGCTAAAATAGGCCTAAAATGAACTTTACGTTCCCGAAAATCAATCAACAACAAATACAAGCCTAAAAATGTACACACTAGTCATATTACACCTCATATTATCATATGAAAAAAAAATTGGATTTAAATGACTCAAAATCAAAGAATTGGACAAGAAACGGGAAAAATAGGCCTAAAAGGACCTTACGTTCCCGAAATTCAACCAATAACAAATGTATGCCTAAAAATATACACACTAATTATGTTATACCTCATATTATCATATTAAAAAATAAGTTGGAGTTAAATGACTCAAAATTTAAGGATTTTACGCGAATCGGTCAAAATAGGCCTAAAATCACATTTATGTTCCCGAATTTCAACCAACAATAATTGCAAGCCTACATATCTACACACTAGTCATATAATACCTCATATTATCATGATCAAAAAGAAATTGGAGAAAAAATAGGCCTAAAAGGACCTTTACGTTCACGAAATTTAACCAACAACCAATGTAATCCTAAAAATCTACACACTAACAATGTTATACCTCATATTATCATATTCAAAAAAAAGTTGGAGTAAAATGACTCAAAATTTAAGGATTTGATGCGAATCGGCCAAAATAGGCCTAAAAGGACCTTTACGTTCCCGCAATTCAATCAACAACAATGCAAGCCTAAAATATACACACTAGTCATATTATAGCTCATATTATCATATTCAAAATGAAATTGGAGTTAAATGACTCAAAATCAAAGAATTGCATGCGAAACGGCCAAAATATGCCTAAAATGACCTTTACTTTCCCGAAATTCAACCAACAACAAATGCAAGCCTAGAAATCTACACACTAGTTATTTTATACCTCATATTATCGTATTCAAATAGAAATTGGAGTTAAATGCCCCAAAATCTAAGTATTAGACGCGAATCGGCCAAAAAAGGCCTAAAATGACCTTTACGTTCTCGAAAATCCACCAACAACAAATGCAAGCCTAAAAATCTACATACTAATTATTTTATACCTCATAATATCATATTCAAAAAGAAATTGGAGCTAAATGACTCAAAATCTAAGAATTGGACGCGAATCGTCTAATATAGGACTAAAATGAACTTTACGTTCCCGAAAGTCAACCAACAACAAATGCAAGCCTAAAAATGTACACACTAGTCATATTATACCTCATATTATCATATTCAAAAAGAAATTGGAGTTAAATGACTCAAAATTAAAGAATTGGACGCGAAACGGGAATTATAGGCCTAAAAGGACCTTTACGTTCCCGAAATTCAACCAACAACCAATCTAAGACTAAAAATCTACACACTAATTATGTTATACCTCATATTATCATATTCAAAAAGAATTTGGAGTTAAATGACTCAAAATTTAAGGATTTGACGGTAATCGGCCAAAATACGCCTAAAATGAGCTTTACGTTCCCGCAATTCCACAAACAACAATGCAAGCCTAAAAATATACACACTAGTCATATTATAGCTCATATTATCATATTCAAAAAGAAATTGTAGTTAAATATTTCAAAATCTAAGAATTGGAAGCGAATCGGCGAAAATAGGCCTAAAATGATCTTTACGTTCCCGAAATTCAACCAACAACAACCGCAAGCCAAATAAAAAAGACACTAGTTACTTTATACCTCATATTATCATATTCAAAAAGAAGTTTGAGTTAAATCACTCAAAATCAAAGAATTAGACGAGAATCGGCCAAAACAGGCCTAAAACGACCTTTACGTTCCCGAAAAACCACCAACAACAAATGCAAACCTCAAAATCTATACACTAGCCATATTATAGCTCATATTATCATATTGAAAAATAAATTGGAGCTACATGACTCAAAATCTAAGAATTGGACGCGAATCGGCTAAAATAGGCCTAAAATAACCTTTACGTTCTTGTAATTCAACTAACAATAAATGCAGGCCTAAACATTTACACACTAGTCATATTATACCTCATATTATCATGTTAAACAAGAAATTGGAGTTAAATGATTCAAAATCTAAGAATTGGACTCGAATCGGCCAAAATAGGCCTAAATTGAGTTTTACGTTCCCGAAATTCAACCAACAACAAATGCAAGCCTAAAAATCTACATACTAATTATTTTATACCTAATATTATCATATTCAAAAATAAATTGGAGTTAAATGACTCAAAATCTAAGAATTAGATGCGAATCGGCCAAAATAGGCCTAAAATGAACTTTACGTTCCCGAAAATCCACCACCAACAAATTCAAGCCTAAAAATCTACACAATAATTATGTCATACATCATATTATCATATTCAAAAGGAAATTGGAGCTAAATGACTGAAAATCTAAGAATTGGACGCGAATCGGCTAAAATAGGCCTAAAATGAACTTTACGTTTCCGAAAATCAACGAACAACAAATGCAAGCCTAAAAATGTACACACTAGTCATATTACCTCATATTATCATATTCAAAAATAAATTGGAGTTAAATGACTCAAAATCTAAGAATTGGACGCGAATCGGCCAAAATAGGCGTAAAATGACTTTTTCGTTCCCGAAATTCAACCAAAAACAAATGCAAGACTAAAAATATACACACTACTTATATTATACCTCATATTATCATATTCAAAAAGAAATTGGAGCTAAATGACTGAAAATCTAAGAATTGGACGCGAATCGGCTAAAATAGTCCTAAAATGTACTTTACGTTCCCGAAAACCAATCAACAACAAATGCAAGCCTAAAAATCTACATATTAATTATTTTATACCTCATATTATCATATTCAAAAATAAATTGGAGTTAAATGACTAAAAATCTAAGAATTAGATGCGAATCGGCCAAAATAGGCCTAAAATGACCTTTACGTTCCCGAAAATCCACCAACAACAAATGCAAGCCTAAAAATCTAAACACTAATTATGTTATACCTCATATTATCATTTTCAAAAAGAAATTGGAGCTAAATGACTCAAAATCTAAGAATTGGTCGCGAATCGTCTAAAATAGGCCTAAAATGAACTTTACGTTCCCGAAAGTCAACCAACAACAAATGCAAGCCTAAAAATGTACACACTAGTCATATTATACCTCATATTATCATATTCAAAAAGAAATTGGAGTTAAATGACTCAAAATTAAAGAATTGGACGCGAAACGGGAATTATAGGCCTAAAAGGACCTTTATGTTCCCGAAATTCAACCAACAACCAATCTAAGACTAAAAATCTACACACTAATTATGTTATACCTCATATTATCATATTCAAAAATATTTTGGAGTTAAATGACTCAAAATTTAAGGTGTTGACGGTAATCGGCCAAAATACGCCTAAAATGACCTTTACGTTCCCGCAATTCAACAAACAACAATGCAAGCCTAAAAATAGACACAGTAGTCATATTATAGCTCATATTATCATATTCAAAAAGAAATTGTAGTTAATTGATTCAAAATCTAAGAATTGGAAGCGAATCGGCGAAAATAGGCCTAAAATGATCTTTACGTTCCCGAAATTCAACCAACACCAAACGCAAGCCAAATAAAAAGCACACTAGTTACTTTATACCTCATATTATCATATTCAAAAAGAAGTTTGAGTTAAATCACTCAAAATCAAAGAATTAGACGAGAATCGGCCAAAACAGGCCTAAAATGACGTTTACGTTCCCGAAAATCCACCAACAACAAATGCAAGCCTCAAAATCTATACACTAGCCATATTGTAGCTCATATTATCATATTGAAAAATAAATTGGAGCTACATGACTCAAAATCTAAGAATTGGACGCGAATCGGCTAAAATAGGCCTATAATAACCTTTACGTTCTTGTAATTCAACCAACAATAAATGCAGGCCTAAACATTTAAACACTAGTCACATAATACCTCATATTATCATGGTAAAAATGAAATTGGAGTTGAATGATTCAAAATCTAAGAATTGGACGCGAATCGGCCAAAATAGGCCTAAATTGATCTTTACGTTCCCGAAATTCAACCACCAACAAATGCAAGCGTAAAAATCTACATACTAATTATTTTATACCTCATATTATCATATTCAAAAATAAATTGGAGTTAAATGACTCAAAATCTAAGAATTAGATGCGAATCGGCCAAAATAGGCCTAAAATCACCTTTACGTTCCCGAAAATCAATAAACAACAAATGCAAGCCTAAAAATCTACATATTAATTATTTTATACCTCATATTATCATATTCAAAAATAAATTGGAGTTAAATGACTGAAAATCAATGAATTTGACGCGAAACGGGAAAAATAGGCCTAAAAGGACCTTTACGTTCCCGAAATTCAACCAATAACAAATGTATGCCTAAAAATCTACACACTAATTATGTTATACCTCATATTATCATATTAAGAAATAAGTGGGTGTTAAATGACTCAAAATTTAAGGATTTGACGCGAATCGATCAAAATAGGCATAAAATGACCTTTACGTTCCCGCAATTCAACCAACAACAATGAAGCCTAACAATATACACACTAGTCATATAATACCTCATATCATCATGTTCGAAAAGAAATTGGAGTTAAATGACTCAAAATCTAAGAATTGGACGCAAATCGGCCAAAATAGGCCTAAAATGACTTTTTCGTTCCCGAAATTCAACCAAAAACAAATGCAAGACTAAAAATCTACACACTAGTTATATTATACCTCATATTATCATATTCAAAAAGAAATTGGAGCTAAATGACTGAAAATCTAAGAATTGGACGCGAATCGGCTAAAATAGGCCTAAAATGAACTTTACGTTCCCGAAAATCAATCAACAACAAATATAAGCCTAAAAATGTACACACTAGTCATATTATACCTCATATTATCATATTAAAAAAAATTTGGAGTTAAATGACTCAAAATCAAAGAATTGGACAAGAAACGGGGAAAATAGGCCTAAAAGGACCTTACGTTCCCGAAATTCAACCAATAACCAATGTATGCCTAAAAATTTACACACTAATTATGTTATACCTCATATTATCATATTAAAAAATAAGTTGGAGTTAAATGACTAAAAATTTAAGGATTTTACGTGAATCGGTCAAAATAGGCCTAAAATCACATTTACGTTCCCGAATTTCAACCAACAACAATTGCAAGCCTACAAATCTACACACTAGTCATATTATACCTCATATTATCACGATCAACAAGAAATTGGAGAAAAAATAGGCCTAAAAGGACCTTTACGTTCCCGAAATTTAACCAACAACCAATGTAAGCCTAAAAATCTACACACTAACAATGTTATACCTCATATTATCATATTCAAAAAAAAGTTGGAGTTAAATGACTCAAAATTTAAGGATTTGACGCGAATCGACCAAAATAGGCCTAAAATGACCTTTGCGTTCCCGCAATTAAACCAACAACAATGCAAGCCTAAAATATACACACTAGTCATATTATAGCTCATATTATCATATTCAAAAGTGACTCAAAATCAAAGAATTGCACGCGAAACGGCCAAAATATGCCTAAAATGACCTTTACTTTCCCGAAATTCAACCAACAACAAATGCAAGCCTAGAAATCTATACACTAGTTATTTTATACCTCATATTGTCGTATTCAAAAAGAAATTGGAGATAAATGCATAAAATCTAAGCATTAGACGCGAATCGGCCAAAAAAGGCCTAAAATGACCTTTACGTTCTCGAAAATCCACCAACAACAAATGCAAGCCTAAAAATCTACATAATAATTATTTTATACCTCATAATATCATATTCAAAAAGAAATTGGAGCTAAATGACTCAAAATCTAAGAATTGGACGCGAATCGTCTAAAATAGGCCTAAAATGAACTTTACGTTCCCGAAAGTCAACCACAAACAAATGCCAGCCTAAAAATGTACACACTAGTCATATTATACCTCATATTATCATATTCAAAAAGAAATTGGAGTTAAATGACTCAAAAATTAAAAAATTGGACGCGAAACGGGAAATATAGGCCTAAAAGGACCTTTACGTTCCCGAAATTCAACCAACAACCAATCTAAGACTAAAAATCTACACACTAATTATGTTATACCTCATATTATCATATTCAAAAAGAATTTGGAGTTAAATGACTCAAAATTTAAAGATTTGACGGTAATCGGCCAAAATACGCCTAAAATGACCTTTACGCTCCCGCAATTCAACAAACAACAATGCAATCCTAAAAATATACACACTAGTCATATTATAGCTCATATTATCATATTCAAAAAGAAATTGTAGTTAAATGATTCAAAATCTAAGAATTGGAAGCGAATCGGTGAAAATAGGCCTAAAATGATCATTACGTTCCCGAAATTCAACCAATAACAAACGCAAGCTAAATAAAAAGCACACTAGTTACTTTATACCTCATATTATCATATTCAAAAAGAAGTTTGAGTTAAATCACTCAAAATCAAAGAATTAGACGAGAATCCGCCAAAACAGGCCTAAAATGACATTTACGTTCCCGAAAATCCACCAACAACAAATGCAAGCCTAAAATTCTATACACTAGCCATATTATAGCGCATATTATCATATTGAAAAATAAATTGGAGCTACATGACTCAAAATCTAAGAATTGGACGCGAATCGGCTAAAATAGGCCTAAAATAACCTTTACGTTCTTGTAATTCAACCAACAATAAATGCTGGCCTAAACATTTAAACACTAGTCATATTATACCTCATATTATCATGTTAAAAATGAAATTGGAGTTAAAAGATTCAAAATCTAAGAATTGGACGCGAATCGGCCAAAATAGGCCTAAATTGATCTTTACGTTCCCGAAATTCAACCAACAACAAATGCAAGCCTAAAAATCTACATACAAATTATTTTATAGCTCATATTATCATATTCAAAAATAAATTGGAGTTAAATGACTCAAAATCTAAGAATTAGAGGCGAATCGGCCAAAATAGGCCTAAAATCACCTTTACGTTCCCGAAAATCCACCAACAACAAATGCAAGCCTAAAAATCTACACACTAATTATGTTAAACCTCATATTATCATATTCAAAAAGAAATTGGAGCTAAATGACTGAAAATCTAAGAATTGGACGCGAATCGGCTAAAATAGGCCTAAAATGAACTTTACGTTCCCGAAAATCAAGAAACAACAAATGCAAGCCTAAAAATGTACACACTAGTCATATTATACCTCATATTATCATATTCAAAAAAAATTGGAGTTAAATGACTCAAAATCAAAGAATTGGACAAGAAACGGGAAAGATAGGCCTAAAAGGACCTTACGTTCCCGAAATTCAACCAATAACCAATGTATGCCTAAAAATCTACACACTAATTATGTTATACCTCATATTATCATATTAAAAAATAAGTTGGAGTTAAATGACTCAAAATTTAAGGATTTTACGCGAATCGGTCAAAATAGGCCTAAAATCACATTTACGTTCCCGAATTTCAACCAACAACAATTGCAAGCCTACCAATCTACACACTAGTCATATTATACCTCATATTATCATGATCAAAAAGAAATTGGAGAAAAAATAGGCCTAAAAGGACCTTTACGTTCCCGAAATTTAACCAACAACCAATGTAAGCCTAAAAATCTACACACTAACAATGTTATACCTCATATTATCATATTCAAAAAGAAGTTGGAGTTAAATGACTCAAAATTTAAGGATTTGACGCGAATCGGACAAAATAGGCCTAAAATGAGCTTTACGTTCCCGCAATTCAACCAACAACAATGCAAGCCTAAAATATACACACTAGTCATATTATAGCTCATATTATCATATTCAAAAAGAAATTGGAGTTAAATGACTTAAAATCAAAGAATTGCACCCGAAACGGCCAAAATATGCCTAAAATGACCTTTACTTTCCCGAAATTCAACCAACAACAAATACAAGCCTAGAAATCTACACACTAGTTATTTTATACCTCATATTATCGTATTCAAAAAGAAATTGGAGTTAAATGCCTCGAAATCGAGTATTAGACGCGAATCGGTCAAAAAGGCCTAAAATGACCTTTACGTTCTCGAAAATCAACCAACAACAAATGCAAGCCTAAAAATCTACATACTAATTATTTTATACCTCATAATATCATATTCAAAAAAAATTGGAGCTAAATGACTCAAAATCTAAGAATTGGACGCGAATCGGCCAAAAAAGGCCTAAAATGACCTTTACGTTCTCGAAAATCCACCAACAACAAATGCAAGCCTAAAAATCTACATACTAATTATTTTATACCTCATAATATCATATTCAAAAAGAAATTGGAGCTAAATGACTCAAAATCTAAGAATTGGACGCGAATCGTCTAAAATAGGCCTAAAATGAACTTTACGTTCCCGAAAGTCAACCACAAACAAATGCCAGCCTAAAAATGTACACACTAGTCATATTATACCTCATATTATCATATTCAAAAAGAAATTGGAGTTAAATGACTCAAAAATTAAAAAATTGGACGCGAAACGGGAAATATAGGCCTAAAAGGACCTTTACGTTCCCGAAATTCAACCAACAACCAATCTAAGACTAAAAATCTACACACTAATTATGTTATACCTCATATTATCATATTCAAAAAGAATTTGGAGTTAAATGACTCAAAATTTAAAGATTTGACGGTAATCGGCCAAAATACGCCTAAAATGACCTTTACGCTCCCGCAATTCAACAAACAACAATGCAATCCTAAAAATATACACACTAGTCATATTATAGCTCATATTATCATATTCAAAAAGAAATTGTAGTTAAATGATTCAAAATCTAAGAATTGGAAGCGAATCGGTGAAAATAGGCCTAAAATGATCATTACGTTCCCGAAATTCAACCAATAACAAACGCAAGCTAAATAAAAAGCACACTAGTTACTTTATACCTCATATTATCATATTCAAAAAGAAGTTTGAGTTAAATCACTCAAAATCAAAGAATTAGACGAGAATCCGCCAAAACAGGCCTAAAATGACATTTACGTTCCCGAAAATCCACCAACAACAAATGCAAGCCTAAAATTCTATACACTAGCCATATTATAGCGCATATTATCATATTGAAAAATAAATTGGAGCTACATGACTCAAAATCTAAGAATTGGACGCGAATCGGCTAAAATAGGCCTAAAATAACCATTACGTTCTTGTAATTCAACCAACAATAAATGCTGGCCTAAACATTTAAACACTAGTCATATTATACCACATATTATCATGTTAAAAATGAAATTGGAGTTAAAAGATTCAAAATCTAAGAATTGGACGCGAATCGGCCAAAATAGGCCTAAATTGATCTTTACGTTCCCGAAATTCAACCAACAACAAATGCAAGCCTAAAAATCTACATACAAATTATTTTATAGCTCATATTATCATATTCAAAAATAAATTGGAGTTAAATGACTCAAAATCTAAGAATTAGATGCGAATCGGCCAAAATAGGCCTAAAATCACCTTTACGTTCCCGAAAATCCACCAACAACAAATGCAAGCCTAAAAATCTACACACTAATTATGTTAAACCTCATATTATCATATTCAAAAAGAAATTGGAGCTAAATGACTGAAAATCTAAGAATTGGACGCGAATCGGCTAAAATAGGCCTAAAATGAACTTTACGTTCCCGAAAATCAAGAAACAACAAATGCAAGCCTAAAAATGTACACACTAGTCATATTATACCTCATATTATCATATTCAAAAAAAATTGGAGTTAAATGACTCAAAATCAAAGAATTGGACAAGAAACGGGAAAGATAGGCCTAAAAGGACCTTACGTTCCCGAAATTCAACCAATAACCAATGTATGCCTAAAAATCTACACACTAATTATGTTATACCTCATATTATCATATTAAAAAATAAGTTGGAGTTAAATGACTCAAAATTTAAGGATTTTACGCGAATCGGTCAAAATAGGCCTAAAATCACATTTACGTTCCCGAATTTCAACCAACAACAATTGCAAGCCTACCAATCTACACACTAGTCATATTATACCTCATATTATCATGATCAAAAAGAAATTGGAGAAAAAAATAGGCCTAAAAGGACCTTTACGTTCCCGAAATTTAACCAACAACCAATGTAAGCCTAAAAATCTACACACTAACAATGTTATACCTCATATTATCATATTCAAAAAGAAGTTGGAGTTAAATGACTCAAAATTTAAGGATTTGACGCGAATCGGACAAAATAGGCCTAAAATGAGCTTTACGTTCCCGCAATTCAACCAACAACAATGCAAGCCTAAAATATACACACTAGTCATATTATAGCTCATATTATCATATTCAAAAAGAAATTGGAGTTAAATGACTTAAAATCAAAGAATTGCACCCGAAACGGCCAAAATATGCCTAAAATGACCTTTACTTTCCTGAAATTCAACCAACAACAAATACAAGCCTAGAAATCTACACACTAGTTATTTTATACCTCATATTATCGTATTCAAAAAGAAATTGGAGTTAAATGCCTCGAAATCTGAGTATTAGACGCGAATCGGTCAAAAAAGGCCTAAAATGACCTTTACGTTCTCGAAAATCAACCAACAACAAATGCAAGCCTAAAAATCTACATACTAATTATTTTATACCTCATAATATCATATTCAAAAAAAATTGGAGCTAAATGACTCAAAATCTAAGAATTGGACGCGAATCGGCCAAAAAAGGCCTAAAATGACCTTTACGTTCTCGAAAATCCACCAACAACAAATGCAAGCCTAAAAATCTACATACTAATTATTTTATACCTCATAATATCATATTCAAAAAGAAATTGGAGCTAAATGACTCAAAATCTAAGAATTGGATGCGAATCGTCTAAAATAGGCCAAAAATGAACTTTACGTTCCCGAAAGTCAACCAACAACAAATGCAAGCCTAAAAATGTACACACTAGTCATATTATACCTCATATTATCATATTCAAAAATAAATTGGACGCGAAACAAGAAATATAGGCCTAAAAGGACCTTTACGTTCCCGAAATTCAACCAACAACCAATCTAAGACTAAAAATCTACACACTAATTATACACACTAGTCATATTACAGCTCATATTATCATATTCAAAAAGAAATTGTAGTTAAATGATTCAAAATCTAAGAATTGGAAGCGAATCGGCGAAAATAGGCCTAAAATGATCTTTACGTTCCCGAAATTCAACCAACAACAAACGCAACCTAAATAAAAAGCACACTAGTTACTTTATACCTCATATTATCATATTCAAAAAGAAGTTTGAGTTAGATCACTCAAAATCAAAGAATTAGACGAGAATCGGCCAAAACAGGCCTAAAATGACCTTTACGTTCCCGAAAATCCACAAACAACGAATGCAAGCCTAAAAATCTATACACTAGCCATATTATTGCTCATATTCTCATATTGAAAAATAAATTGGAGCTACATGACTCAAAATCTAAGAATTGGACGCGAATCGGCTAAAATAGGCCTAAAATAAACTTTACGTTCTTGTAATTCAACCAACAATAAATGCAGGCCTAAACATTTAAACACTAGTCATATTATACCTCATATTATCATGTTAAAAATGAAATTGGAGTTAAATGATTCAAAATCTAAGAATTGGACGTGAATCGGCCAAAATAGGCCTAAATTGATCTTTACGTTCCCGAAATTCAACCAACAACAAATGCAAGCCTAAAAATCTACATACTAATTATTTAATACCTCATATTATCATATTCAAAAATAAATTGGAGTTAAATGACTCAAAATCTAAGAATTAGATGCGAATCGACCAAAATAGGCCTAAAATCACCTTTACGTTCCCGAAAATCCACCAACAACAAATGCAAGCCTAAAAATATACACACTAATTATGTTAAACCTCATATTATCATATTCAAAAAGAAATTGGAGCTAAATGACTGAAATTATAAGAATTGGACGCGAATCGGCTAAAATAGGCCTAAAATGAACTTTACGTTCCCGAAAATCAACCAACAACAAATGCAAGCCTAAAATTGTACACACTAGTCATATTATACCTCATATTATCATGTTCAAAAAGAAATTGGAGTTAAATGACTCAAAATCAAAGAATTGGACGCGAATCGGCCAAAATAGTCCTAAAATGACTTTTTCGTTCCCGAAATTCAACCAAAAACAAATGCAAGACTAAAAATCTAAACACTAGTTATATTATACCTCATATTATCATATAAAAAAATAAATTGGAGCTAAATGACTGAAAATCTAAGAATTGGACGCGAATCGGCTAAAATAGGGCTAAAATGAACTTTACGTTCCCGAAAATCAATAAACAACAAATGCAAGCCTAAAAATCTACATATTAATTATTTTATACCTCATATTATCATATTCAAAAATAAATTGGAGTTAAATGACTCAAAATCTAAGAATTAGATGCGAATCGGCCAAAATAGGCCTAAAATGACCTTTACGTTCCCGAAAATCCACCAACAACAAATGCAAGCCTAAAAATCTAAACACTAATTATGTTATACCTCATATTATCATATTCAAAAAGAAATTGGAGCTAAATGATTGAAAATCTAAGAATTGGACGCGAATCGGCTAAAATAGGCCTAAAATGAACTTTACGTTCCCGAAAATCAACCAACAACAAATGCAAGCCTAAAATTGTACACACCAGTCATATTATACCTCATATTATCATATTCTAAAAGAAATTGGAGTTAACTCAAAATCAATAAATTTGACGCGAAACGGGAAAAATAGGCCTAAAAGAACCTTTACGTTCCCGAAATGCAACGAATAACAAATGTATGGCTAAAAATCTACACACAAATTATGTTATACCTCATATTATCTTATTAAGAAATAATAGTGGGAGTTAAATGACTCAAAATTTAAAGATTTGATGCGAATCGGTCAAAATAGGCATAAAATGACCTTTACGTTCCCGCAATTCAACCAACAACAATGAAGCCTAGCAATATACACACTACTCATATTATGGCTCATATTATCATTTTCAAAATGAAATTGGAGTTAAATGACTCAAAATTAAAGAATTGCACGCGAAACGGCCTAAAATGACATTTGCATCCCGGAATTCAATCAACAACAAATGCAAGCCGAAACATATATACACTAGTTATATTATACCTCATATTATCATGTTAAAAAAGAAATTGGAGTTAAATGATTAAAAATCTAAGACTTGGACGCGAATTGTCCAAAATAGACCTAAAATGCTCTTTACGCTCCCGAAAGTCAACCAACAATAATAGCAAGCCTAAAAATCTACACACTAATTATATTATACCTCATGTTATCATATTCAAAAAGAAATTGGAACTACATGACTCAAAATCTAAGAATTGGACACGAATCAGCTAAAATAGGCCTAAAATTACCTTTACGTTTCCGAAAATCAACCAACAACAAATGCAAGCCTAAAGATGTACACACTAGTCATATTATCCTTATCTTATCATATTCAAAAATAAATTGGAGTTAAATGACTCGTAATCTAGAAATTAGAGAAAAAATAGGCCGAAAAGGATCTTTACGTTCCCGAAATTTAACCAACAACCAATGTAAGCCTAAAAATCTAAACACTGACTATGTTATACCTCATATTATCATATTCACAAAAAAGTTGGAGTTAAATGACTCAAAATTTAAGGGTTTGTCGCGAATCGGCCAAAATAGGCCTAAAATGAGCTTTACGTTCCCACAATTCAACCAGCAACAATACAAGCCTAAAAATATATACACTAGTCATATTATAGCTCATATTATCATATTCAAAAAGAAATTGGAGTTAAATGACTCAAAATCAAAGAATTGCACGGGAAACGGCCAAAATATGCCTAAAATGACCTTTACTTTCCTGAAATTCAACCAACAACAAATGCAAGCCTACAAATGTACACACTAGTCATATTATGCCTCATATTATCATATTCAAAAAGAAATTGGAGTTAAATGACTCAAAATTAAAGAATTGGACGCGAAACGGGAAATATAGGCCTAAAAGGACCTTTACGTTCCCGAAATTCAACCAACAACCAATGTAAGACTAAAAATCTACACACTAATTATGTTATACCTCATATTATCAGATTCAAAAATAATTTGGAGTTAAATGACTCAAAATTTAAGGATCCGACGCGAATCGGCCAAAATACGCCTAAAATGACCTTTACGTTCCCGCAATTCAACAAACAACAATGCAAGCCCAAAAATGTACACACTAGTCATATTATAGCTCATATTATCATACTCAAAAAGAAATTGGAGTTAAATGATTCAAAATCTAAGAATTGGACGCGAATCGACCAAAATAGGCCTAAAATGATCTTTACGTTGCCGAAATTCAACCAACAACAAACGCAAGCCAAATAAAAACACATTAGTTATTTATACCTCATATTATCATATTCAAAAAGAAGTTTGAATTAAATCACTCAAAATCAAAGAATTAGACGAGAATCGGCCAAAATATGCCTAAAATGATCTTTACGTTCCCGAAAATCCACCAACAACAAATGCAACCCTAAAACTCTATACACTAGTCATATTATAGCTCATATTATCATATTCAAAAATAAATTGGAGCTACGTGACTCAAAATCTAAGAATTGGACGCGAATCGGCCAAAATAGGCCTAAATTGATCTTTACGTTCCCGAAATTCAACCAACAACAAATGCAAGCCTAAAAATCTACATACTAATTGTTTTATACCTCATATTATCGTATTCAAAAATAAATTGGAGTTAAATGACTCAAAAACAAAGAATTAGATGCGAATAGGCCAAAATAGGGCTAAAATGACCTTTACGTTCCCGAAAATCCACCAACAACAAATGCAAGACTAAAAAATCTACACACTAGTTATATACCTCATATTATTATATTCAAAAAGAAATTGGAGCTAAATGACTGATGATCTAAGAATTGGACGCGAATCGGCCAAAATAGGGCTAAAATGAACTTTACGTTCCCGAAAATCAATCAACAACAAATACAAGCCTAAAAATGTACACACTAGTCATATTATACCTCATATTATCATATTCAAAAAGAAATTGGAGTTAAAAGACATAAAATCAAAGAATTGGACGCGAAACGGGAAAAATAGGCCTAAAAGGACCTTTACGTTCCCGAAATTCAACCAATAACCAATGTATGCCTAAAAATCTACACACTAATTAAGTTATACCTCATATTATCATATTAAAAAATAAGTTGGAGTTAAATGACTCAAAATAAGCATAAAATGACCTTTACGTTCCCACAGTTCAACCAACAACAATGCAAGCCTAAAAATATACACATACTCATATTATGGAGCATATTATCATTTTCAAAATGAAATTGGAGTTAAATGATTCAAAATTAAAGAATTGCACGCAAAACGGCCTAAATTGACCTTTACATTCCCGGAATTCAATCAACAACAAATGCAAGCCAAAACATCTATACACTAGTTATATTATACCTCATATTATCATGTTAAAAAAGAAATTGGAATTAAATGATTCAAAATCTAAGAATTGGACGCGAATCGGCGAAAATAGACCTAAAAAATCTTTACGTTCTCGAAATTCAACCAACAACAAACGCAAGCCTAAAGATCTACACACTAATTATGTTATACCTCATGTTATCATATTCAAAAAGAAATTGGAGCTACATGAATCAAAATCTAAGAATTGGACACGAATCGGCTAAAATAGGCCTAAACTGACCTTTACGTTTCCGAAAATCAACCAACAACAAATGCAAGCCTCAAGATGTACACACTAGTCATATTATCCTCATCTTATCATATTCAAAAAGAAATTGGGGATAAATGACTCGTAATCTAGAAATTGGCGAAAAAATAGGCCTAAAAGGATCTTTACATTCCCGGAATTCAACCAACAACCAATGTAAGCCTAAAAATCTACACACTAATTATGTTATACCTCATATTATCATATTCAAAAATAAGTTGGAGTTAAATGACTCAAAATTTAAGGATTTGACGCGAATCGGCCAAAATAGGACTAAAATGACCTTTACGTACCCGCAATTCAACCAACAGCAATGCAAGCCTTAAAATATACACTACTCATATTATAGCTCATATTATCGTATTAAAAAAGAAATTGGAGTTAAATGACTCAAAATCAAATAATTGCACGGGAAACGGCCAAAACAGGCCTAAAATGACCTTCACATTCCCGAATTCAACAAACAACAAATTCAAGCCTAAACATCTACACAGTACTTATATTATAGCTCATATTATGATGTTAAAAATGAAATTGGAGTTAAACGATTCAAAATCTAAGAATTGGACACGAATCGGCCAAAATAGGCTTAAATTGATCTTTATGTTCCTGAAATTCAACCAACAACAAATGCAAGCCTAAAAATCTACACACTAGTTATTTTATACCTCAAATTATCGTATTCAAAAAGTAATTGGAGTTAAATGACTCAAAATCTAACAATTAGACGCGAATGGGCCAAAATAGGCCTAAAATAAACTTTACGTTCCCGAAAATCCACCAACAACAAGTGCAAGCCTAAAAATCTACACACTAATTATTTCATACCTCATTTTATCATATTCAAAAAGAAATTGGAGCTAAATGAATCAAAATATAAGAATTCGACGCGAATCGGCTAAAATAGGCCTAAAATGATCTTTACGTTCCTGAAAATCAACCAACAACAAATGCAAGCCTAAAAATGTGCATACTAGTTATGTTATACCTCATATTTTCATATTCAATAATAAGTTGGAGTTAAATGACTCAAAATTTAAGGATTTGAAGCGAATCGGCCAAAATAGGCCAAAAATGACTTTTACGTTGCCGCAATTCAACCACCAACAATGCAAGCCGAAAAATATGCACACTAGTCATATGATAGCTCATATTATCATATTCAAAAAGAAATTGCAGTTAAATGACTCAAGATTAAAGAATTGGACGCGAAACGGAAAAAATAGGCTGAAAAGGACCTTTACGTTCCCGAAATTCAACCAACAACCAATGAAAGCCTAAAAATAGAAACACTAATTATGTAATACCTCATATTATCATATTCCAAAAGAAGTTGGAGTTAAATGACTGAAAATTTAAGGATTTGACGTGAATCCGCCAAAATAGGCCTAAAATGATATTTACGTTCCCGCAATTCAACCAACAACAATGCAACCCTAAAAATATACACACTAGTCGTATTATAGCTCATACTATCATATTCAAAAAGAAATTGGAGTTAACTCGACATAAAATCAAAGAATTACACGTGAAACGGCCAAAAAAGGCCTAAAATGACCTTTACATTCCCGGAATTCAATCAACAACAAATGCAAGCCTAAACATCTACACACTAGTTATATTATACCTCATATTATCATGATAAAAAATAAGTTGGAGTTAAATGACTCAAAATTTAAGGATTTGACGCGAATCGGCGAAAATAGGCCTGAAATGACCTTTACGTTCCCGCAATTCAAGCAACAACAATGCAAGCCTAAAACTATACATACCATACATATTATAGCTAATATTATAATATTCAAAAAGAAACTGGAGTTAAATGACTCAAAATCAAGGAATTGCACGCGAAACGGCCAAAATAGGCCTAAAATGACCTTTACATTCTCGGAATTCAACCAACAACAAATCCAAGCCTAAACATCTACACAATAGTTATATTATACCTCATATATCATGTTAAAAAAGTAATTGGAGTTAAATGATTCAAAATCAAAGAATTGGACGCGAATAGGCCAAAATAGACCTAAAATGCTCTTTACGTTCTCGAAATTCAACCAACAACAAACGCAAGCCTAAAAATCTACACACTAATTATGTTCTACCTCTTGTTATCATATTCAAAAAGAAATTGGAGCTATATGACTCAAAATCTATGAATTGGACACAAATCGGCTAAAATAGGCCTAAACTTACCTTTACTTTTCCGAAAATCAACCAACAACAAATGCAAGCCTAAAGATGTACACACTAGTCATATTATCCTCATCTTATCATATTCAAAAAGAAATTGGGGTAAAATGACTCGTAATCTAGAAAATGGCGAAAAAATAGGCCTAAAAGGACCTTTACATTCCCGAAATTCAACCAACAACCAATGTAAGCCTAAAAATCTACACACTAATTATGTTATACCTCATATTATCATATTCAAAAATAAGTTGGAGTTAAATGACTCAAAATTTAAGGATTTGACGCGAATCGGCCAAAATAGGCCTAAAATGACCTTTACGTACCCGCAATTCAACCAACAACAATGCAAGCCTAAAAATATACACTAGTCATATTATAGCTCATATTATCGTATTAAAAAAGAAATTGGAGTTAAATGACTCAAAATCAAATAATTGCACGCGAAACGGCCAAAACAGGCCTAAAATGACCTTTACAATCCCGGAATTCAACCAACAACAAATTCAAGCCTAAACATCTACACACTACTTATATTATTGCTTATATTATCATGTTAAAAAAGAAATTGGAGTTAAACGATTCAAAATCTAAGAATTGGACGCGAATCGTCCAAAATAGGCTTAAATTGATCTTTATGTTCCCGAAATTCAACCAACAACAAATGCAAGCCTAAAAATCTACACACTAGTTATTTTATACCTCAAATTATCGTATTCAAAAAGTAATTGGAGTTAAATGACTCAAAATCTAAGAATTAGATGCGAATGGGCCAAAATAGGCCTAAAATGAACTTTACGTTCCCGAAAATCCACCAACAACAAGTGCAAGCCTAAAAATATACACAATAATTATTTCATACCTCATTTTATTATATTCAAAAAGAAATTGGAGCTAAATGAATCAAAATATAAGAATTGGACGCGAATCGGCTAAAATAGGCCTAAAATGAACTTTACGTTCCCGAAAATCAACCAACAACAAATGCAAGCCTAAAAATGTACATACTAGTTATGTTATACCTCATATTATCATATTCAATAATAAGTTGGAGTTAAATGACTCAAAATTTAAGGATTTGACGCGAATCGGCCAAAATAGGCCTAAAATAACTTTTACGTTGTCGCAATTCAACCACCAACAATGCAAGCCTAAAAATATGCACACTAGTCATATGATAGCTCATATTATCATATTCAAAAAGAAATTGCAGTTAAATGACTCAAAATCAAAGAATTCGACGCAAAACGGAAAAAAATAGGCCGAAAAGGACCTTTACGTTCCCGAAATTCAACCAACAACCAATGAAAGCCTAAAATATAGAAACACTAGGAAAGCCTAAAATGAACTTTACGTTCCCGAAAATCCACCAACAACAAGTGCAAGCCTAAAAATATACACAATAATTATTTCATACCTCATTTTATTATATTCAAAAAGAAATTGGAGCTAAATGAATCAAAATATAAGAATTGGATGCGAATCGGCCAAAATCGGCCTAAATTGATCTTTACATTCCCGAAATTCATCCAACAACAAAGGCAAGCCTACAAATCTGCACACTAATTATGTTATACCTCATATTATCATATTCAAAAAGAAATTGGAGCTACATGACTCAAAATCTAAGAATTGGACGCAAATCGACTAAGATAGGACAAAAATGACATTTACATTCCCGAAAATCAACCAACAACAAATGCAAGCCTAAAAATATACACACTAGTCATTATACCTCATAGTATCATATTCAAAAAGAAATTGGAGTTAAATGACTCAAAATCGAGGAATTGGACGCGAAACGAAAAAAATAGGCCCAAAATGATCTTTACGTTCCCGAAATTCAACCAACAACCAATGTTAGCCTAAAAATCTACATATTAGTTATATTATACCTCATATTATCATGATCAAAAATAAGTTGGAGATAAATGACTCAAAATTTAAGGATTTGACACGAATCGGCCAAAATAGGCCTCGAAATGACCTTTACGTTCCCGTAATTCAACCAACAATAATGCAAGCCTAAAACTATACATACCATACATATTATAGCTCATATTATAATATTAAAAAAGAAACTGGAGTTAAATGACTCAAAATCAAGGAATTGCACGCGAAACGGCCAAAATAGGCCTAAAATGACCTTTACATTCTCGGAATTCAACCAACAACAAATCCAAGCCTAAACATCTACACAATAGTTATATTATACCTCATATATCATGTTAAAAAAGTAATTGGAGTTAAATGATTCAAAATCTAAGAATTGGACGCGAATCGGCCAAAATAGACCAAAAATGCTCTTTACGTTCTCGAAATTCAACCAACAGCAAACGCAAGCCTAAAAATCTACACACTAATTATGTTATACCTCATATTATCATATTCAAAAAGAAATTGGAGCTACATGACTCAAAATATAAGAATTGGACACGAATCGGCTAAAATAGGCCTAAACTGCCTTTACGTTTCCGAAAATCAACCAACAACAAATGCAAGCCTAAAGATGTATACACTAGTCATATTATCCTCATCTTATCATATTCAAAAAGAAATTGGGGTTAAATGACTCGTAATCTAGAAATTAGCGAAAAAATAGGCCTAAAAGGACCTTTACATTCCCGAAATTCAACCAACAACCAATGTAAGCCTAAAAATCTACACACTAATTATGTTATACCTCATATTATCATATTCAAAAATAAGTTGGAGTTAAATGACTCAAAATTTAAGGATTTGACGCGAATCGGCCAAAATAGGCCTAAAATGACTTTTACGTTGCCGCAATTCAACCACCAACAATGCAAGCCCAAAAATATGCACACTAGTCATATGATAGTTCATATTATCATATTCAAAACGAAATTGCAGTTAAATGACTCAAAATCAAAGAATTGGACGCGAAACGGAAAAAATAGGCCGAAAATGACCTTTACGTTCCCGAAATTCAACCAACAGCCAATGAAAGCCTAAAAAAAGAAACACTAATTATGTAATACCTCATATTATCATATTCCAAAAGAAGTTGGAGTTAAATGACTGAAAATTTAAGGATTTGACGTGAATCCGCCAAAATAGGCCTAAAATGACATTTACGTTCCCGCAATTCAACCAACAACAATGCAACCCTAAAAATATACACACTAGTCGTATTATAGCTCATACTATCATATTCAAAAAGAAATTGGAGTTAACTGACTTAAAATCAAAGAATTGCACGCGAAACGGCCAAAAAAGGCCTAAAATGACATTTACATTCCCGAATTCAATCAACAACAAATGCAAGCCTAAACATCTACACAATAGTTATATTATACCTCATATTATCATGTTAAAAAAGAAATTGGAGGTAAATGGTTCAAAATCTAAGAATTGGATGCGAATCGGCCAAAATCGGCCTAAATTGATCTTTACGTTCCCGAAATTCATCCAACAACAAAGGCAAGCCTACCAACAAATCTACACACTAACTATGTTATACCTCATATTATCATATTCAAAAAGAAATTGGAGCTACATGACTCAAAATCTAAGAATTGGACGCACATCGGCTAAGATAGGACAAAAATGACCTTTACATTCCCGAAAATCAACCAACAACAAATGCAAGCCTAAAAATATACACACTAGTCATTATACCTCATAGTATCATATTCAAAAAGAAATTGGAGTTAAATGACTCAAAATCAAGGAATTGGACGCGAAACAGAAAAAATAGGCCTAAAATGACCATTACGTTTCCGAAATTCAACCAACAACCAATGTTAGCCTAAAAATCTACATATTAGTTATATTATACCTCATATTATCATGATCAAAAATAAGTTGGAGTTAAATGACTCAAAATTTAAGGATTTGACGCGAATCGGCCAAAATAGGCCTCAAATGACCTTTACGTTCCCGCAATTCAACCAACAACAATGCAAGCCTAAAACTATACATACTATACATATTATAGCTCATATTATAATATTAAAAAAGAAACTGGAGTTAAATGACTCAAAATCAAGGAATTGCGCGCGAAACGGCCAAAATAAGCCTAAAATGACCTTTACATTCTCGGAATTCAACCAACAACAAATTCAAGCCTAAACATCTACACAATAGTTATATTATACCTCATATATCATGTTAAAAAAGTAATTGGAGTTAAATGATTCAAAATCTAAGAATTGGACGCGAATCGGCCAAAATAGACCTAAAATGCTCTTTACGTTCTCGAAATTCAACCAACAACAAACGTAAGCCTAAAAATCTACACACTAATTATGTTATACCTCATGTTAGCATATTCAAAAAGAAATTGGAGCTACATGACTCAAAATCTAAGAATTGGACACGAATCGGCTAAAATAGGCCTAAACCGCCTTTACGTTTCCGAAAATCAACCAACAACAAATGCAAGCCTAAAGATGTACACACTAGTCATATTATCCTCATCTTATCATATTCAAAAAGAATTGGGGTTAAATGACTCGTAATCTAGAAAGTGGCGAAAAAAATAGGCCTAAAAGGACCTTTACATTCCCGAAATTCAACCAACAACCAATGTAAGCCTAAAAATCTACACACTAATTATGTTATACCTCATATTATCATATTCAAAAATAAGTTGGAGTTAAATGACTCAAAATTTAAGGATTTGACGCGAATCGGCCAAAATAGGCCTAAAATGACCTTTACGTACCCGCAATTCAACCAACGACAATGCAAGCCTAAAAATATACACTAGTCATATTATAGCTCATATTATAGTATTAAAAAAGAAATTTGAGTTAAATGACTCAAAATCTAAGAATTGGACGCACATCGGCTAAGATAGGTCAAAAATGACCTTTACATTCACGAAATTCAACCAACAACAAATGCAAGCCTAGAAATATACACACTAGTCATTATACCTCATAGTATCATATTCAAAAATAAATTGGAGTTAAATGACTCAAAATCAAGGAATTGGACGCGAAACGAGAAAAAAATAGGCCTAAAATGACCTTTACGTTCCCGAAATTCAACCAACAACCAATGTTAGCCTAAAAATCTACATATTAGTTATATTATACCTCATATTATCATGATCAAAAATAAGTTGGAGTTAAATGACTCAAAATTTAAGGATTTGACGCGAATCGGCCAAAATAGGCCTCAAATGACCTTTACGTTCCCGCAATTCAACCAACAACAATGCAAGCCTAAAACTATACATACTATACATATTATAGCTCATATTATAATATTCAAAAAGAAACTGGAGTTAAATGACTCAAAATCAAGGAATTGCACGCGAAACGGCCAAAATAGGCCTAAAATGACCTTTACATTCTCGGAATTCAACCAACAACAAATCAAAGCCTAAAAATCTACACACTAATTATGTTATACCTCATGTTATCATATTCGAAAAGAAATTGGAGCTAGATGACTCAAAATCTAAGAATTGGACACGAATCGGCTAAATAGGCCTAAACCGACCTTTACGTGTCCGAAAATCAACCAACAACAAATGCAAGCCTAAAGATGTACACACTAGTCATATTATCCTCATCTTATCATATTCAAAAAGAAATTGGGGTTAAATGACTCGTAATCTAGAAAATGGCGAAAAAATAGGCCTAAAAGGACCTTTACATTCCCGAAATTCAACCAACAACTAATGTAAGCCTAAAAATCTACACACTAATTATGTTATACCTCATATTATCATATTCAAAAATAAGTTGGCGTTAAATGACTCAAAATTTAAGGATTTGACGCGAATCGGCCAAAATAGGCCTAAAATGACCTTTACGTACCCGAATTCAACCAACAACAATGCAAGCCTAAAAATATACACTAGTCATATTATAGCTCATATTATCGTATTAAAAAAGAAATTGGAGTTAAATGACTCAAAATCAAATAATTGCACGCGAAACGGCCAAAACAGGCCTAAAATGACCTTTACATTCCCGAATTCAACCAACAACAAATTCAAGCCTAAACATCTACACACTACTTATATTATAGCTCATATTATGATGTTAAAAAAGAAATTGGAGTTAAACGATTCAAAATCTAAGAATTGGACGCGAATCGGCCAAAATAGGCTTAAATTGAACTTATGTTCCCGAAATTCAACCAACAACGAATGCAAGCCTAAAAATCTACACACTAGTTATTTTATACCTCAAATTATCGTATTCAAAAAGTAATTGGAGTTAAATGACTCAAAATCTAAGAATTAGACGCGAATGGGCCAAAATAGGCCTAAAATGAACTTTACGTTCCCGAAAATCCACCAACAACAAGTGCAAGCCTAAAAATCTATACACTAATTATTTCATACCTCATGTTATCATATTCAAAAAGAAATTGGAGCTAAATGAATCAAAATAAAAAGAATTGGACGCGAATCGGCTAAAATAGGCCTAAAATGAACTTTACCTTCCCGAAAATCAACCAACAACAAATGCAAGCCTAAAAATATACATACTAGTTATGTTATACCTCATATTATTATATTCAATAATAAGTTGGAGCTAAATGACTCAAAATTTAAGGATTGGACGCAATCGGCCAAAATAGGCCTAAAATGACTTTTACGTTGCCGCAATTCAACCACCAACAATGCAAGCCTAAAAATATGCACACTAGTCATATGATAGCTCATATTATCATATTCAAAATGAAATTGCAGTTAAATGACTCAAAATCAAAGAATTGGACGCGAAAACGGAAAAAAATAGGCCGAAAATGACCTTTACGTTCCCGAAATTCAACCAACAACCAATGAAAGCCTAAAAAAAGAAACACTAATTATGTAATACCTCATATTATCATATTCCAAAAGAAGTTGGAGTTAAATGACTGAAAATTTAAGGATTTGACGTGAATCCGCCAAAATAGGCCTAAAATGACATTTACGTTCCCGCAATTCAACCAGCACCAATGCAACCCTAAAAATATACACACTAGTCGTATTATAGCTCATACTATCATATTCAAAAAGAAATTGGAGTTAACTGACTTAAAATCAAAGAATTGCACGCGAAACGGCCAAAAAAGGCCTAAAATGACATTTACATTCCCGAATTCAATCAACAACAAATGCAAGCCTAAACATCTACACAATAGTTATATTATACCTCATATTATCATGTTAAAAAAGAAATTGGAGGTAAATGATTCAAAATCTAAGAATTGGATGCGAATCGGCCAAAATCGGCCAAAATTGATCTTTACGTTCCCGAAATTCATCCAACAACAAAGGCAAGCCTACCTACAAATCTACACACTAACTATGTTATACCTCATATTATCATATTCAAAAAGAAATTGGAGCTACATGACTCAAAATCTAAGAATTGGACGCACATCGGCTAAGATAGGACAAAAATGACCTTTACATTCCCGAAAATCAACCAACAACAAATGCAAGCCTAAAAATATACACACTAGTCATTATACCTCATAGTATCATATTCAAAAAGAAATTGGAGTTAAATGACTCAAAATCAAGGAATTGGACGCGAAAACGAAAAAAATAGGCCTAAAATGACCATTACGTTTCCGAAATTCAACCAACAACCAATGTTAGCCTAAAAATCTACATATTAGTTATATTATACCTCATATTATCATGATCAAAAATAAGTTGGAGTTAAATGACTCAAAATTTAAGGATTTGACGCGAATCGGCCAAAATAGGCCTCAAATGACCTTTACGTTCCCGCAATTCAACCAACAACAATGCAAGCCTAAAACTATACATACTATACATATTATAGCTCATATTATAATATTAAAAAAGAAACTGGAGTTAAATGACTCAAAATCAAGGAATTGCGCGCGAAACGGCCAAAATAAGCCTAAAATGACCTTTACATTCTCGGAATTCAACCAACAACAAATTCAAGCCTAAACATCTACACAATAGTTATATTATACCTCATATATCATGTTAAAAAAGTAATTGGAGTTAAATGATTCAAAATCTAAGAATTGGACGCGAATCGGCCAAAATAGACCTAAAATGCTCTTTACGTTCTCGAAATTCAACCAACAACAAACGTAAGCCTAAAAATCTACACACTAATTATGTTATACCTCATGTTAGCATATTCAAAAAGAAATTGGAGCTACATGACTCAAAATCTAAGAATTGGACACGAATCGGCTAAAATAGGCCTAAACCGCCTTTACGTTTCCGAAAATCAACCAACAACAAATGCAAGCCTAAAGATGTACACACTAGTCATATTATCCTCATCTTATCATATTCAAAAAGAATTGGGGTTAAATGACTCGTAATCTAGAAAGTGGCGAAAAAATAGGCCTAAAAGGACCTTTACATTCCCGAAATTCAACCAACAACCAATGTAAGCCTAAAAATCTACACACTAATTATGTTATACCTCATATTATCATATTCAAAAATAAGTTGGAGTTAAATGACTCAAAATTTAAGGATTTGACGCGAATCGGCCAAAATAGGCCTAAAATGACCTTTACGTACCCGCAATTCAACCAACGACAATGCAAGCCTAAAAATATACACTAGTCATATTATAGCTCATATTATCGTATTAAAAAAGAAATTTGAGTTAAATGACTCAAAATCTAAGAATTGGACGCACATCGGCTAAGATAGGACAAAAATGACCTTTACATTCCCGAAAGTCAACCAACAACAAATGCAAGCCTAGAAATATACACACTAGTCATTATACCTCATAGTATCATATTCAAAAATAAATTGGAGTTAAATGACTCAAAATCAAGGAATTGGACGCGAAACGGAAAAAAATAGGCCTAAAATGACCTTTACGTTCCCGAAATTCAACCAACAACCAATGTTAGCCTAAAAATCTACATATTAGTTATATTATACCTCATATTATCATGATCAAAAATAAGTTGGAGTTAAATGACTCAAAATTTAAGGATTTGACGCGAATCGGCCAAAATAGGCCTCAAATGACCTTTACGTTCCCGCAATTCAACCAACAACAATGCAAGCCTAAAACTATACATACTATACATATTATAGCTCATATTATAATATTCAAAAAGAAACTGGAGTTAAATGACTCAAAATCAAGGAATTGCACGCGAAACGGCCAAAATAGGCCTAAAATGACCTTTACATTCTCGGAATTCAACCAACAACAAATCAAAGCCTAAACATCTACACAATAGTTATATTATACCTCATATATCATGTTAAAAAACTAATTGGAGTTAAATGATTCAAAATCTAAGAATTGGACGCGAATCGGCCAAAATAGACTTAAAATGCTCTTTACGTTCTCGAAATTCAACCAACAACAAACGCAAGCCTAAAAATCTACACACTAATTATGTTATACCTCATGTTATCATATTCGAAAAGAAATTGGAGCTAGATGACTCAAAATCTAAGAATTGGACACGAATCGGCTAAATAGGCCTAAACCGACCTTTACGTGTCCGAAAATCAACCAACAACAAATGCAAGCCTAAAGATGTACACACTAGTCATATTATCCTCATCTTATCATATTCAAAAAGAAATTGGGGTTAAATGACTCGTAATCTAGAAAATGGCGAAAAAATAGGCCTAAAAGGACCTTTACATTCCCGAAATTCAACCAACAACCAATGTAAGCCTAAAAATCTACACACTAATTATGTTATACCTCATATTATCATATTCAAAAATAAGTTGGAGTTAAATGACTCAAAATTTAAGGATTTGACGCGAATCGGCCAAAATAGGCCTAAAATGACCTTTACGTACCCGCAATTCAACCAACAACAATGCAAGCCTAAAAATATACACTAGTCATATTATAGCTCATATTATCGTATTAAAAAAGAAATTGGAGTTAAATGACTCAAAATCAAATAATTGCACGCGAAACGGCCAAAACAGGCCTAAAATGACCTTTACATTCCCGGAATTCAACCAACAACAAATTCAAGCCTAAACATCTACACACTACTTATATTATAGCTCATATTATGATGTTAAAAAAGAAATTGGAGTTAAACGATTCAAAATCTAAGAATTGGACGCGAATCGGCCAAAATAGGCTTAAATTGAACTTATGTTCCCGAAATTCAACCAACAACGAATGCAAGCCTAAAAATCTACACACTAGTTATTTTATACCTCAAATTATCGTATTCAAAAAGTAATTGGAGTTAAATGACTCAAAATCTAAGAATTAGACGTGAATGGGCCAAAATAGGCCTAAAATGAACTTTACGTTCCCGAAAATCCACCAACAACAAGTGCAAGCCTAAAAATCTATACACTAATTATTTCATACCTCATGTTATCATATTCAAAAAGAAATTGGAGCTAAATGAATCAAAATAAAAGAATTGGACGCGAATCGGCTAAAATAGGCCTAAAATGAACTTTACCTTCCCGAAAATCAACCAACAACAAATGCAAGCCTAAAAATATACATACTAGTTATGTTATACCTCATATTATTATATTCAATAATAAGTTGGAGCTAAATGACTCAAAATTTAAGGATTGGACGCGAATCGGCCAAAATAGGCCTAAAATGACTTTTACGTTGCCGCAATTCAACCACCAACAATGCAAGCCTAAAAATATGCACACTAGTCATATGATAGCTCATATTATCATATTCAAAATGAAATTGCAGTTAAATGACTCAAAATCAAAGAATTGGACGCGAAACGGAAAAAATAGGCCGAAAATGACCTTTACGTTCCCGAAATTCAACCAACAACCAATGAAAGCCTAAAAAAGAAACACTAATTATGTAATACCTCATATTATCATATTCCAAAAGAAGTTGGAGTTAAATGACTGAAAATTTAAGGATTTGACGTGAATCCGCCAAAATAGGCCTAAAATGACATTTACGTTCCCGCAATTCAACCAACAACAATGCAACCCTAAAAATATACACACTAGTCGTATTATAGCTCATACTATCATATTCAAAAAGAAATTGGAGTTAACCGACTTAAAATCAAAGAATTGCACGCGAAACGGCCAAAAAAGGCCTAAAATGACATTTACATTCCCGAATTCAATCAACAACAAATGCAAGCCTAAACATCTACACAATAGTTATATTATACCTCATATTATCATGTTAAAAAAGAAATTGGAGGTAAATGATTCAAAATCTAAGAATTGGATGCGAATCGGCCAAAATCGGCCAAAATTGATCTTTACGTTCCCGAAATTCATCCAACAACAAAGGCAAGCCTACCTACAAATCTACACACTAACTATGTTATACCTCATATTATCATATTCAAAAAGAAATTGGAGCTACATGACTCAAAATCTAAGAATTGGACGCACATCGGCTAAGATAGGACAAAAATGACCTTTACATTCCCGAAAATCAACCAACAACAAATGCAAGCCTAAAAATATACACACTAGTCATTATACCTCATAGTATCATATTCAAAAAGAAATTGGAGTTAAATGACTCAAAATCAAGGAATTGGACGCGAAACAGAAAAAAATAGGCCTAAAATGACCATTACGTTTCCGAAATTCAACCAACAACCAATGTTAGCCTAAAAATCTACATATTAGTTATATTATACCTCATATTATCATGATCAAAAATAAGTTGGAGTTAAATGACTCAAAATTTAAGGATTTGACGCGAATCGGCCAAAATAGGCCTCAAATGACCTTTACGTTCCCGCAATTCAAGCAACAACAATGCAAGCCTAAAACTATACATACCATACATATTATAGCTCATATTATAATATTCAAAAAGAAACTGGAGTTAAATGACTCAAAATCAAGGAATTGCACGCGAAACGGCCAAAATAGGCCTAAAATGACCTTTACATTCTCGGAATTCAACCAACAACAAATCCAAGCCTAAACATCTACACAATAGTTATATTATACCTTATATATCATGTTAAAAAAGTAATTGGAGTTAAATGATTCAAAATCAAAGAATTGGACGCGAATCGGCCAATATAGACCTAAAATGCTCTTTACGTTCTCGAAATTCAACCAACAACAAACGCAAGCCTAAAAATCTACACACTAATTATGTTATACCTCATGTTATCATATTCAAAAAAAATTGGAGCTACATGACTCAAAATCTAAGAATTGGACACGAATCGGCTAAAATAACCCTAAACCGACCTTTACGTTTCCGAAAATCAACCAACAACAAATGCAAGCCTAAAGATGTACACACTAGTCATATTATCCCCATCTTATCATATTCAAAAAGAAATTGGGGTTAAATGACTCGTTATCTAGAAAATGGCGAAAAAATAGGCCTAAAAGGACCTTTACATTCCCGAAATTCAACCAACAACCAATGTAAGCCTAAAAATCTACACACTAATTATGTTATACCTCATATTATCATATTCAAAAATAAGTTGGAGTTAAATGACTCAAAATTTAAATATTTGACGCGAATCGGCCAAAATAGGCCTAAAATGACCTTTACGTACCCGCAATTCAACCAACAACAATGCAAGCCTAAAAATATACACTAGTCATATTATAGCTCATATTATCGTATTAAAAGAGAAATTGGAGTTAAATGACTCAAAATCAAATAATTGCACGCGAAACGGCCAAAACAGGCCTAAAATGACCTTTACATTCCCTGAATTCAACCAACAACAAATTCAAGCCTAAACATCTACACACTACTTATATTATAGCTCATATTATCATGTTAAAAAAGAAATTGGAGTTAAACGATTCAAAATCTAAGAATTGGACGCGAATCGAGCAAAATAGGCTTAAATTGATCTTTATGTTCCCGAAATTCAACCAACAACAAATGCAAGCCTAAAAATCTACACACTAGTTATTTTATACCTCAAATTATCGTATTCAAAAAGTAATTGGAGTTAAATGACTCAAAATCTAAGAATTAGATGCGAATGGGCCAAAATAGGCCTAAAATGAACTTACGTTCCCGAAAATCCACCAACAACAAGTGCAAGCCTAAAAATCTACACACTAATTATTTCATACCTCATTTTATCCTATTCAAAAAGAAATTGGAGCTAAATGAATAAAAATATAAGAATTGGACGCGAATCGGCTAAAATAGGCCTAAAATGAACTTTACGTTCCCGAAATTCAACCAACAACAAATGCAAGCCTAAAAATGTACATACTAGTTATGTTATACCTCATATTATCATATTCAATAATAAGTTGGAGTTAAATGACTCAAAATTTAAGGATTTGACGCGAATCGGCCAAAATAGGCCTAAAATGACTTTTACGTTGTCGCAATTCAACCACCAACAATGCAAGCCTAAAAATATGCACACTAGTCATATGATAGCTCATATTATCATATTCAAAAAGAAATTGCAGTTAAATGACTCAAAATCAAAGAATTCGACGCGAAACGGAAAAAATAGGCCGAAAAGTACCTTTTACGTTCCCGAAATTCAACCAACAACCAATGAAAGCCCAAAAATAGAAACACTAATTATGTAATACCTCATATTATCATATTCCAAAAGAAGTTAGAGTTAAATGACTGAAAATTTAAGGATTTGACGTGAATCCGCCAAAATAGACCTAAAATGACATTTACGTTCCCGCAATTCAACCAACAACAATGCAACCCTAAAAATATACACACTAGTCGTATTATAGCTCATACTATCATATTCAAAAAGAAATTGGAGTTAACCGACTTAAAATCAAAGAATTGCACGCGAAACGGCCAAAAAAGGCCTAAAATGACATTTACATTCCCGAATTCAATCAACAACAAATGCAAGCCTAAACATCTACACAATAGTTATATTATACCTCATATTATCATGTTAAAAAAGAAATTGGAGGTAAATGATTCAAAATCTAAGAATTGGATGCGAATCGGCCAAAATCGGCCTAAAATTGATCTTTACGTTCCCGAAATTCATCCAACAACAAAGGCAAGCCTACCTACAAATCTACACACTAACTATGTTATACCTCATATTATCATATTCAAAAAGAAATTGGAGCTACATGACTCAAAATCTAAGAATTGGACGCACATCGGCTAAGATAGGACAAAAATGACCTTTACATTCCCGAAAATCAACCAACAACAATCGCAAGCCTAAAAATATACACACTTGTCATTATACCTCATAGTATCATATTCAAAAAGAAATTGGAGTTAAATGACTCAAAATCAAGGAATTGGACGCGAAACAGAAAAAATAGGCCTAAAATGACCTTTACGTTCCCGAAATTCAACCAACAACTAATGTTAGCCTAAAAATCTACATATTAGTTATATTATACCTCATATTATCATGATCAAAAATAAGTTGGAGTTAAATGACTCAAAATTTAAGGATTTGACGCGAATAGGCGAAAATAGGCCTGAAATGACCTTTACGTTCCCGCAATTCAAGCAACAACAATGCAAGCCTAAAACTATACATACCATACATATTATAGCTCATATTATAATATTCAAAAAGAAACTGGAGTTAAATGACTCAAAATCAAGGAATTGCACGCGAAACGGCCAAAATAGGCCTAAAATGACCTTTACATTCTCGGAATTCAACCAACAACAAATCCAAGCCTAAACATCTACACAATAGTTATATTATACCTTATATATCATGTTAAAAAAGTAATTGGAGTTAAATGATTCAAAATCAAAGAATTGGACGCGAATCGGCCAATATAGACCTAAAATGCTCTTTACGTTCTCGAAATTCAACCAACAACAAACGCAAGCCTAAAAATCTACACACTAATTATGTTATACCTCATGTTATCATATTCAAAAAAAATTGGAGCTACATGACTCAAAATCTAAGAATTGGACACGAATCGGCTAAAATAACCCTAAACTGACCTTTACGTTTCCGAAAATCAACCAACAACAAATGCAAGCCTAAAGATGTACACACTAGTCATATTATCCCCATCTTATCATATTCAAAAAGAAATTGGGGTTAAATGACTCGTTATCTAGAAAATGGCGAAAAAATAGGCCTAAAAGGACCTTTACATTCCCGAAATTCAACCAACAACCAATGTAAGCCTAAAAATCTACACACTAATTATGTTATACCTCATATTATCATATTCAAAAATAAGTTGGAGTTAAATGACTCAAAATTTAAATATTTGACGCGAATCGGCCAAAATAGGCCTAAAATGACCTTTACGTACCCGCAATTCAACCAACAACAATGCAAGCCTAAAAATATACACTAGTCATATTATAGCTCATATTATCGTATTAAAAGAGAAATTGGAGTTAAATGACTCAAAATCAAATAATTGCACGCGAAACGGCCAAAACAGGCCTAAAATGACCTTTACATTCCCCGAATTCAACCAACAACAAATTCAAGCCTAAACATCTACACACTACTTATATTATAGCTCATATTATCATGTTAAAAAAGAAATTGGAGTTAAACGATTCAAAATCTAAGAATTGGACGCGAATCGAGCAAAATAGGCTTAAATTGATCTTTATGTTCCCGAAATTCAACCAACAACAAATGCAAGCCTAAAAATCTACACACTAGTTATTTTATACCTCAAATTATCGTATTCAAAAAGTAATTGGAGTTAAATGACTCAAAATCTAAGAATTAGATGCGAATGGGCCAAAATAGGCCTAAAATGAACTTACGTTCCCGAAAATCCACCAACAACAAGTGCAAGCCTAAAAATCTACACACTAATTATTTCATACCTCATTTTATCATATTCAAAAAGAAATTGGAGCTAAATGAATCAAAATATAAGAATTGGACGCGAATCGGCTAAAATAGGCCTAAAATGAACTTTACGTTCCTGAAAATCAACCAACAACAAATGCAAGCCTAAAAATGTACATACTAGTTATGTTATACCTCATATTATCATATTCAATAATAAGTTGGAGTTGAATGACTCAAAATTTAAGGATTTGACGCGAATCGGCCAAAATAGGCCTAAAATGACTTTTACGTTGCCGCAATTCAACCACCAACAATGCAAGCCTAAAAATATGCACACTAGTCATATGATAGCTCATATTATCATATTCAAAAAGAAATTGCAGTTAAATGACTCAAAATCAAAGAATTCGACGCGAAACGGAAAAAATTGGCCGAAAAGTACCTTTACGTTCCCGAAATTCAACCAACAACCAATGAAAGCCCAAAAATAGAAACACTAATTATGTAATACCTCATATTATCATATTCCAAAAGAAGTTAGAGTTAAATGACTGAAAATTTAAGGATTTGACGTGAATCCGCCAAAATAGACCTAAAATGATATTTACGTTCCCGCAATTCAACCAACAACAATGCAACCCTAAAAATATACACACTAGTCGTATTATAGCTCATACTATCATATTCAAAAAGAAATTGGAGTTAACTGACTTAAAATCAAAGAATTGCACGCGAAACGGCCAAAAAAGGACTAAAATGACCTTTACATTCCCGAATTCAATCAACAACAAATGCAAGCCTAAACATCTACACACTAGTTATATTATACCTCATATTATCATGTTAAAAAAGAAATTGGAGGTAAATGATTCAAAATCTAAGAATTGGATGCGAATCGGCCAAAATTGGCCTAAATTGATCTTTACGTTCCCGAAATTCATCCAACAACAAAGGCAAGCCTACAAATCTACACACTAATTATGTTATACCTCATATTATCATATTCAAAAAGAAATTGGAGCTGCATGACTCAAAATCTAAGAATTGGACGCAAATCGACTGAGATAGGACAAAAATGACATTTACATTCCCGAAAATCAACCAACAACAAATGCAAGCCTAAAAATATACACACTAGTCATTATACCTCATAGTATCATATTCAAAAAGAAATTGGAGTTAAATGACTCAAAATCGAGGAATTGGACGCGAAACAGAAAGAATAGGCCTAAAATGACCTTTACGTTCCCGAAATTCAACCAACAACCAATGTTAGCCTAAAAATCTACATATTAGTTATATTATACCTCATATTATCATGATCAAAAATAAGTTGGAGTTAAATGACTCAAAATTTAAGGATTTGACACGAATCGGCCAAAATAGGCCTGAAATGACCTTTACGTTCCCGCAATTCAACCAACAACAATGCAAGCCTAAAACTATACATACCATACATATTATAGCTCATATTATAATATTCAATAAGAAACTGGAGTTAAATGACTCAAAATCAAGGAATTGCACGCGAAACGGCCAAAATAGGCCTAAAATGACCTAAAAATCTACACACTAGTTATTTTATACCTCAAATTATCGTATTCAAAAAGTAATTGGAGTTAAATGACTCAAAATCTAAGAATTAGATGCGAATGGGCCAAAATAGGCCTAAAATGAACTTACGTTCCCGAAAATCCACCAACAACAAGTGCAAGCCTAAAAATCTACACACTAATTATTTCATACCTCATTTTATCATATTCAAAAAGAAATTGGAGCTAAATGAATCAAAATATAAGAATTCGACGCAAATCGGCTAAAATAGGCCTAAAATGATCTTTACGTTCCCGAAAATCAACCAACAACAAATGCAAGCCTAAAAATGTGCATACTAGTTATGTTATACCTCATATTATCATATTCAATAATAAGTTGGAGTTAAATGACTCAAAATTTAAGGATTTGAAGCGAATCGGCCAAAATAGGCCAAAAATGACTTTTACGTTGCCGCAATTCAACCACCAACAATGCAAGCCGAAAAATATGCACACTAGTCATATGATAGCTCATATTATCATATTCAAAAAGAAATTGCAGTTAAATGACTCAAGATTAAAGAATTGGACGCGAAACGGAAAAAATAGGCTGAAAAAGGACCTTTACGTTCCCGAAATTCAACCAACAACCAATGAAAGCCTAAAAATAGAAACACTAATTATGTAATACCTCATATTATCATATTCCAAAAGAAGTTGGAGTTAAATGACTGAAAATTTAAGGATTTGACGTGAATCCGCCAAAATAGGCCTAAAATGATATTTACGTTCCCGCAATTCAACCAACAACAATGCAACCCTAAAAATATACACACTAGTCGTATTATAGCTCATACTATCATATTCAAAAAGAAATTGGAGTTAACTGACATAAAATCAAAGAATTACACGCGAAACGGCCAAAAAAGGCCTAAAATGACCTTTACATTCCCGAAATTCAATCAACAACAAATGCAAGCCTAAACATCTACACACTAGTTATATTATACCTCATATTATCATGATAAAAAATAAGTTGGAGTTAAATGACTCAAAATTTAAGGATTTGACGCGAATCGGCGAAAATAGGCCTGAAATGACCTTTACGTTCCCGCAATTCAAGCAACAACAATGCAAGCCTAAAACTATACATACCATACATATTATAGCTAATATTATAATATTCAAAAAGAAACTGGAGTTAAATGACTCAAAATCAAGGAATTGCACGCGAAACGGCCAAAATAGGCCTAAAATGACCTTTACATTCTCGGAATTCAACCAACAACAAATCCAAGCCTAAACATCTACACAATAGTTATATTATACCTCATATATCATCTTAAAAAAGAAATTGGAGTTAAATGATTCAAAATCAAAGAATTGGACGCGAATAGGCCAAAATAGACCTAAAATGCTCTTTACGTTCTCGAAATTCAACCAACAACAAACGCAAGCCTAAAAATCTACACACTAATTATGTTCTACCTCTTGTTATCATATTCAAAAAGAAATTGGAGCTATATGACTCAAAATCTATGAATTGGACACAAATCGGCTAAAATAGGCCTAAACTGACCTTTACGTTTCCGAAAATCAACCAACAACAAATGCAAGCCTAAAGATGTACACACTAGTCATATTATCCTCATCTTATCATATTCAAAAAGAAATTGGGGTAAAATGACTCGTAATCTAGAAAATGGCGAAAAAATAGGCCTAAAAGGACCTTTACATTCCCGAAATTCAACCAACAACCAATGTAAGCCTAAAAATCTACACACTAATTATGTTATACCTCATATTATCATATTCAAAAATAAGTTGGAGTTAAATGACTCAAAATTTAAGGATTTGACGCGAATCGGCCAAAATAGGCCTAAAATGACCTTTACGTACCCGCAATTCAACCAACAACAATGCAAGCCTAAAAATATACACTAGTCATATTATAGCTCATATTATCGTATTAAAAAGAAATTGGAGTTAAATGACTCAAAATCAAATAATTGCACGCGAAACGGCCAAAACAGGCCTAAAATGACCTTTACATTCCCGGAATTCAACCAACAACAAATTCAAGCCTAAACATCTACACACTACTTATATTATTGCTTATATTATCATGTTAAAAAAGAAATTGGAGTTAAACGATTCAAAATCTAAGAATTGGACGCGAATCGACCAAAATAGGCTTAAATTGATCTTTATGTTCCCGAAATTCAACCAACAACAAATGCAAGCCTAAAAATCTACACACTAGTTATTTTATACCTCAAATTATCGTATTCAAAAAGTAATTGGAGTTAAATGACTCAAAATCTAAGAATTAGATGCGAATGGGCCAAAATAGGCCTAAAATGAACTTTACGTTCCCGAAAATCCACCAACAACAAGTGCAAGCCTAAAAATATACACAATAATTATTTCATACCTCATTTTATTATATTCAAAAAGAAATTGGAGCTAAATGAATCAAAATATAAGAATTGGACGCGAATCGGCTAAAATAGGCCTAAAATGAACTTTACGTTCCCGAAAATCAACCAACAACAAATGCAAGCCTAAAAATGTACATACTAGTTATGTTATACCTCATATTATCATATTCAATAATAAGTTGGAGTTAAATGACTCAAAATTTAAGGATTTGACGCGAATCGGCCAAAATAGGCCTAAAATAACTTTTACGTTGTCGCAATTCAACCACCAACAATGCAAGCCTAAAAATATGCACACTAGTCATATGATAGCTCATATTATCATATTCAAAAAGAAATTGCAGTTAAATGACTCAAAATCAAAGAATTCGACGCAAAACGGAAAAAATAGGCCGAAAAGGACCTTTACGTTCCCGAAATTCAACCAACAACCAATGAAAGCCTAACAATAGAAACACTAGGAAAGCCTAAAATGAACTTTACGTTCCCGAAAATCCACCAACAACAAGTGCAAGCCTAAAAATATACACAATAATTATTTCATACCTCATTTTATTATATTCAAAAAGAAATTGGAGCTAAATGAATCAAAATATAAGAATTGGATGCGAATCGGCCAAAATCGGCCTAAATTGATCTTTACATTCCCGAAATTCATCCAACAACAAAGGCAAGCCTACAAATCTGCACACTAATTATGTTATACCTCATATTATCATATTCAAAAAGAAATTGGAGCTACATGACTCAAAATCTAAGAATTGGACGCAAATCGACTAAGATAGGACAAAAATGACATTTACATTCCCGAAAATCAACCAACAACAAATGCAAGCCTAAAAATATACACACTAGTCATTATACCTCATAGTATCATATTCAAAAAGAAATTGGAGTTAAATGACTCAAAATCGAGGAATTGGACGCGAAACAGAAAAAATAGGCCCAAAATGATCTTTACGTTCCCGAAATTCAACCAACAACCAATGTTAGCCTAAAATCTACATATTAGTTATATTATACCTCATATTATCATGATCAAAAATAAGTTGGAGATAAATGACTCAAAATTTAAGGATTTGACACGAATCGGCCAAAATAGGCCTGAAATGACCTTTACGTTCCCGCAATTCAACCAACAATAATGCAAGCCTAAAACTATACATACCATACATATTATAGCTCATATTATAATATTAAAAAAGAAACTGGAGTTAAATGACTCAAAATCAAGGAATTGCACGCGAAACGGCCAAAATAGGCCTAAAATGACCTTTACATTCTCGGAATTCAACCAACAACAAATCCAAGCCTAAACATCTACACAATAGTTATATTATACCTCATATATCATGTTAAAAAAGTAATTGGAGTTAAATGATTCAAAATCTAAGAATTGGACGCGAATCGGCCAAAATAGACCTAAAATGCTCTTTACGTTCTCGAAATTCAACCAACAGCAAACGCAAGCCTAAAAATCTACACACTAATTATGTTATACCTCATATTATCATATTCAAAAAGAAATTGGAGCTACATGACTCAAAATATAAGAATTGGACACGAATCGGCTAAAATAGGCCTAAACTGCCTTTACGTTTCCGAAAATCAACCAACAACAAATGCAAGCCTAAAGATGTATACACTAGTCATATTATCCTCATCTTATCATATTCAAAAAGAAATTGGGGTTAAATGACTCGTAATCTAGAAATTAGCGAAAAAATAGGCCTAAAAGGACCTTTATATTCCCGAAATTCAACCAACAACCAATGTAAGCCTAAAAATCTACACACTAATTATGTTATACCTCATATTATCATATTCAAAAATAAGTTGGAGTTAAATGACTCAAAATTTAAGGATTTGACGCGAATCGGCCAAAATAGGCCTAAAATGACTTTTACGTTGCCGCAATTCAACCACCAACAATGCAAGCCTAAAAATATGCACACTAGTCATATGATAGTTCATATTATCATATTCAAAACGAAATTGCAGTTAAATGACTCAAAATCAAAGAATTGGACGCGAAACGGAAAAAAATAGGCCGAAAATGACCTTTACGTTCCCGAAATTCAACCAACAGCCAATGAAAGCCTAAAAAAAGAAACACTAATTATGTAATACCTCATATTATCATATTCCAAAAGAAGTTGGAGTTAAATGACTGAAAATTTAAGGATTTGACGTGAATCCGCCAAAATAGGCCTAAAATGACATTTACGTTCCCGCAATTCAACCAACAACAATGCAACCCTAAAAATATACACACTAGTCGTATTATAGCTCATACTATCATATTCAAAAAGAAATTGGAGTTAACCGACTTAAAATCAAAGAATTGCACGCGAAACGGCCAAAAAAGGCCTAAAATGACATTTACATTCCCGAATTCAATCAACAACAAATGCAAGCCTAAACATCTACACAATAGTTATATTATACCTCATATTATCATGTTAAAAAAGAAATTGGAGGTAAATGGTTCAAAATCTAAGAATTGGATGCGAATCGGCCAAAATCGGCCTAAATTGATCTTTACGTTCCCGAAATTCATCCAACAACAAAGGCAAGCCTACTAACAAATCTACACACTAACTATGTTATACCTCATATTATCATATTCAAAAAGAAATTGGAGCTACATGACTCAAAATCTAAGAATTGGACGCACATCGGCTAAGATAGGACAAAAATGACCTTTACATTCCCGAAAATCAACCAACAACAAATGCAAGCCTAAAAATATACACACTAGTCATTATACCTCATAGTATCATATTCAAAAAGAAATTGGAGTTAAATGACTCAAAATCAAGGAATTGGACGCGAAACAAAAAAATAGGCCTAAAATGACCATTACGTTTCCGAAATTCAACCAACAACCAATGTTAGCCTAAAAATATACATATTAGTTATATTATACCTCATATTATCATGATCAAAAATAAGTTGGAGTTAAATGACTCAAAATTTAAGGATTTGACGCGAATCGGCCAAAATAGGCCTCAAATGACCTTTACGTTCCCGCAATTCAACCAACAACAATGCAAGCCTAAAACTATACATACTATACATATTATAGCTCATATTATAATATTAAAAAAGAAACTGGAGTTAAATGACTCAAAATCAAGGAATTGCGCGCGAAACGGCCAAAATAAGCCTAAAATGACCTTTACATTCTCGGAATTCAACCAACAACAAATTCAAGCCTAAACATCTACACAATAGTTATATTATACCTCATATATCATGTTAAAAAAGTAATTGGAGTTAAATGATTCAAAATCTAAGAATTGGACGCGAATCGGCCAAAATAGACCTAAAATGCTCTTTACGTTCTCGAAATTCAACCAACAACAAACGTAAGCCTAAAAATCTACACACTAATTATGTTATACCTCATGTTAGCATATTCAAAAAGAAATTGGAGCTACATGACTCAAAATCTAAGAATTGGACACGAATCGGCTAAAATAGGCCTAAACCGCCTTTACGTTTCCGAAAATCAACCAACAACAAATGCAAGCCTAAAGATGTACACACTAGTCATATTATCCTCATCTTATCATATTCAAAAAGAATTGGGGTTAAATGACTCGTAATCTAGAAAGTGGCGAAAAAATAGGCCTAAAAGGACCTTTACATTCCCGAAATTCAACCAACAACCAATGTAAGCCTAAAAATCTACACACTAATTATGTTATACCTCATATTATCATATTCAAAAATAAGTTGGAGTTAAATGACTCAAAATTTAAGGATTTGACGCGAATCGGCCAAAATAGGCCTAAAATGACCTTTACGTACCCGCAATTCAACCAACGACAATGCAAGCCTAAAAATATACACTAGTCATATTATAGCTCATATTATCGTATTAAAAAAAGAAATTTGAGTTAAATGACTCAAAATCTAAGAATTGGACGCACATCGGCTAAGATAGGACAAAAATGACCTTTACATTCCCGAAAGTCAACCAACAACAAATGCAAGCCTAGAAATATACACACTAGTCATTATACCTCATAGTATCATATTCAAAAATAAATTGGAGTTAAATGACTCAAAATCAAGGAATTGGACGCGAAACAGAAAAAATAGGCCTAAAATGACCTTTACGTTCCCGAAATTCAACCAACAACCAATGTTAGCCTAAAAATCTACATATTAGTTATATTATACCTCATATTATCATGATCAAAAATAAGTTGGAGTTAAATGACTCAAAATTTAAGGATTTGACGCGAATCGGCCAAAATAGGCCTCAAATGACCTTTACGTTCCCGCAATTCAACCAACAACAATGCAAGCCTAAAACTATACATACTATACATATTATAGCTCATATTATAATATTCAAAAAGAAACTGGAGTTAAATGACTCAAAATCAAGGAATTGCACGCGAAACGGCCAAAATAGGCCTAAAATGACCTTTACATTCTCGGAATTCAACCAACAACAAATCAAAGCCTAAACATCTACACAATAGTTATATTATACCTCATATATCATGTTAAAAAAGTAATTGGAGTTAAATGATTCAAAATCTAAGAATTGGACGCGAATCGGCCAAAATAGACTTAAAATGCTCTTTACGTTCTCGAAATTCAACCAACAACAAACGCAAGCCTAAAAATCTACACACTAATTATGTTATACCTCATGTTATCATATTCGAAAAGAAATTGGAGCTAGATGACTCAAAATCTAAGAATTGGACACGAATCAGCTAAATAGGCCTAAACTGACCTTTACGTGTCCGAAAATCAACCAACAACAAATGCAAGCCTAAAGATGTACACACTAGTCATATTATCCTCATCTTATCATATTCAAAAAGAAATTGGGGTTAAATGACTCGTAATCTAGAAAATGGCGAAAAAATAGGCCTAAAAGGACCTTTACATTCCTGAAATTCAACCAACAACCAATGTAAGCCTAAAAATCTACACACTAATTATGTTATACCTCATATTATCATATTCAAAAATAAGTTGGCGTTAAATGACTCAAAATTTAAGGATTTGACGCGAATCGGCCAAAATAGGCCTAAAATGACCTTTACGTACCCGCAATTCAACCAACAACAATGCAAGCCTAAAAATATACACTAGTCATATTATAGCTCATATTATCGTATTAAAAAAGAAATTGGAGTTAAAAGACTCAAAATCAAATAATTGCACGCGAAACGGCCAAAACAGGCCTAAAATGACCTTTACATTCCCGGAATTCAACCAACAACAAATTCAAGCCTAAACATCTACACACTACTTATATTATAGCTCATATTATGATGTTAAAAAAGAAATTGGAGTTAAACGATTCAAAATCTAAGAATTGGACGCGAATCGGCCAAAATAGGCTTAAATTGAACTTATGTTCCCGAAATTCAACCAACAACGAATGCAAGCCTAAAAATCTACACACTAGTTATTTTATACCTCAAATTATCGTATTCAAAAAGTAATTGGAGTTAAATGACTCAAAATCTAAGAATTAGACGCGAATGGGCCAAAATAGGCCTAAAATGAACTTTACGTTCCCGAAATTCCACCAACAACAAGTGCAAGCCTAAAAATCTATACACTAATTATTTCATACCTCATTTTATCATATTCAAAAAGAAATTGGAGCTAAATGAATCAAAATAAAAGAATTGGACGCGAATCGGCTAAAATAGGCCTAAAATGAACTTTACCTTCCTGAAAATCAACCAACAACAAATGCAAGCCTAAAAATATACATACTAGTTATGTTATACCTCATATTATTATATTCAATAATAAGTTGGAGCTAAATGACTCAAAATTTAAGGATTGGACGCGAATCGGCCAAAATAGGCCTAAAATGACTTTTACGTTGCCGCAATTCAACCACCAACAATGCAAGCCTAAAAATATGCACACTAGTCATATGATAGCTCATATTATCATATTCAAAATGAAATTGCAGTTAAATGACTCAAAATCAAAGAATTGGACGCGAAACGGAAAAAAATAGGCCGAAAATGACCTTTACGTTCCCGAAATTCAACCAACAGCCAATGAAAGCCTAAAAAAAGAAACACTAATTATGTAATACCTCATATTATCATATTCCAAAAGAAGTTGGAGTTAAATGACTGAAAATTTAAGGATTTGACGTGAATCCGCCAAAATAGGCCTAAAATGACATTTACGTTCCCGCAATTCAACCAACGAACAATGCAACCCTAAAAATATACACACTAGTCGTATTATAGCTCATACTATCATATTCAAAAAGAAATTGGAGTTAACCGACTTAAAATCAAAGAATTGCACGCGAAACGGCCAAAAAAGGCCTAAAATGACATTTACATTCCCGGAATTCAATCAACAACAAATGCAAGCCTAAACATCTACACAATAGTTATATTATACCTCATATTATCATGTTAAAAAAGAAATTGGAGGTAAATGATTCAAAATCTAAGAATTGGATGCGAATCGGCCAAAATCGGCCAAAATTGATCTTTACGTTCCCGAAATTCATCCAACAACAAAGGCAAGCCTACCTACAAATCTACACACTAACTATGTTATACCTCATATTATCATATTCAAAAAGAAATTGGAGCTACATGACTCAAAATCTAAGAATTGGACGCACATCGGCTAAGATAGGACAAAAATGACCTTTACATTCCCGAAAATCAACCAACAACAAATGCAAGCCTAAAAATATACACACTAGTCATTATACCTCATAGTATCATATTCAAAAAGAAATTGGAGTTAAATGACTCAAAATCAAGGAATTGGACGCGAAACAGAAAAAAATAGGCCTAAAATGACCATTACGTTTCCCGAAATTCAACCAACAACCAATGTTAGCCTAAAAATCTACATATTAGTTATATTATACCTCATATTATCATGATCAAAAATAAGTTGGAGTTAAATGACTCAAAATTTAAGGATTTGACGCGAATCGGCCAAAATTGGCCTCAAATGACCTTTACGTTCCCGCAATTCAACCAACAACAATGCAAGCCTAAAACTATACATACTATACATATTATAGCTCATATTATAATATTAAAAAAGAAACTGGAGTTAAATGACTCAAAATCAAGGAATTGCGCGCGAAACGGCCAAAATAAGCCTAAAATGACCTTTACATTCTCGGAATTCAACCAACAACAAATGCCAGCCTAAACATCTACACAATAGTTATATTATACCTCATATATCATGTTAAAAAAGTAATTGGAGTTAAATGATTCAAAATCTAAGAATTGGACGCGAATCGGCCAAAATAGACCTAAAATGCTCTTTACGTTCTCGAAATTCAACCAACAACAAACGTAAGCCTAAAAATCTACACACTAATTATGTTATACCTCATGTTATCATATTCAAAAAGAAATTGGAGCTACATGACTCAAAATCTAAGAATTGGACACGAATCGGCTAAAATAGGCCTAAACTGCCTTTACGTTTCCGAAAATCAACCAACAACAAATGCAAGCCTAAAGATGTACACACTAGTCATATTATCCTCATCTTATCATATTCAAAAAGAATTGGGGTTAAATGACTCGTAATCTAGAAAGTGGCGAAAAAATAGGCCTAAAAGGACCTTTACCTTCCCGAAATTCAACCAACAACCAATGTAAGCCTAAAAATCTACACACTAATTATGTTATACCTCATATTATCATATTCAAAAATAAGTTGGAGTTAAATGACTCAAAATTTAAGGATTTGACGCGAATCGGCCAAAATAGGCCTAAAATGACCTTTACGTACCCGCAATTCAACCAACGACAATGCAAGCCTAAAAATATACACTAGTCATATTATAGCTCATATTATCTTATTAAAAAAGAAATTTGAGTTAAATGACTCAAAATCTAAGAATTGGACGCACATCGGCTAAGATAGGACAAAAATGACCTTTACATTCCCGAAAGTCAACCAACAACAAATGCAAGCCTAGAAATATACACACTAGTCATTATACCTCATAGTATCATATTCAAAAATAAATTGGAGTTAAATGACTCAAAATCAAGGAATTGGACGCGAAACGAAAAAATAGGCCTAAAATGACCTTTACGTTCCCGAAATTCAACCAACAACCAATGTTAGCCTAAAAATCTACATATTAGTTATATTATACCTCATATTATCATGATCAAAAATAAGTTGGAGTTAAATGACTCAAAATTTAAGGATTTGACGCGAATCGGCCAAAATAGGCCTCAAATGACCTTTACGTTCCCGCAATTCAACCAACAACAATGCAAGCCTAAAACTATACATACTATACATATTATAGCTCATATTATAATATTCAAAAAGAAACTGGAGTTAAATGACTCAAAATCAAGGAATTGCACGCGAAACGGCCAAAATAGGCCTAAAATGACCTTTACATTCTCGGAATTCAACCAACAACAAATCAAAGCCTAAAAATCTACACACTAATTATGTTATACCTCATGTTATCATATTCAAAAAGAAATTGGAGCTAGATGACTCAAAATCTAAGAATTGGACACGAATCAGCTAAATAGGCCTAAACTGACCTTTACGTGTCCGAAAATCAACCAACAACAAATGCAAGCCTAAAGATGTACACACTAGTCATATTATCCTCATCTTATCATATTCAAAAAGAAATTGGGGTTAAATGACTCGTAATCTAGAAAATGGCGAAAAAATAGGCCTAAAAGGACCTTTACATTCCCGAAATTCATCCAACAACCAATGTAAGCCTAAAAATCTACACACTAATTATGTTATACCTCATATTATCATATTCAAAAAATAAGTTGGCGTTAAATGACTCAAAATTTAAGGATTTGACGCGAATCGGCCAAAATAGGCCTAAAATGACCTTTACGTACCCGCAATTCAACCAACAACAATGCAAGCCTAAAAATATACACTAGTCATATTATAGCTCATATTATCGTATTAAAAAAGAAATTGGAGTTAAATGACTCAAAATCAAATAATTGCACGCGAAACGGCCAAAACAGGCCTAAAATGACCTTTACATTCCCGGAATTCAACCAACAACAAATTCAAGCCTAAACATCTACACACTACTTATATTATAGCTCATATTATGATGTTAAAAAAGAAATTGGAGTTAAACGATTCAAAATCTAAGAATTGGACGCGAATCGGCCAAAATAGGCTTAAATTGAACTTTATGTTCCCGAAATTCAACCAACAACGAATGCAAGCCTAAAAATCTACACACTAGTTATTTTATACCTCAAATTATCGTATTCAAAAAGTAATTGGAGTTAAATGACTCAAAATCTAAGAATTAGACGTGAATGGGCCAAAATAGGCCTAAAATGAACTTTACGTTCCCGAAAATCCACCAACAACAATTGCAAGCCTAAAAATCTATACACTAATTATTTCATACCTCATGTTATCATATTCAAAAAGAAATTGGAGCTAAATGAATCAAAATAAAAGAATTGGACGCGAATCGGCTAAAATAGGCCTAAAATGAACTTTACCTTCCTGAAAATCAACCAACAACAAATGCAAGCCTAAAAATATACATACTAGTTATGTTATACCTCATATTATTATATTCAATAATAAGTTGGAGCTAAATGACTCAAAATTTAAGGATTGGACGCGAATCGGCCAAAATAGGCCTAAAATGACTTTTACGTTGCCGCAATTCAACCACCAACAATGCAAGCCTAAAAATATGCACACTAGTCATATGATAGCTCATATTATCATATTCAAAATGAAATTGCAGTTAAATGACTCAAAATCAAAGAATTGGACGCGAAACGGAAAAAATAGGCCGAAAATGACCTTTACGTTCCCGAAATTCAACCAACAGCCAATGAAAGCCTAAAAAAAGAAACACTAATTATGTAATACCTCATATTATCATATTCCAAAAGAAGTTGGAGTTAAATGACTGAAAATTTAAGGATTTGACGTGAATCCGCGAAAATAGGCCTAAAATGACATTTACGTTCCCGCAATTCAACCAACAACAATGCAACCCTAAAAATATACACACTAGTCGTATTATAGCTCATACTATCATATTCAAAGAGAAATTGGAGTTAACTGACTTAAAATCAAAGAATTGCACGCGAAACGGCCAAAAAAGGCCTAAAATGACATTTACATTCCCGGAATTCAATCAACAACAAATGCAAGCCTAAACATCTACACAATAGTTATATTATACCTCATATTATCATTTTAAAAAAGAAATTGGAGGTAAATGATTCAAAATCTAAGAATTGGATGCGAATCGGCCAAAATCGGCCTAAATTAATCTTTACGTTCCCGAAATTCATCCAACAACAAAGGCAAGCCTACAAATCTACACACTAACTATGTTATACCTCATATTATCATATTCAAAAAGAAATTGGAGCTACATGACTCAAAATCTAAGAATTGGACGCACATCGGCTAAGATAGGACAAAAATGACCTTTACATTCCCGAAAATCAACCAACAACAAATGCAAGCCTAAGAATATACACACTAGTCATTATAACTCATAGTATCATATTCAAAAAGAAATTGCAGTTAAATGACTCAAAATCAAGGAATTGGACGCGAAACAGAAAAAATAGGCCTAAAATGACCTTTACGTTCCCGAAATTCAACCAACAACCAACGTTAGCCTAAAAATCTACATATTAGTTATATTATACCTCATATTATCATGATCAAAAATAAGTTGGAGGTAAATGACTCAAAATTTAAGGATTTGAAGCGAATCGGCCAAAATAGGCCTCGAAATGACCTTTACGTTCCCGCAATTCAACCAAAACAATGCAAGCCTAAAACTATACATACCATACATATTATAGCTCATATTATAATATTCAAAAAAAAAAATTGGAGTTAAATGACTCAAAATCAAGGAATTGCACGCGAAACGGCCAAAATAGGCCTAAAATGACCTTTACATTCTCGAATTCAACCAACAACAAATCCAAGCCTAAACATCTACACAATAGTTATATTATACCTCATATATCATGTTAAAATAGTAATTGGAGTTAATTGATTCAAAATCTAAGAATTGGACGCGAATCGGCCAAAATAGACCTAAAATGCTCTTTACGTTCTCGAAATTCAACCAACAACAAACGCAAGCCTAAAAATCTACACACTAATTATGTTATACCTCATGTTATCATATTCAAAAAGAAATTGGAGCTACATGACTCAAAATCTAAGAATTGGACACGAATTGGCTAAAATTGGCCTAAAATGACATTTACGTTTCCGAAAATCAACCAACAACAAATGCAAGCCTAAAGATGTACACACTAGTCATATTATCCTCATCTTATCATATTCAAAAAAAGAAATTGGGGTTAAATGACTCGTAATCTAGAAATTGGCCAAAAAATAGGCCTAAAAGGACCTTTTACATTCCCGAAATTCAACCAAGAACCAATGTAAGCCTAAAAATCTACACACTAATTATGTTATACCTCATATTATCATATTCAAAAATAAGTTGGAGTTAAATGACTCAAAATTTAAGGATTTGACGCGAATCGGCCAAAATAGGCCTAAAATGACCTTTACGTACCCGCAATTCAACCAACAACAATGCAAGCCTAAAAATATACACTAGTCATATTATAGCTCATATTATCGTATTAAAACAGAAATTGGAGTTAAATGACTCAAAATCAAATAATTGCACGTGAAACGGCCAAAACAGGCCTAAAATGACCTTTACATTCCCGGAATTCAACCAACAACAAATTCAAGCCTAAACATCTACACACTACTTATATTATAGCTCATATTATCATGTTAAAAAAGAAATTGGAGTTAAACGATTCAAAATCTAAGAATTGGACGCGAATCGGCCAAAATAGGCTTAAATTGATCTTTATGTTCTCGAAATTGAACCAAAAAAAAATGCAATCCTAAAAATCTACACACTAGTTATTTTATACCTCAAATTATCGTATTCAAAAAGTAATTGGAGTTAAATGACTCAAAATCTAAGAATTAGACGCGAATGGGCCAAAATAGGCCTAAAGTGAACTTTACGTTCCGAAAATCCACCAACAACAAGTGCAAGCCTAAAAATCTACACATTAATTATTTCATACCTCATTTTATCATATTCAAAAAAAAATTGGAGCTAAATGAATCAAAATATAAGAATTGGACGCGAATCGGCTAAAATAGGCCTAAAATGAACTTTTACGTTCCTGAAAATCAACCAACAACAAATGCAAGCCTAAAAATGTACATACTAGTTATGTTATACCTCATATTATCATATTCAATAATTAGTTGGAGTTAAATGACTCAAAATTTAAGGTTGACGCGAATCGGCCAAAATAGGCCTAAAATGACTTTTTACGTTGCCGCAATTCAACCACCAACAATGCAAGCCTAAAAATATGCACACTAGTCATACGATAGCTCATATTATCATATTCAAAACGAAATTGCAGTTAAATGACTCAAAATCAAAGAATAGGACGCGAAACGGAAAAAAATAGGCCGAAAATGACCTTTACGTTCCCGAAATTCAACCAACAACCAATGAAAGCCTAAAAAAGAAACACTAATTATGTAATACCTCATATTATCATATTCCAAAAGAAGTTGGAGTTAAATGACTGAAAATTTAAGGATTTGACGTGAATCCGCCAAAATAGGCCTAAAATGACATTTACGTTCCCGCAATTCAACCAACAACAATGCAAGCCTAAAAATATACACACTAGTCGTATTATAGCTCATACTATCCTATTCAAAAAGAAATTGGAGTTAACTGACTTAAAATCAAAGAATTGCACGCGAAACGGCCAAAAAAGGACTAAAATGACCTGTACATTCCCGGAATTCTATCAACAACAAATGCAAGCCTAAACATCTACACACTAGTTATATTATACCTCATATTATCATGTTAAAAAAGAAATTGGAGGTAAATGATTCAAAATCTAAGAATTGGATGCGAATCGGCCAAAATCGGCCTAAATTGATCTTTACGTTCCCGAAATTCATCCAACAACAAAGGCAAGCCTACAAATCTACACACTAACTATGTTATACCTTATATTATCATATTCAAAAAGAAATTGGAGCTACATGACTCAAAATCTAAGAATTGGACGCACATCGGCTAAGATAGGACAAAAATGACCTTTACATTCCCGAAAGTCATCCAACAACAAATGCAAGCCTAAATATATACACACTAGTCATTATACCTCATAGTATCATATTCAAAAAGAAATTGGAGTTAAATGACTCAAAATCAAGGAATTGGACGCGAAACAGAAAAAATAGGCCTAAAATGACCTTTACGTTCCCGAAATTCAACCAACAACAATGTTAGCCTAAAAATCTACATATTAGTTATATTATACCTCATATTATCATGATCAAAAATAAGTTGGAGTTAAATGACTCAAAATTTAAGGATTTGACGCGAATCGGCCAAAATAGGCCTCGAAATGACCTTTACGTTCCCGCAATTCAACCAACAACAATGCAAGCCTAAAACTATACATACCATACATATTATAGCTCATATTATAATATTCAAAAAGAAATTCGAGTTAAATGACTCAAAATCAAGGAATAGCACGCGAAACGGCCAAAATAGGCCTAAAATGACCTTTACATTCTCGGAATTCAACCAACAACAAATCCAAGCCTAAACATCTACACAATAGTTATATTATACCTCATATATCATGTTAAAAAAGTAATTGGAGTTAAATGATTCAAAATCTAAGAATTGGACGCGAATCGGCCAAAATAGACCTAAAATGCTCATTACGTTCTCGAAATTCAACCAACAACAAACGCAAGCCTAAAAATCTACACACTAATTATGTTATACCTCATGTTATCATATTCAAAAAGAAATTGGAGCTACATGACTCAAAATCTAAGAATTGGACACGAATTGGCTAAAATAGGCCTAAAATGAGCTTTACGTTTCCGAAAATCAACCAACAACAAATGCAAGCCTAAAGATGTACACACTAGTCATATTATCCTCATCTTATCATATTCAAAAGAAAGTGGGGTTAAATGGCTCGTAATCTAGAAATTGGCCAAAAAATAGGCCTAAAAGGACCTTTACATTCCCGAAATTCAACCAACAACCAATGTAAGCCTAAAAATCTACACTAATTATGTTATACCTCATATTATCATATTCAAAAATAAGTTGGAGTTAAATGACTCAAAATTCAAGGATTTGACGCGAATCGGCCAAAATAGGCCTAAAATGACCTTTACGTACCCGCAATTCAACCAACAACAATTCACGCCTAAAAATATACACTAGTCATATTATAGCTCATATTATTGTATTAAAAAAGAAATTGGAGTTAAATGACTCAAAATCAAATAATTGCACGCGAAACGGCCAAAACAGGCCTAAAATGACCTTTACATTCCCGAATTCAACCAACAACAAATTCAAGCCTAAACATCTACACACTACTTATATTATAGCTCATATTATCATGTTAAAAAAGAAATTGGAGTTAAACGATTCAAAATCTAAGAATTGGACGCGAATCGACCAAAATAGGCTTAAATTGATCTTTATGTTCCCGAAATTCAACCAACAACAAATGCAAGTCAAGTTTCGTCCGCTTGTCCAACAAGTAAGCTAGGCTTAGCTTCCTTGTCGAGCAAGTAGAGTAGTATCTTGAGTGTTCTTCAGATGGAGACTTGTGCAACAATGCCTGAATTATAGCTTGATCCTGAGCCTTGGCTTCGCTCCCGAACCTGCACAAAGGGACCCACCCTGGAGGTTTGGGTGGTGGTTCCCCCTCCGATGCTTAAGTCAGTTATCAGGAGTTGTAAGAGAAAGTAGAGATAGAAAGAGAAAGTGAGAGAGAATTTATCAGAGTAACTTTACACTGTTTTCATTGAATGTGTTTTCTCCTGATTTCAGGGGTATTTATAGTGATAGCAAGTTGACAGCTAACCTTAAAAACTGACCTGCAATAGTGGCCTCTGATTGGCTGAGGAATCAGATCATGACATGTGGCAGACCATGACTGGGGGATGTCTATTAACCACTCCCCTTCAGCCATTTGGCACTGCTGGGCTCTGGCTATTGGGCCAAAAATTCGATCCTTTTACCCAACTGAGTATAGCCCAGAGATTAAGTCTTATTTTTATTTTAACTAGGATGACACGTGTACGGCTCTGATGAGCCCATGTGTCGTCAAGGGAGCCGTAGATATTTGGCTACAACATTTGCCCCTAAAAGGGTTTTCACTGTTGGCCCATCTGACTGTTAATGCCCTTTTACCCAAGGTAGCTTTTTGCTGGCCCGTCTGACGGTTACGGCCCGTTATACAGAAGGTAGTATTTTCAAAATGAAGGAAATGACGCGCCCTTTCTTGTGCTATACCGGTCATTTTAGACTGGGAGACTCCCTTTTCGGTCATTCTTGACCGGCTTCAAGAGGTTTCTTATCCCTCTATAAATATCCTTGGTGTGAAAACATTCAATCATTTACCACTTCGAACAAATTTTTCTAGAGAGAGAGGCTCTGCAATTTTCTAGAGAGAGAGAGATCGTCCAGCTTCAGCATCCTTCACCGAATTTCCCAGACGTTCTTAGCAGGTATCGTTTCTTTGATCCTTTTATTCTTCTTTATTCTTTATTTTTTTCTTAGAAAATCAATAAAATGGAATCATCTTCGTCAAATAATCCTAGCCGACCAAGAGCTTGTCTTGACCCTAGAACCGATACTTCTTCTTCGGCACATTCTAGAGTTGGGCCTCTTCTGGCCGAGTACATATTTTTTCATAGTTTTGGCCGAGAAAGTCGACGACCCGAGTCTTTACCCGTGGGTAATCCGCGCGCGCGTCAAGCAAACGGCCCGTCTAAGACGAAAAGCAATAATTCCATCAAACAGGCTCGGATATGGAGGAATCGACCGGACGAGTGCCGATGAGGAGCAAGAGAGGTCCAAAGTGCTCGGTCTTTGGACAGGCCTCCTTTGACCATGAGGCGAGACTTCGAAATAAAAACCGAAACCAGTACTTCTGGCCGGGACGCCGATACGGAGGAGATCGGCGAGGGTAATAATGGTAGCGATCCTGAGGCTGCCGAAGAATCAGACGAGGCCTCTACCACCTCGTCAGAGATTAGAAAGCGTTTAGGTCCCCTTTCTGACCCTGGCTTCATTTTAGTTAACCGTAAGTGGTTAGAAAAACTAGGACCGGACCCTAATTTCTTGTCGTCTTTCATGCCCATGCCGGGCTTCTCCTTTGTCATTCCTAATAACGATGCGACGATCCTGAGTGCTCCCAGGAGCCATTTCGCCGTTTATAAACTAGCCTTAGATGCTGGACTGAGGTTTCCACTTCACGACTTCATAGAACAAGTGCTGCAGCACTACCACATCGGCCATAACCAGCTGGCGCCGAACGCTTGGCACAACATCCTGACGTTTATTGCCGTCTGCGAGCTACGCGGCCTAGCCCTTTCCCTTCAAGCCTTTACCCATATCCATTATGCGTCCAAGGTACCTGGGGCTATGGACGGAGCATGGCTCAAGATCGCAGAACCGTCCGGGCTTTATGACAACTTGGGGAAATCGTCAAAGATGCACGATTGGAAAGCCGACTTCATCTTTTTACGGGCGTCCAGCGACTATGTCACAGAGAGCTACAGATATTATAATAGATCCGTCACAAATACCGGACGGAAGCGGTCTTGGCTGGAGCAGGAGGACGAATTTGACGAGGAGGTGGTAGAGTACTTCAGAGTGAAGGAGTACTCCGGACCCGGCCACGATCTTTTAAGGGACCGTCTAACTGGATACCCTTTAAGGAAATGTTTTACCAAGACGACTTCTTGGTCGCTGAAACTGCGGTTGGGCCGAGGATAAAGGTATATTTAAAATCATCCAAGTAGAACTCTTCGTCCATAACTCATTTGACGAACACATATATTTTTTTTTTTTCCTTTTGTATTTTCGGACTCGGCCGGACAACGCCCGAACCATCTTGGACGGGAGAAATCAGCATGTCCCAATTCACGAGATAATTTGTGGAAGGAGTATGCAAAGAGCAAATAAAAAAAGGGCGGAAACAAATGGTAATTTCTTTTTTTTTTTTTTTTTTTTTTTTTTTTTTTTATTTTGGTATCCAATTCTTGGACGTGGGTCACTCCAAGAAGGAGAACGTCCGGACTTGGACGACCGGCTTCTCTGTCTCCATGCTCGTCCCTAGAATCAAGTTTCCCCAACTCTTGGACGAGAGTCATCCCAAGAAGGAGAACGTCCAAACTTGGACGGTCACCTCTTTGGGACTATGCTCGTCCAAGAATTGTTTTTCAAATCTTGGACGAGGGTCGTCCCAAGAAGGAGAACGTCCATACTTGGACGGTCACCTCTTTGGGACCAGGCTCGTCCAAGAATTGTTTTTCAAATCTTGGACGAGGGTCGTCCCAAGAAGGAGAACGTCCAGACTTGGACGGTCGCCTCTTTGGGACCAGGCTCGTCCAAGAATTGTTTTTCAAATCTTGGACGAGGGTCGTCCCAAGGAGGAGAACGTCCAAACTTGGACGGTCACCTCTTTGGGACCAGGCTCGTCCAAGATTTGTTTTTAAAATCTTGGACGAGGGTCGTCCCAAGAAGGAGAACGTCCAAACTTGGACGGTCACCTCTTTGGGACCATGCTCGTCCAAGATTTGGTATTCAATTCTTGGACGAGGTCACGTCTTTAGTACCATGCTCGTCCAAGAATGGTGTACCAATTCTTGGACGAGGGTCATCTCAAGAAGGAGAACGTCCAGACTTGGACGGTCACCTTCTTGGAGCCATGTTCGTCCAAGAGTTGGTGTCCCATTCTTGGACGAGAGTCACCCAAAAAGGAGAGCATCCAGACCTGGACGTTCACCTTCTTGGGGTCATGCTCGTCCAAGAGTTTTGCCCCAAATCTTGGACGAAGAACAACTAAAGCAAGAGATCGTCCAGACTTGGACGGTTACCTCTTTGGGACCGTACTCGTCTGGAATTCTTGCATCCAATTTTTGGCGAGGGTCGGCCATAGAAGAACGTCCATATTTGGACGGTCACCTTCTTGGGACCATTCTCGTCTCGTATTTTTACAATGGTAGTTATTTCTTTTTTGTGGACGATCGATCCGATGCCTTAACTTTTGCGAGAAAAATGCTCCTACAAACAAGCTTCCACTGGGAAGTCGTCCTCGTCCAGGAAGAGGCCTACTGCAGCCGTCGACCAGCCTTCAATCGAAGAAGCCCAAGGGCTTTACAAGGAAGAGAGCGGATAAGTCGGCTCCTCGCTACCGAGAGTGGGGAGAAAAGCATGCCTCCCCACAAGCGAAGACTCTTAAAAGAGAGCCGTCAACCGCCGGATCGGCCGAGGAGGTAAGGGATGCACACGCAGCCGTGCCGCCGCTCGGCGTTTTGCCGGCCGACTCTGCCGAGGTCAACCCGTAGTCTGCCCCGGCTTTGGTTGCGCCGGGAGCCGATGCTTTCGCCGAGAGCTATCCCGGGTTCAGCGGCTCGGTGGGCAAAGCTAGTGCCACGATGCCCCTAGCTGTTAGGACGGCATCGATTTCGTCCCGGTGAGTCGTATTACCCCAACATAGTTAGGACGATGCGGGTCGGTGGACGGTCCATGAGTCCGTCCAATAGACAAGCCATCGTCTTCCCTATCAAGATAACCGACTCTCCCCTCTTTCGGATAAGGGCAAAGGCCCCGCTATTCCCCCAACTCCTCCCACCGCCGATTCGGACGAGGAGTCTTCTCCTCGCCTTTGCCAAAATGTCAAAGCCGGAGAAAGAGCGGCCGAAGCAGGAGCTCTTCAAATGCTTCCCCGAATCCTACATCAAGGGATTAAGGGGAGCGTCCGCCGGCATGTGGGCTACATGTCTCGACTTCTTGCCGAGGTATTGCTTTATGACTGCCTTGTTTTATACTTGTATAGATTTTCGCTTTGCAAATCGTCTAACAACTTGCCTTGTTTTCCTTGCCCCAGCTTCTGGCTCGCAGCATGCTAACTGAAGATTGGGCGAGGGAGCTTAGAAAAGAGAATAAACAGCTCGTCCATTTGGCGACTACAAAGAGCGACAAGGCCATCCATGATATTGAGATGGCTAACACTCTCCATCGTCAATCCCTGGAGGCTTTGGAGAAGAGATCGGCACTCCTGGAGTCTGAGAACAAGAATCATCTTGTTAAAATCAACCAGCTATATGCCGAGCAGGATCGTCTAAGGATGATCATAGACGCTCTCTCTGATGAGTTGAAAGGCGAAAGGGATGTCGCTCTTATTGCCGCCGCTGAGCTGAGAAGAGAGAACATTCTCCTAAGGGCAAGGACTGCCCGTCTGGAAAGGGAGGCGGCCAAGTCCTTCGACGATGCCAAGGAAGGGTTGAAACAAGTCGTCAATACGACCAAGGACTGGGCCGTCAAAGCCTTTGGGATGCTGGCTGAGGAAACTGAGGTCCCCAGCTTCGTTCGTCGTCTGGAGTATCAAGAGAGCGTTCATCGGGCTATGGTATGCGCCGAGGAACCTCCGGAGTTTGAAGAGTCAGACGACGAAGCTGCTGCTGAGGTGGAGACCCCTAAAGACGACCAAGAGACCCGTTCTGAAGACGAAGCCTATGCTTAGGTTTATTTTCATGCTTCTTTGTAACTCTTCACAAATCATATATGAAAGAATATTTTTGTCAATTCCCTGCCTTTTATCTTTCTGAACACTAATTTTGACCAAGTATAATAGCACCTTCGTCCTAAATCATCGGACGATCTGCTTTTCATGAAAATTTACAACATTTTAATCTTAAGTAAAAATGTGACTCGTCCTGAAAAATTGGACGGTCTACAATATGAGTTTGATAATTGCATATGCATCCAAGTACCAAAAAAGGTTCGTCTGGACGGCTTGCCAAACAGAAAAACGACAAGATTGCCATCCTAGAATTGGACGATTACAAACTTTTGGACGAGGGTAACCATTGAAGGAGAACGTCTACACTTGGACGATCACCTTCTTGGGGCCATCTTCGTCTGGAATTTGCCTCCAATTTTGGACGAGGATTACCCAATGAAGGAGAGCGTCCATACTTGGACGATCACCTTCTTGGGGGCATCTTCGTCTGGAACTGGCCTCCCTTTTTGGACGAGGATTACCCAATGAAGGAGAACGTCCATACTTGGACGACCACCTTCCTGGGGCCACCTTCGTCAGGGGCCATCCGGGTTTTTGGACGACCTTCGATCAATAGCTCGTCCTATATACTTCTGTAATCCCCCCGTTCTTGGGCTTAGCTCAATCAAATATCGAAGGGAGCTAAAGTCTAAGAAGGAGAGCGGCCAGACTTGGCTGAGCCTGCTGAAGTTGATGGGCGAGCGTTAGATACATGTTCACATAATGTTTTAGCCGGCTTCCATGAGGGAGCAACACTCGTCATTAAGTAGCGATCCCTTACTAGGGTCTGGACTACCTAGCTGTCCGTATTTTTTGAAAGTAAGCATCCTTTACTAAGGGCTTATTTCAGGCCAGCTTTCTCTTAGAGACTATTGACGTTACTTCTTACTAGAGGTTTTGTCAATTCGACGGCCATATATGCATTATTGGCCTGGTCTCTTTGAGGAGTGATGTTTGGCGTAAATGCTAGCAATTCGACGTTCGCTTTCGTTTGTATTTTTTTTTTTGTCCAAGTTATTGTCACTTTTAGACGAGTAACCGATTTTAATGCCCCAAAGTGAAGCAACTTGGTGAAAATAAACAAAAAGATAAGATAGTAGGAATTGTATTATATGGATTTTGCTTGGTCGAAAGCCAAGATGCATGTATACAATTCTTTTCTTACTAATATGTGCCGTGGCACTTTGGAGTAACTACAAAGTACCCTACTTATATCTGACGAGGATCTGAGCTAGACATGGTACTTCTTTAAGTTGTCTGAATTCCAGGTACGCTGAATAGGTCGTCCATCTAGACTTTGCAGACGAAAAGTCCCACTGTGTATTTCCTGGACAATCAGATAAGGTCCTTCCCAATTTGGTGTTAGTTTTCCCAACTCTTTAGCTCGTCCAATCGCTTCCATTTTCCTCAGAACAAGATCCCCCACCTTTAGCGGTCGTCTAACAACTCTTTTGTTAAACTCCCGAGCCATACGCAATTTATATAATTGCATTCTAAGCAAGGCATTGCCCCTGACTTCTGGGACTTGGTCCAAGGCCGTACGCAATGCGGCCCAGTTGGCCTCCTCTGTGTATAACATGACTCGTAGGGTGGGCTCCTCGATCTCAATGGGCAAGACGGCTTCAGTACCATAGACTAGCATGAAAGGCGTCTCGCCTGTAGAATTCTTGGCAGTTGTTCTAATGGACCATAATACCAATTGCAGTTCTTCAACCCATTGCCCTTTGGCATTGTCCAACTTCTTCTTGATTCCATTTGATAGAATCTTGTTGAAGGACTCGACTTGCCCATTAGCTTGTGGGTGGGCGACTGCTGCAAAAGTGAGCTTTGATTTCTCTTTCGACGGCCGGTCTTTCGGCTTAGGCGTTTCGAACTGTGGACCATTATCAAAGACGATTGACTGAGGCATGCCAAATCGAGTTATAATGTTCTTCCAGATGAAGCCCTTGACGTCGCTTGTTGTTATTCCTCGCATGGCTTCAGCTTCTATCCATTTAGTGAAATAGTCCACTGCTACAATCACAAACTTCTTTTGCCCAGCGGCCACAGGGAAAGGTCCTAGGATATCCATGCCCCATTTGGCAAAAGGCAGAGGGAACAAGATGGGGGTCAAATAGTTGGACGGCTTCGATGCACATTCCCATGCTTCGACAACCGTCACATTTCTTTGCATAGCCTATAGCATCCTCCTTTAAGGTAGGCCGGTAGTACCCCGTCCTTAAAGCCTTCTCGCCTAAGGCTCTTCCCCCAATGTGAGAGGCACAAGCTCCTTCATGGAGTTCTTTCAGGACTTCCAGACCATCTTCTCTGGTGACGCACTTGAGTAGAGGCCGGTTGAACGACTTCTTGTAAAGTGTCTCGTCCCATAGTTCAAACCACTTGTCTCTGGCCTTCACATACTTGGCCTCTACAGGGTCCGAAGGCAATCGCCCCGTCTTCTTGTATTCAATGATCGGCTCCATCCAGACATTCCCTCGGCTAAGAAACATAACCTCCTCTTGGTCGATGCTCTTTTTGGGTTTGACTTCCCAAAAAACTGTTCTTGGTACATCACCTTCGGCCGAGCTGGCCAACTTTGAGAGAGCGTCGGCTTGATGATTTTCTGACCTTGGTATTTGGTCGAGAACAAATCGTTTTAGTGGCTCAATCTCATCCTTGATCAGTCGCATATATTTGCTCATTGATGCTTTTTTGCATTCAAAATCTCCGTTGACCCGGGCCGACAACTAGGAGAGAGTCCGATTTTGCCTCAATTTCTACACTCAAGCCGCCTTGCACATTTTGATTCCAGCCCAAGAGTGCTTCATATTCAGCTTCGTTATTGGACGCTTTGAATTGGAATCTTAATGCATATTCAAATTTGTCCCCTTCGGGAGATTGACAAATGATCCTCGCTCCACTCCCATTGATCGTGGGACGATCCATCAACCATGAGCGTCCAATGCTTCCTTCCTTTAGCTGGATCGATATTTGCTTTATGGTTGGCCGAGTAAGCTCAACTATAAAATCAGCCAAGGCTTGCCCCTTAATGGCCTTCCTTGGTTCGAATGATGTATCAAACATGTTGAGCTCAACTGCCCATTTTAACATTCGCCCAGCAGCTTCCATCTTCTGCAGAACTTGCTTCAAAGGCTGATCAGTATAGACGAGTATACTGTGCGCCAAAAAGTAGGGCCTTAGCTTTCTGCGGCCATGACGAGGGCCAATCCAAACTTTTCAACATTAGTATACCGGTTTTCCGCGTCCTTGAGCACGTGACTCACGAAGTATATTGGAATTTGGACGGATTCTCTTTCGGCCAACAGGACGGCACTCACCGCTGAGCGGATACGACCCAGTATACAAACAATTTTTCCCCTCTCAAGGGACTCGACCAACCTAGGCAGCTGTTGAAGATGATCTTTGACCTGCCTGAAGGGCCTGTTTCCGCCTCTCGTTGTCCATTCAAACTTGGCTTTTTTCTTGATCGTGGCAAAGAAGTGATGGCACTTGTCGCCCGACTTGGACAAAAATCGTCCAAGGGCACCCAAACATCCCGTCGCCTCTCGCACCTCTTTTACCTTCGAAGGAGACTTCATGTCTAGAACAGCTTGAATCTTTTCGGGGTTGGCTTCTATTCCCCTCCGATCCACCAAGAAACCTAAAAACTTGCCTCGACAAAACCCCAAAGACACATTTGTCGGGATTCAGCTTCAGCTTGTATTTCCCGAGAGTTTCGAAAGTTTCTCTCAAATCATCTACATGACTTTCTTCTTGACGGCTCTTGACTATCATATCGTCAATATATGCCTCCATATTTCGTCCTAACCGTGGCTGAAAAACATCATTGATCAATCTTTGAAAAGTGGCCGGAGCATTACGCAGGCCGAATGGCATCCTCGGCCACCGTATGACCCCTTTTTCAGTAATGAAGGACGTTTTGTCCCGATCCTCCGGCCACATGGGGATTTGATGAAAACCCGAATAGGCGTCCATGAAGCTCAAGCAAAGCATGGCCGGCCGTGGAGTCTACTAGACGATCCAACTTAGGCAAAGGGAAACTGTCCTTAGGACATGCCTTGTTGAGGTCCGTGTAGTCCACACACATTCTCCAACCGCCATTGGGCTTCGGCACCATAACCACATTTGCTATCCAGTCTGGATAGTAAGTTGCTTTGATGAACTTGGATTCCAACAACTTCGGACTTCTTGGTCAACGGCCCGGTTTCTAGCCTGGTCCCAAATGTCTCTTCTTCCGACGAACCGGTTTCAAATTTGGGTCGACATTCAAACGGTGGACGGCTACTTCCTGGATCAATTCCCGGCATCTCTTCGACGCAATAGGCAAACACATCTTGAAACTCTTTCAACAAGTGGACTAGACGACCCTTCAAACCAGGACTGAGCGAAGATCCCACTTTGAGGGTCCTTTCCGGACGAGCTTCATCCGTAAATACTTCTTCGGGGGCTTCTACCGGCTCCGGACGTTCTACCGATAGTCCCATAATGGCCATAACTTCTTCGGACGAGGAGGGTTCTTCCTTGATGATTTCATATTTCCTCTTCTTCTTTGGGGAGATGTTCGACGCCTTCCTTGAGGGAGCAAGAGGCGTCCGAGGGCTCTCATTGGTCGGCTTTAATCCGGACGCTTTCCTCTCGCTGGTCATCTTCGTCCTGTTCTTTCTTCTGCCCCAGGACGTTCTCCTTTCGCTATGAACCTTCGTCTGCTCTTTCTCTTTTCCAGGACGTTTTCCTTTCGCCAAAGAACTTGCGTCCGGTCTTGCTTATCGGTTTTCCATGATGATGGTTTCGTAGTAGTTAGGTAACATTCCCTAGCCGCCTGTTGGTCTCCATACAAGGAGCCAATCTTGCCGATCATCACACTCATACTTCATCAACATCAGGTGAGTTACTATCACAGCTTTGACATGATTCAGGGTTGGTCGTCCAAGAATGACATTGTAAGCTGTCAAATCTCGGACCACCAAGAACTTGATAAACAGAGTTCTTGAGGCTTCCTTCTCACCAACTCGGACGGGCAACGTGACCGTTCCCATGGGGTGGATGACTCCTCCCCCAAACCCAATGATGGGATGGTGGACGGGGACCAAGTCCCGTTCGTCAAACCTCAACCTGGACAAACAATCGAGAACTAATGATGTCCGTCGAACTTCCGGTGTCGATCGGGATTCTTCTCACTCTCAAGTTTGCTATTTTCATTTCTACGACCAAGGGGTCATCATGGGGAGTCCTCAGCCTACCCCGATCTTGCTCACTAACTACCACCCTTGGGAAGGGCTCAGCCTTCGTCTGATCAGCTAACAAAACTTGGCCGAGCTCCCTAAGGTAGTTTTTGTGCCCTCGATTAGTTGGTCCCCCAAAGAAAAACCACCCGAGATTACGAGAACAACATCTTCGTCCGTGCTTCGACTCTCTTTCTTCTTGTTATGCCAATCATCTCTCCTTGGGAACTTCCTTCCCCCTTGCGGCATATTGGATTTCATCTTTCCTTTTCGGGCTAACTCTTCCAATGCTCTCTTGAGGTGCTTACATTCATTAGTCTCATGACCACAATCCTTGTGGAAGTGACAATTATTGCTCCTTATCCCTATTTCTTTAAGGTGTTTTCATCTAGCTGGGGCCTTCAACTCATATTGATCCTTGATCTCCATGAGAATGGAATATTGGTCTTTGTTAAACTCAATAGGATTGGATGAGGATGGCTCGGCTAACTTTCTCTTGCTCCTTCGGACGAAGTGGTGGTCGCAGCCTATAGCCCGGGTCTCGGCCTTTTTGGGGTTGCTCTTCTTTGGTCGAGCAACCTCTTCAGGCTTCTTGGACTCGGGATGTTTTGCTTCAGCACACACTTCGGTAGCGTGGATAAACGCTTCCGCCTCTCTCAAAGCCTCAAGAAGAGTGGAGATTTTCTTCTTAACAAGATCAAACTTGAAACTTCCCGGCCTTAGACCCCCGATGAAGGCGTCAAAGGCTACCCCAAAGATTAAGATCTTGGATCCGAAGTGCTTCTAGGTTAAATCTCTTAACAAAACTCCTAAGGGCCTCCTTAGGTCCTTGGGCGACCTTGCCTAGGTGCATGCTTGTCTTTTGTTCTTGCTTGTTGGCAACAAAATGACTAGTGAATAAGAAACCGAGTTCAGTAAAATTGTTGACCGAATTGGGGGAAGATTATTGAACCACTTCCGGGCTACTCCCTTCAAGGTAGGCTGGGAAATTCTTACACCAAGTAGCATCGTCCACTCCTTGGACGTACATCCGATGTTTGTAAGCGTACAGGTGATCATCGGGATCGGTTGTTCCATCAAAAGGCTCAATGGTTGGGAGTTTTACCTTTGGGAAGGGGGCGCCTCCATGATCCAGGCCGAGAATGGGGTAGGCCAGTTGATCCGGAGGGCTCCCACTGTCCCTCAATGGGTATGAACTCCTTGCGATACTCTTTCATTACGGGATTGGATGAAGTGTTGGGCTGGTTTTGGACGCCTATAAACCATGGGCCGAGCCACGGTCTTCTCCGTCGTGGATGGACAAGAGAGTGGCTTAAGCTTCGGCCTTCCCCTACGGACGACAACCTCAAAGGAGGGTCTCTCGGGTATGGGGTAGATCCCTGTAGCCGAACGTTGCAAAGCCGCAGCCCTCTTTGCCTCTAGATACTCCCCGGCGTCGGTTTCCATTCTCGTGCCCACTAGGATGGACATGGTCTCGGGTCCTCACCACCGGATTCCAGTCCATCTTTCTTCTCTGTTCGGTATCCTCCGGCTTTCCTCTCGCGGTCCTTCTAGAGGGTTCTCGACGAACAGGTCGACTAGGACCTGGACGATCTACTTGAGAACATCCTCTAGGACGAGGTGGATTGTTAGCAGTGGCTCGGGTTGTGATGAAAAAACAACATATTGCTTTTAATGCGTTCTCGGACGACCTCCGCCATCCCGGTCCTGGAAATCATTCAAAACATTCTCCGGATGGGCGGCAGATCCACCGGACGATCTAGATTAACCTGGATGACCGGTTCTTTGGCTTGGTCCAGGAACATTGACGATGGATGGAGGCCTATCTCTTCCTCGAGGTGGTCTTTCATGCTCCACCGTATCTTCGACATTAACTTGAAGGCTTCGATTTCTTGCAATGTTGGATGATTGACAATCTGTCATTGTTACGTCTCCCCACGAGACGGCGCCAAATGTTTCGTCCGCTTGTCCAACAAGTAAGTTGTAGGCTTAGCTTCCTTGTCGAGCAAGTAGAGTAGTATCTTGAGTGTTCTTCGGATGGAGACTTGTGCAACAATGCCCGAATTATAGCTTGATCCCGAGCCTTGGCTTCGCTCCCGAACTCCGCACAAAGGGACCCACCCCGGAGGTTTGGGTGGTGGTTCCCCCTCCGATGCTTAAGTCAGTTATCAGGAGTTGTAAGAGAAAGTAGAGATAGAAAGAGAAAGTGAGAGAGAATTTATCAGAGTAACTTTACACTGTTTTCATTGAATGTGTTTTCTCCTGATTTCAGGGGTATTTATAGTGATAGCAAGTTGACAGCTAACCTTAAAACCGACTGCAATAGTGGCCTCCGATTGGGCCGAGGAATCGAGATCATGACATGTGGCGACCATGACCGGGGGATGTCTATTAACCACTCCCCTTCAGCCATTTGGCACCGCTTGGGGCTCGGCTATTGGGCCGAGAAATTCGATCCTTTTACCCAACCGAGTATAGCCCGGAGATTAAGTCTTATTTTTATTTTAACTAGGATGACACGTGTACGGCTCTGATGAGCCCATGTGTCGTCAAGGGAGCCGTAGATATTTGGCTACAACACAAGCCTAAAAATCTACACACTAGTTATTTGATACCTCAAATTATCGTATTCAAAAAGTAAGTGGAGTTAAATGACTCAAAATCTAAGAATTAGACAAGAATGGGCAAAATAGGCCTAAAATCAACTTTACGTTCCCGAAAATCCACCAACAACAAGTGCAAGCCTAAAAATCTACACACTAATTATTTCATACCTCATTTTATCATATTCAAAAAGAAATTGGAGCTAAATGAATCAAAATATAAGAATTGGACGCGAAGCGGCTAAAATAGGCCAATGAACTTTACGTTCCTAAAAATCAACCAACAACAAATGCAAGCCTAAAAATGTACATACTATTTATGTTATACCTCATATTATCATCTTCAATAATAAGTTGGAGTCAAATGACTCAAAATTTAAGGATTTGACGCGAATCGGCCAAAATAGGCCTAAAATGACTTTTACGTTGCCGCAATTCAACCACCAACAATGCAAGCCTAAAAATATGAACACTAGTCATATGATAGCTCATATTATCATATTCAAAAAGAAATTGCAGTTAAATGACTCAAAATCAAAGAATTGGACGCGAAACGGAAAAATAGGCCGAAAAGGACCTTTACGTTCCCGAAATTCAACCAACAACCAATGAAAGCCTAAAAATCTACACACTAATTATTTCATACCTCATATTATCATATTCGAAAAGAAGTTGGAGTTAAATGACTGAAAATTTAAGGATTGGACGCGAAGCGGCTAAAATAGGCCTAAAATGAACTTTACGTTCCTAAAAATCAACCAACAACAAATGCAAGCCTAAAAATGTACATACTAGTTATGTTATACCTCATATTATCATCTTCAATAATAAGTTGGAGTCAAATGACTCAAAATTTAAGGATTTGACGCGAATCGGCCAAAATAGGCCTCAAATGACTTTTACGTTGCCGCAATTCAACCACCAACAATGCAAGCCTAAAAATATGCACACTAGTCATATGATAGCTCATATTATCATATTCAAAACGAAATTGCAGTTAAATGACTCAAAATCAAAGAATTGGACGCGAAACAGAAAAAATAGGACGAAAATGACCTTTACGTTCCCGAAATTCAACCAACAACCAATGAAAGCCTAAAAAAAGAAACACTAATTATGTAATACCTCATATTATCATATTCCAAAAGAAGTTGGAGTTAAATGACTGAAAATTTAAGGATTTGACGTGAATCCGCGAAAATAGGCCTAAAATGACATTTACGTTCCCGCAATTCAACCAACAACAATGCAACCCTAAAAATATACACACTAGTCGTATTATAGCTCATACTATCATATTCAAAGAGAAATTGGAGTTAACGACTTAAAATCAAAGAATTGCACGCGAAACGGCCAAAAAGGCCTAAAATGACCTTTACATTCCCGGAATTCAATCAACAACAAATGCAAGCCTAAACATCTACACAATAGTTATATTATACCTCATATTATCATTTTAAAAAAGAAATTGGAGGTAAATGATTCAAAATCTAAGAATTGGATGCGAATCGGCCAAAATCGGCCTAAATTAATCTTTACGTTCCCGAAATTCATCCAACAACAAAGGCAAGCCTACAAATCTACACACTAACTATGTTATACCTCATATTATCATATTCAAAAAGAAATTGGAGCTACATGACTCAAAATCTAAGAATTGGACGCACATCGGCTAAGATAGGACAAAAATGACCTTTACATTCCCGAAAATCAACCAACAACAAATGCAAGCCTAAGAATATACACACTAGTCATTATAACTCATAGTATCATATTCAAAAAGAAATTGCAGTTAAATGACTCAAAATCAAGGAATTGGACGCGAAACAGAAAAAATAGGCCTAAAATGACCTTTACGTTCCCGAAATTCAACCAACAACCAACGTTAGCCTAAAAATCTACATATTAGTTATATTATACCTCATATTATCATGATCAAAAATAAGTTGGAGGTAAATGACTCAAAATTTAAGGATTTGAAGCGAATCGGCCAAAATAGGCCTGAAATGACCTTTACGTTCCCGCAATTCAACCAAAACAATGCAAGCCTAAAACTATACATACCATACATATTATAGCTCATATTATAATATTCAAAAAAAAAATTGGAGTTAAATGACTCAAAATCAAGGAATTGCACGCGAAACGGCCAAAATAGGCCTAAAATGACCTTTACATTCTCGGAATTCAACCAACAACAAATCCAAGCCTAAACATCTACACAATAGTTATATTATACCTCATATATCATGTTAAAATAGTAATTGGAGTTAATTGATTCAAAATCTAAGAATTGGACGCGAATCGGCCAAAATAGACCTAAAATGCTCTTTACGTTCTCGAAATTCAACCAACAACAAACGCAAGCCTAAAAATCTACACACTAATTATGTTATACCTCATGTTATCATATTCAAAAAGAAATTGGAGCTACATGACTCAAAATCTAAGAATTGGACACGAATTGGCTAAAATTGGCCTAAAATGACATTTACGTTTCCGAAAATCAACCAACAACAAATGCAAGCCTAAAGATGTACACACTAGTCATATTATCCTCATCTTATCATATTCAAAAAAAGAAATTGGGGTTAAATGACTCGTAATCTAGAAATTGGCCAAAAAATAGGCCTAAAAGGACCTTTACATTCCCGAAATTCAACCAAGAACCAATGTAAGCCTAAAAATCTACACACTAATTATGTTATACCTCATATTATCATATTCAAAAATAAGTTGGAGTTAAATGACTCAAAATTTAAGGATTTGACGCGAATCGGCCAAAATAGGCCTAAAATGACCTTTACGTACCCGCAATTCAACCAACAACAATGCAAGCCTAAAAATATACACTAGTCATATTATAGCTCATATTATCGTATTAAAACGAAAATTGGAGTTAAATGACTCAAAATCAAATAATTGCACGTGAAACGGCCAAAACAGGCCTAAAATGACCTTTACATTCCCGGAATTCAACCAACAACAAATTCAAGCCTAAACATCTACACACTACTTATATTATAGCTCATATTATCATGTTAAAAAAGAAATTGGAGTTAAACGATTCAAAATCTAAGAATTGGACGCGAATCGGCCAAAATAGGCTTAAATTGATCTTTATGTTCTCGAAATTGAACCAAAAAAAAATGCAATCCTAAAAATCTACACACTAGTTATTTTATACCTCAAATTATCGTATTCAAAAAGTAATTGGAGTTAAATGACTCAAAATCTAAGAATTAGACGCGAATGGGCCAAAATAGGCCTAAAGTGAACTTTACGTTCCGAAAATCCACCAACAACAAGTGCAAGCCTAAAAATCTACACATTAATTATTTCATACCTCATTTTATCATATTCAAAAAAAAATTGGAGCTAAATGAATCAAAATATAAGAATTGGACGCGAATCGGCTAAAATAGGCCTAAAATGAACTTTTACGTTCCTGAAAATCAACCAACAACAAATGCAAGCCTAAAAATGTACATACTAGTTATGTTATACCTCATATTATCATATTCAATAATTAGTTGGAGTTAAATGACTCAAAATTTAAGGTTGACGCGAATCGGCCAAAATAGGCCTAAAATGACTTTTACGTTGCCGCAATTCAACCACCAACAATGCAAGCCTAAAAATATGCACACTAGTCATACGATAGCTCATATTATCATATTCAAAACGAAATTGCAGTTAAATGACTCAAAATCAAAGAATAGGACGCGAAACGGAAAAAATAGGCCGAAAATGACCTTTACGTTCCCGAAATTCAACCAACAACCAATGAAAGCCTAAAAAAAGAAACACTAATTATGTAATACCTCATATTATCATATTCCAAAAGAAGTTGGAGTTAAATGACTGAAAATTTAAGGATTTGACGTGAATCCGCCAAAATAGGCCTAAAATGACATTTACGTTCCCGCAATTCAACCAACAACAATGCAAGCCTAAAAATATACACACTAGTCGTATTATAGCTCATACTATCCTATTCAAAAAGAAATTGGAGTTAACTGACTTAAAATCAAAGAATTGCACGCGAAACGGCCAAAAAAGGACTAAAATGACCTGTACATTCCCGGAATTCTATCAACAACAAATGCAAGCCTAAACATCTACACACTAGTTATATTATACCTCATATTATCATGTTAAAAAAGAAATTGGAGGTAAATGATTCAAAATCTAAGAATTGGATGCGAATCGGCCAAAATCGGCCTAAATTGATCTTTACGTTCCCGAAATTCATCCAACAACAAAGGCAAGCCTACAAATCTACACACTAACTATGTTATACCTTATATTATCATATTCAAAAAGAAATTGGAGCTACATGACTCAAAATCTAAGAATTGGACGCACATCGGCTAAGATAGGACAAAAATGACCTTTACATTCCCGAAAGTCATCCAACAACAAATGCAAGCCTAAATATATACACACTAGTCATTATACCTCATAGTATCATATTCAAAAAGAAATTGGAGTTAAATGACTCAAAATCAAGGAATTGGACGCGAAACAGAAAAAATAGGCCTAAAATGACCTTTACGTTCCCGAAATTCAACCAACAACAATGTTAGCCTAAAAATCTACATATTAGTTATATTATACCTCATATTATCATGATCAAAAATAAGTTGGAGTTAAATGACTCAAAATTTAAGGATTTGACGCGAATCGGCCAAAATAGGCCTGAAATGACCTTTACGTTCCCGCAATTCAACCAACAACAATGCAAGCCTAAAACTATACATACCATACATATTATAGCTCATATTATAATATTCAAAAAGAAATTCGAGTTAAATGACTCAAAATCAAGGAATAGCACGCGAAACGGCCAAAATAGGCCTAAAATGACCTTTACATTCTCGGAATTCAACCAACAACAAATCCAAGCCTAAACATCTACACAATAGTTATATTATACCTCATATATCATGTTAAAAAAGTAATTGGAGTTAAATGATTCAAAATCTAAGAATTGGACGCGAATCGGCCAAAATAGACCTAAAATGCTCATTACGTTCTCGAAATTCAACCAACAACAAACGCAAGCCTAAAAATCTACACACTAATTATGTTATACCTCATGTTATCATATTCAAAAAGAAATTGGAGCTACATGACTCAAAATCTAAGAATTGGACACGAATTGGCTAAAATAGGCCTAAAATGAGCTTTACGTTTCCGAAAATCAACCAACAACAAATGCAAGCCTAAAGATGTACACACTAGTCATATTATCCTCATCTTATCATATTCAAAAGAAAGTGGGGTTAAATGGCTCGTAATCTAGAAATTGGCCAAAAAATAGGCCTAAAAGGACCTTTACATTCCCGAAATTCAACCAACAACCAATGTAAGCCTAAAAATCTACACTAATTATGTTATACCTCATATTATCATATTCAAAAATAAGTTGGAGTTAAATGACTCAAAATTCAAGGATTTGACGCGAATCGGCCAAAATAGGCCTAAAATGACCTTTACGTACCCGCAATTCAACCAACAACAATTCAAGCCTAAAAATATACACTAGTCATATTATAGCTCATATTATTGTATTAAAAAAGAAATTGGAGTTAAATGACTCAAAATCAAATAATTGCACGCGAAACGGCCAAAACAGGCCTAAAATGACCTTTACATTCCCGGAATTCAACCAACAACAAATTCAAGCCTAAACATCTACACACTACTTATATTATAGCTCATATTATCATGTTAAAAAAGAAATTGGAGTTAAACGATTCAAAATCTAAGAATTGGACGCGAATCGACCAAAATAGGCTTAAATTGATCTTTATGTTCCCGAAATTCAACCAACAACAAATGCAAGCTGTTTCGTCCGCTTGTCCAACAAGTAAGCTGTAGGCTTAGCTTCCTTGTCGAGCAAGTAGAGTAGTATCTTGAGTGTTCTTCAGATGGAGACTTGTGCAACAATGCCTGAATTATAGCTTGATCCTGAGCCTTGGCTTCGCTCCCGAACCTGCACAAAGGGACCCACCCTGGAGGTTTGGGTGGTGGTTCCCCCTCCGATGCTTAAGTCAGTTATCAGGAGTTGTAAGAGAAAGTAGAGATAGAAAGAGAAAGTGAGAGAGAATTTATCAGAGTAACTTTACACTGTTTTCATTGAATGTGTTTTCTCCTGATTTCAGGGGTATTTATAGTGATAGCAAGTTGACAGCTAACCTTAAAACCGACTGCAAATAGTGGCCTCCGATTGGGCGAGGAATCGAGATCATGACATGTGGCGGACCATGACCGGGGGATGTCTATTAACCACTCCCCCTTGACCATTTGGCACTGCTTGGGCTCGGCTATTGGGCCAAAAATTCGATCCTTTTACCCAACCGAGTATAGCCCAGGAGATTAAGTCTTATTTTTATTTTAACTAGGATGACACGTGTACGGCTCTGATGAGCCCATGTGTCGTCAAGGGAGCCGTAGATATTTGGCTACAACATTTGCCCCTAAAAGGGTTTTCACTGTTGGCCCATCTGACTGTTAATGCCCTTTTACCCAAGGTAGCTTTTTGCTTGGCCCGTCCGACGGTTACGGCCCGTTATACGAAGGTAGTATTTTCAAAATGAAGGAAATGACGCGCCCTTTCTTGTGCTATACCGGTCATTTTAGACTCGGAGACTCCCTTTTCGGTCATTCTTGACCGGTCAGCGCAGTTTCTTATCCCTCTATAAATATCCTTGGTGTGAAAACATTCAATCATTTACCACTTCGAACAAATTTTTCTAGAGAGAGAGGCTCTGCAATTTTCTAGAGAGAGAGAGATCGTCCGGCTTCGGCATCCTTCACCGAATTTCCCCAGACGTTCTTAGCGGGTATCGTTTCTTTGATCCTTTTATTCTTCTTTATTCTTTATTTTTTTCTTAGAAAATCAATAAAATGGAATCATCTTCGTCAAATAATCCTAGCCGACCAAGAGCTTGTCTTGACCCTAGAACCGATACTTCTTCTTCGGCACATTCTAGAGTTGGGCCTCTTCCGGCCGAGTACATATTTTTTCATAGTTTTGGCCGAGAAAGTCGGACGACCCGGTCTTTACACGTGCGGGGTAATCGGCGCGCGTCAAGCAAACGGCCCGTCTAAGACGAAAAGCAATAATTCCATCAAACGGCTCGGATATGGAGGAATCGGCGGGCGAGTGCCGAGATGAGGCAAGAGAGGTCCAAAGTGCTCGGTCTTTGGACAGGCCTCCTTTTGACCATGAGGCGAGACTTGAAATAAAAACCGAAACCAAGTACTTACGGGCGGGACGCCGATACGGAGGAGATCGGCGAGGGTAATAATGGTAGCGATCCCGAGGCTGCCGAAGAATCGAGACGAGGCCTCTACCACCTCGTCGAGGAGATTAGAAAGCGTTTAGGTCCCCTTTCGACCCTGGCTTCATTTTAGTTAACCGTAAGTGGTTAGAAAAACTAGGACCGGGACCCTAATTTCTTGTCGTCTTTCATGCCCATGCCGGGCTTCTCCTTTGTCATTCCTAATAACGATGCGACGATCCCGAGTGCTCCCGGGAGCCATTTCGCCGTTTATAAACTAGCCTTAGATGCTTGGACCGAGGTTTCCACTTCACGACTTCATAGAACAAGTGCTTGCAGACTACCACATCGGCCATAACCGGTGGCGCCGAACGCTGGCACAACATCCCGACGTTTATTGCCGTCTGCGAGCTACGCGGCCTAGCCCTTTCCCTTCAAGCCTTTACCCATATCCATTATGCGTCCAAGGTACTGGGGCTATGGACGGAGCATGGCTCGGCATCGGCAAACCGTCCGGGCTTTATGACGACTTGGGGAAATCGTCAAAGATGCACGATTGGAAAGCCGACTTCATCTTTTTACGGGCGTCCGGCGACTATGTCACGAGAGCTACGAGATATTATAATAGATCCGTCACAAATACCGGACGGAAGCGGTCTTGGCTGGAGCCGGAGGACGAGTTTGACGAGGAGGTGGTAGAGTACTTCGAGTGAAGGAGTACTCCGGACCCGGCCAGCGATCTTTTAAGGGACCGTCTAACTGGATACCCTTTAAGGAAATGTTTTACCAAGACGACTTCTTGGTCGCTGCCGGCTTGCGGTTGGGCGAGGATAAAGGTATATTTAAAATCATCCAAGTAGAACTCTTCGTCCATAACTCATTTGACGAACACATATATTTTTTTTTTTCTTTTGTATTTTCGGACTCGGCCGGACAACGCCCAGAACCATCTTGGACGGGAGAAATCAGCATGTCCCAATTCACGAGATAATTTGTGGAAGGAGTATGCAAAGAGCAGCCTAAAAAAAGGGCGAAACTTGATGGTAATTTCTTTTTTTTTTTTTTTTTTTTTTTTTTTTTTTTTTTTGAATTGGTATCCAATTCTTGGGCGTGGGTCACTCCAAGAAGGAGAACGTCCGAGACTTGGACGACCGGTTCTCTGTCTCCATGCTCGTCCTAGAATCTGTTTCCCAACTCTTGGACGAGAGTCATCCCAAGAAGGAGAACGTCCAAACTTGGACGGTCACCTCTTTGGGACTATGCTCGTCCAAGAATTGTTTTTCAAATCTTGGACGAGGGTCGCCCCAAGAAGGAGAACGTCCATACTTGGACGGTCACCTCTTTGGGACCGGCTCGTCCAAGAATTGTTTTTCAAATCTTGGGCGAGGGTCGTCCCCAAGAAGGAGAACGTCCGGACTTGGACGGTCGCCTCTTTGGGACCGAGCTCGTCCAAGAATTGTTTTTCAAATCTTGGACGAGGGTCGTCCCAAGGAGGAGAACGTCCAAACTTGGACGGTCACCTCTTTGGGACCAGGCTCGTCCAAGATTTGTTTTTAAAATCTTGGACGAGGGTCGTCCCAAGAAGGAGAACGTCCAAACTTGGACGGTCACCTCTTTGGGACCATGCTCGTCCAAGATTTGGTATTCAATTCTTGGACGAGGTCACGTCTTTAGTACCATGCTCGTCCAAGAATGGTGTACCAATTCTTGGGCCGAGGGTCATCTCAAGAAGGAGAACGTCCGAGACTTGGGCGGTCACCTTCTTGGAGCCATGTTCGTCCAAGAGTTGGTGTCCCATTCTTGGACGAGAGTCACCCAAAAAGGAGAGCATCCAGACACTGGACGTTCACCTTCTTGGGGGTCATGCTCGTCCAAGAGTTTTGCCCCAAATCTTGGACGAAGAACAACTAAAGCAAGAGATCGTCCAGACTTGGACGGTTACCTCTTTGGGACCGTACTCGTCTGGATTCTTGCATCCAATTTTTTGGCGAGGGTCGGCCATAGAAGAACGTCCATATTTGGACGGTCACCTTCTTGGGACCATTCTCGTCCGTATTTTTACAATGGTAGTTATTTCTTTTTTGTGGACGATCGATCCCGATGCCTTAACTTTTGCGAGAAAAATGCTCCTACAAACAAGCTTCCACAGGGAAGTCGTCCTCGTCCAGGGAAGAGGCCTGCACTGCGCCGTGACCGGCCTTCGGCGAAGAAGCCCAAGGGCTTTACAAGGAAGAGAGCGGATAAGTCGGCTCCCGCTACCGAGAGTGGGGAGAAAAGCATGCCTCCCCCACAAGCGAAGACTCTTAAAAGAGAGCCGTCAACCGCCGGATCGGCCGAGGAGGTAAGGGATGCACACGCATGTGCCGCTCGGCGTTTTTGCCGGCCGACTACCGCCGAGGTCAACCCGAGTCCGCCCGGCTTTGGTTGCGCCGGGAGGCGATCTTGCTTGCCGAGAGCTATCCCGGGTTCGGCTCGGTGGCAAAGCTAGTGCCACGGATGCCCCTAGCTGTTAGGGACGGCATCGATTTCGTCTCGGTGAGTCGTATTACCCCAACATAGTTAGGACGATGCGGGTCGGTGGACGGTCCATGAGTCCGTCCAATGGACAAGCCATCGTCTTCCCTATCAAGATAACCGACTCTCCCCCTCTTTCGAGATAAGGGCAAAGGCCCCGCTATTCCCCCAACTCCTCCCACTCGTCGATTCGGACGAGGAGTCTTCTCCCCGCCTTTGCCAAAATGTCAAAGCCGGAGAAAGAGCGAGCTGAAGCAGGAGCTCTTCAAATGCTTCCCCGAATCCTACATCAAGGGATTAAGGGGAGCGTCCGCCGGCATGTGGGCTACATGTCTCGGCTTCTTTCGAGGTATTGCTTTATGATTGCCTTGTTTTATACTTGTATAGATTTTCGCTTTGCAAATCGTCTAACAACTTGCCTTGTTTTCCTTGCCCCGGCTTCCGGCTCGCAAAGCATGCTAACCGAAGATTGGGCGAGGGAGCTTAGAAAAGAGAATAAACGGCTCGTCCATTTGGCGACTACGGCGGGCGACAAGGCCATCCATGATATTGAGATGGCTAACACTCTCCATCGTCAATCCCTGGAGGCTTTGGAGAAGAGATCGGCACTCCTGGAGTCTGAGAACAAGAATCATCTTGTTAAAATCAACCAGCTATATGCCGAGCAGGATCGTCTAAGGATGATCATAGACGCTCTCTCTGATGAGTTGAAAGGCGAAAGGGATGTCGCTCTTATTGCCGCCGCCGAGCCGAGAAGAGAGAACATTCTCCTAAGGGCAAGGACTTGCCGTCTGCGGAAAGGAGGCGGCCAAGTCCTTCGACGATGCCAAGGAAGGGTTGAAACAAGTCGTCAATACGACCAAGGACCGGGCCGTCAAAGCCTTTGGGATGTTGGGCCGAGGAAACCGAGGTCCCCGGCCTCGTTCGTCGTCTGGGAGTATCAAGAGAGCGTTCATCGGGCTATGGTATGCGCCGAGGAACCTCCGGAGTTTGAAGAGTCGAGCGACGAAGGCGCTGCCGAGGTGGAGACCCCTAAAGACGACCAAGAGACCCGTTCTGAAGACGAAGCCTATGCTTAGGTTTATTTTCATGCTTCTTTGTAACTCTTCACAAATCATATATGAAAGAATATTTTTGTCAATTCCCTGCCTTTTATCTTTCTGAACACTAATTTTGACCAAGTATAATAGCACCTTCGTCCTAAATCATCGGACGATCCGCTTTTCATGAAAATTTACAACATTTTAATCTTAAGTAAAAATGTGACTCGTCCTGAAAAATTGGACGGTCTACAATATGAGTTTGATAATTGCATATGCATCCAAGTACCAAAAAAGGTTCGTGCCTGGACGGCTTGCCAAACGAGAAAAACGACAAGATTGCCATCCTAGAATTGGACGATTACAAACTTTTGGACGAGGGTAACCATTGAAGGAGAACGTCTACACTTGGACGATCACCTTCTTGGGGGCCATCTTCGTCTGGAATTTGCCTCCAATTTTGGACGAGGATTACCCAATGAAGGAGAGCGTCCATACTTGGACGATCACCTTCTTGGGGGGCATCTTCGTCCTGGAACCGGCCTCCCTTTTTGGACGAGGATTACCCAATGAAGGAGAACGTCCATACTTGGACGACCACCTTCCCCGGGGCCACCTTCGTCGGGGGCCATCCGGGTTTTTGGACGACCTTCGATCAATAGCTCGTCCTATATACTTCGTAATCCCCCCGTTCTTGGGCTTAGCTCAATCAAATATCGAAGGGAGCTAAAGTCTAAGAAGGAGAGCGGCGACTTGGGCGAGCCTCGCTGAAGTTGATGGGCGAGCGTTAGATACATGTTCACATAATGTTTTAGCCGGCTTCCATGAGGGAGCAACACTCGTCATTAAGTAGCGATCCCTTACTAGGGTCCGGACTACCTAGTTGTCCGTATTTTTTGAAAGTAAGCATCCTTTACTAAGGGCTTATTTCGAGCCGGCTTTCTCTTAGAGACTATTGACGTTACTTCTTACTAGAGGTTTTGTCAATTCGACGGCCATATATGCATTATTGGCCGGTCTCTTTGAGGGAGTGATGTTTGGCGTAAATGCTAGCAATTCTGACGTTCTGCTTTCGTTTGTATTTTTTTTTTGTCCAAGTTATTGTCACTTTTAGACGAGTAACTGATTTTAATGCCCCAAAGTGAAGCAACTTGGTGAAAATAAACAAAAAGATAAGATAGTAGGAATTGTATTATATGGATTTTGCTTGGCTGAAAGCCAAGATGCATGTATACAATTCTTTTCTTACTAATATGTGCCGTGGCACTTTGGAGTAACTACAAAGTACCCTACTTATATCTGACGAGGATCTGAGCTAGACATGGTACTTCTTTAAGTTGTCTGAATTCCAGGTACGCTGAATAGGTCGTCCATCTAGACTTTGCAGACGAAAAGTCCCACTGTGTATTTCCTGGACAATCAGATAAGGTCCTTCCCAATTTGGTGTTAGTTTTCCCAACTCTTTAGCTCGTCCAATCGCTTCCATTTTCCTCAGAACAAGATCCCCCACCTTTAGCGGTCGTCTAACAACTCTTTTGTTAAACTCCCGAGCCATACGCAATTTATATAATTGCATTCTAAGCAAGGCATTGCCCCTGACTTCTGGGACTTGGTCCAAGGCCGTACGCAATGCGGCCCAGTTGGCCTCCTCTGTGTATAACATGACTCGTAGGGTGGGCTCCTCGATCTCAATGGGCAAGACGGCTCGGTACCATAGACTAGCATGAAAGGCGTCTCGCCTGTAGAATTCTTGGCAGTTGTTCTAATGGACCATAATACCAATTGCAGTTCTTCAACCCATTGCCCTTTGGCATTGTCCAACTTCTTCTTGATTCCATTTGATAGAATCTTGTTGAAGGACTCGACTTGCCCATTAGCTTGTGGGTGGGCGGCTAGCTGCAAAGTGAGCTTTGATTTCTCTTTCGACGGCCGGTCTTTCGGCTTAGGCGTTTCGAACCGTGGACCATTATCAAAGACGATTGACCGAGGCATGCCAAATCGAGTTATAATGTTCTTCCGAGATGAAGCCCTTGACGTCGCTTGTTGTTATTCCTCGCATGGCTTCGGCTTCTATCCATTTAGTGAAATAGTCCCTTGCTACAATCACAAACTTCTTTTGCCCAGCGGCCACGGGGAAAGGTCCTAGGATATCCATGCCCCATTTGGCAAAAGGCGAGAGGAACAAGATGGGGGTCAAATAGTTGGACGGCTTCTGATGCACATTCCCATGCTTCTGACAACTGTCACATTTCTTTGCATAGCCTATAGCATCCTCCTTTAAGGTAGGCCGGTAGTACCCCGTCCTTAAAGCCTTCTCGCCTAAGGCTCTTCCCCCAATGTGAGAGGCACAAGCTCCTTCATGGAGTTCTTTCGGGACTTCCGGACCATCTTCTCGGTGACGCACTTGAGTAGAGGCCGGTTGAACGACTTCTTGTAAAGTGTCTCGTCCCATAGTTCAAACCACTTGTCTCCGGCCTTCACATACTTGGCCTCTACAGGTCCGAAGGCAATCGCCCCGTCTTCTTGTATTCAATGATCGGCTCCATCCGGACATTCCCTCGGCTAAGAAACATAACCTCCTCTTGGTCGATGCTCTTTTTGGGTTTGACTTCCCAAAAACTGTTCTTGGTACATCACCTTCGCCGAGCCGGCCAACTTTGAGAGAGCGTCGGCTTGATGATTTTCCGACCTTGGTATTTGGTCGAGAACAAATCGTTTTAGTGGCTCAATCTCATCCTTGATCGATCGCATATATTTGCTCATTGATGCTTTTTGCATTCAAAATCTCCGTTGACACTGGTCGACAACTAGGAGAGAGTCCGATTTTGCCTCAATTTCTACACTCCAGGCGCCTTGCACATTTTGATTCCAGACCAAGAGTGCTTCATATTCAGCTTCGTTATTGGACGCTTTGAATTGGAATCTTAATGCATATTCAAATTTGTCCCCTTCGGGAGATTGACAAATGATCCTCTGCTCCACTCCCATTGATCGTGTGGACGATCCATCAACCATGAGCGTCCAATGCTTCCTTCCTTTAGCTGGATCGGATATTTGCTTTATGGTTGGCCGAGTAAGCTCAACTATAAAATCAGCCAAGGCTTGCCCCTTAATGGCCTTCCTTGGTTCGAATGATGTATCGAAACATGTTGAGCTCAACTGCCCATTTTAACATTCGCCCAGCGACTTCCATCTTCTGCGAGAACTTGCTTCAAAGGCCGATCAGTATAGACGAGTATACCGTGCGCCAAAAAGTAGGGCCTTAGCTTTGCGGCCATGACGAGGGCCAATCCAAACTTTTCAACATTAGTATACCGGTTTTTCCGCGTCCTTGAGCACGTGACTCACGAAGTATATTGGAATTTGGACGGATTCTCTTTCGGCCAACAGGGCCGGCACTCACCGCTTGAGCGGATACTGACCCAGTATACAAACAATTTTTCCCCTCTGGGGATCGACCAACCTAGGCAGCTGTTGAAGATGATCTTTGACCTGCTTTGAAGGGTGTTTCCGCCTCATTGTCCATTCAAACTTGGCTTTTTTCTTGATCGTGGCAAAGAAGTGATGGCACTTGTCGCCCGACTTGGACAAAAATCGTCCAAGGGCGACCAAACATCCCGTCGGCCTCCGCACCTCTTTTACCTTCGAAGGAGACTTCATGTCTAGAACAACTTGAATCTTTTCGGGGGTTGGCTTCTATTCCCCTCGATCCACCAAGAAACCTAAAAACTTGCTCGACAAAACCCCAAAGACACATTTCTGTGGGATTCGGCTTCACTTGTATTTCTCGAGAGTTTCGAAAGTTTCTCTCAAATCATCTACATGACTTTCTTCTTGACGGCTCTTGACTATCATATCGTCAATATATGCCTCCATATTTCGTCCTAACTGCGTAGGTGAAAAACATCATTGATCAATCTTTGAAAAGTGGCCGGAGCATTACGCGAGGCCGAATGGCATCCTCGGCCACCAGTACGGCCCTTTTTTTTCGGTAATGAAGGACGTTTTGTCCGATCCTCCGGCCACATGGGGATTTGATGAAAACCCGAATAGGCGTCCATGAAGCTCGGCAAAGCATGGCCAGCCGTGGAGTCTACTAGACGATCCAACTTAGGCAAAGGGAAACCGTCCTTAGGACATGCCTTGTTGAGGTCCGGTGTAGTCCACACACATTCTCCAACCGCCATTGGGCTTCGGCACCATAACCACATTTGCTATCCAGTGCGGATAGTAAGTTGCTTTGATGAACTTGGATTCCAACAACTTCGGACTTCTTGGTCAACGGCCTGGTTTCTAGCCAGGTCCCAAATGTCTCTTCTTCTTCGACGAACCGGTTTCAAATTTGGGTCGACATTCAAACGGTGGACGGCTACTTCCGGATCAATTCCCGGCATCTCTTCGACGCAATAGGCAAACACATCTTGAAACTCTTTCAACAAGTGGACTAGACGACCCTTCAAACCGGGAGCGAGCGAAGATCCCACTTTGAGGGTCCTTTTCGGACGAGCTTCATCCGTAAATACTTCTTCGAGGGGGCTTCTAACGGCTCCGGACGTTCTACCGATAGTCCCATAATGGCCATAACTTCTTCGAGACGAGGAGGGTTCTTCCTTGATGATTTCATATTTCCTCTTCTTCTTGGGGAGATGTTCGACGCCTTCCTTGAGGGAGCAAGAGGCGTCGAGGGCTCTCATTGGTCGGCTTTTAATCCCGGGCGCTTTCCTCTCGCCGGTCATCTTCGTCTGTTCTTTCTCTCGCCCCCGACGTTCTCCTTTCGCTATGAACCTTCGTCTGCTCTTTCTCTTTTCCGGACGTTTTCCTTTCGCCAAAGAACTTGCGTCCGGTCTTGCTTATCGGTTTTCCATGATGATGGTTTCGAGTAGTTAGGTAACATTCCCTAGCCGCCCGTTGGTCTCCATACAAGGAGCCAATCTTGCCGTCATCACACTCATACTTCATCAACATCGGGTGAGTTACTATCACGACTTTGACATGATTCGGGGTTGGTCGTCCAAGAATGACATTGTAAGCTGTCAAATCTCGGACCACCAAGAACTTGATAAACAGAGTTCTTGAGGCTTCCTTCTCACCAACTCGGACGGGCAACGTGACCGCTTCCCATGGGGTGGATGACTCCTCCCCCAAACCCAATGATGGGATGGTGGACGGGGACCAAGTCCCGTTCGTCAAACCTCAACCTGGACAAACAATCGGAACTAATGATGTCCGTCGAACTTCCGGTGTCGATCGGGATTCTTCTCACTCTCAAGTTTGCTATTTTCATTTCTACGACCAAGGGGTCATCATGGGGAGTCCTCAGCCTACCCCGATCTTGCTCACTAACTACCACCCTTGGGAAGGGCTCAGCCTTCGTCCGATCGCCTAACAAAACTTGGCCGAGCTCCCTAAGGTAGTTTTTGTGCCCTCGATTAGTTGGTCCCCCAAAGAAGAAACCACCCGAGATTACGAGAACAACATCTTCGTGCAGTGCTTGCACTCTCTTTCTTCTTGTTATGCCAATCATCTCTCCTTGGGAACTTCCTTCCCCCTTGCGGCATGTAGGAATTCATCTTTCCTTTTCGGGCTAACTCTTCCAAAGCTCTCTTGAGGTGCTTACATTCATTAGTCTCATGACCACAATCCTTGTGGAAGTGACGATATTTGCTCTTATCCCTATTTCTATAAGGTGTTTTCATCTCAATTGGGGCCTTCAACTCATATTGATCCTTGATCTCCATGAGAATGGAATATTGGTCTTTGTTAAACTCAATAGGATTGGATGAGGATGGCTCGGCTAACTTTCTCTTGCTCCTTCCGGACGAAGTGGTGGTCGCAGCTATAGCCCGGGTCTCGGCCTTTTTGGGGTTGCTTCTTCTTTGGGTGAGCAACCTCTTCAGGCTTCTTGGACTCGGGATGTTTTGCTTCAGCACACACTTCGGTAGCGTGGATAAACGCTTCCGCCTCTCTCAAAGCCTCAGCAAGAGTGGAGATTTTCTTCTTAACAAGATCAAACTTGAAACTTCCCCGGCCTTAGACCCCTGATGAAGGCGTCAAAGGCTACCCCAGCATTAAGATCTTGGATCTGAAGTGCTTCTAGGTTAAATCTCTTAACAAAACTCCTAAGGGCCTCCTTAGGTCCTTGGACGACCTTGCCTAGGTGCATGCTTGTCTTTTGTTCTTGCTTGTTGGCAACAAAATGACTAGTGAATAAGAAACCGAGTTCGATAAAATTGTTGACCGAATTGGGGGAAGATTATTGAACCACTTCGGGCTACTCCCTTCAAGGTAGCTGGGAAATTCTTACACCAAGTAGCATCGTCCACTCCTTGGACGTACATCCGATGTTTGTAAGCGACATGGTGATCATCGGGATCGGTTGTTCCATCAAAAGGCTCAATGGTTGGGAGTTTTACCTTTGGGAAGGGGGCGCCTCCATGATCCGAAGCCGAGAATGGGGTAGGCCAGTTGATCCGGAGGGCTCCCAGCTGTCCCTCAATGGGTATGAACTCCTTGCGATACTCTTTCATTACAGGATTGGATGAAGTGTTGGCTGGTTTTGGACGCCTATAAACCATGGGCTGAGCCACGGTCTTCTCCTGTCGTGGATGGACAAGAGAGTGGCTTAAGCTTCGGCCTTCCCCTCTGGACGACAACCTCAAAGGAGGGTCTCTCAGGTATGGGGTAGATCCTGTAGCTGAACGTTGCAAAGCCGCAGCCCCTCTTTGCCTCTAGATACTCCCCGGCGTCGGTTTCCATTCTCAGTGCCCACTAGGATGGACATGGTCCCGGGTCCTCACCACCGAGATTCCAATCCATCTTTCTTCTCTGCTTCGGTATCCTCCGGCCGCTTTCCTCTCGCGGTCCTTCTAGAGGGTTCTGACGAACAGTCGACTAGGACCTGGACGATCTACTTGAGAACATCCTCTAGGACGAGGTGGATTGTTAGCGGTAGCTCTGGGTTGTGATGAAAAAACAACATATTGCTTTTAATCTGTTCTGGACGACCTCGCCATCCTGGTGCTGGAAATCATTCAAAACATTCTCCGGATGGGCGGCGATCATCGGACGATCTAGATTAACCTGGATGACCGGTTGCTGGCTTGGTCCAGGAACATTGACGATGGATGGAGGCCTATCTCTTCCTCGAGGTGGTCTTTCATGCTCCACCGTATCTTCGACATTAACTTGAAGGCTTCGATTTCTTGCAATGTTGGATGATTGACAATCAGTCATTGTTACGTCTCCCCACGAGACGGCGCCAAATGTTTTCGTCCGCTTGTCCAACAAGTAAGTTGTAGGCTTAGCTTCCTTGTCGAGCAAGTAGAGTAGTATCTTGAGTGTTCTTCGAGATGGAGACTTGTGCAACAATGCCTGAATTATAGCTTGATCCTGAGCCTTGGCTTCGCTCCCGAACTCCGCACAAAGGGACCCACCCCGGAGGTTTGGGTGGTGGTTCCCCCTCCGATGCTTAAGTCGGTTATCGGGAGTTGTAAGAGAAAGTAGAGATAGAAAGAGAAAGTGAGAGAGAATTTATCGAGTAACTTTACACTTTGTTTTCATTGAATGTGTTTTCTCCCCGATTTCGGGGGGTATTTATAGTGATAGCAAGTTGACAGACCTAACCTTAAAAACCGACCCGCAATAGTGGCCTCCGATTGGGCCGAGGAATCGGATCATGACATGTGGCAGACCATGACCGGGGGATGTCCATTAACCACTCCCCTTCAGCCATTTGGCACTCTTTGGGCTCGCTATTGGGCCGAAATTCGATCCTTTTACCCAACTGAGTATAGCCCAGAGATTAAGTCTTATTTTTATTTTAACTAGGATGACACGTGTACGGCTCTGATGAGCCCATGTGTCGTCAAGGGAGCCGTAGATATTTGGCTACAACACAAGCCTAAAAATCTACACACTAGTTATTTGATACCTCAAATTATCGTATTCAAAAAGTAAGTGGAGTTAAATGACTCAAAATCTAAGAATTAGACAAGAATGGGCAAAATAGGCCTAAAATCAACTTTACGTTCCCGAAAATCCACCAACAACAAGTGCAAGCCTAAAAATCTACACACTAATTATTTCATACCTCATTTTATCATATTCAAAAAGAAATTGGAGCTAAATGAATCAAAATATAAGAATTGGACGCGAAGCGGCTAAAATAGGCCAATGAACTTTACGTTCCTAAAAATCAACCAACAACAAATGCAAGCCTAAAAATGTACATACTATTTATGTTATACCTCATATTATCATCTTCAATAATAAGTTGGAGTCAAATGACTCAAAATTTAAGGATTTGACGCGAATCGGCCAAAATAGGCCTAAAATGACTTTTACGTTGCCGCAATTCAACCACCAACAATGCAAGCCTAAAAATATGAACACTAGTCATATGATAGCTCATATTATCATATTAAAAAAGAAATTGCAGTTAAATGACTCAAAATCAAAGAATTGGACGCGAAACGGAAAAATAGGCCGAAAAGGACCTTTACGTTCCCGAAATTCAACCAACAACCAATGAAAGCCTAAAAATAGAAACACTAATTATGTAATACCTCATATTATCATATTCGAAAAGAAGTTGGAGTTAAATGACTGAAAATTTAAGGATTTGACGTGAATCCGCCAAAATAGGCCTAAAATGACATTTACGTTCCCGCAATTCAACCAACAACAATGCAACCCTAAAAATATACACACTAGTCGTATTATTGCTCATACTATCATATTCAAAAAGAAATTGGAGTTAACTGACTTAAAATCAAAGAATTGCACGCGAAACGGCCAAAAAGGACTAAAATGACCTTTACATTCCCGAATTCAATCAACAACAAATGCAAGCCTAAACATCTACACACTAGTTATATTATACCTCATATTATCATGTTAAAAAAGAAATTGGAGGTAAATGATCCAAAATCTAAGAATTGGATGCGAATCGGCCAAAATCGGCCTAAATTGATCTTTACGTTCCCGAAATTCATCGAACAACAAAGGCAAGCCTACAAATCTACACACTAATTATGTTATACCTCATATTATCATATTCAAAAAGAAATTGGAGCTACATGACTCAAAATCTAAGAATTGGACGCAAATCGACTAAGATAGGACAAAAATGACATTTATATTCCCGAAAATCAACCAACAACAAATGCAAGCCTAAAAATATACACACTAGTCATTATAACTCATAGTATCATATTCAAAAAGAAATTGGAGTTAAATGACTCAAAATCAAGGAATTGGACGCGAAACGAAAAAAAATAGGCCTAAAATGACCTTTACGTTCCCGAAATTCAACCAACAACCAATGTTAGCCTAAAAATCTACATATTAGTTATATTATACCTCATATTATCATGATAAAAAATAAGTTGGAGTTAAATGACTCAAAATTTATGGATTTGACGCGAATCGGCCAAAATAGGCCTTAAATGACCTTTACGTTCGCGCAATTCAACCAACAACAATGCAAGCCTAAAACTATACATACCATACATATTATAGCTCATATTATAATATTCAAAAAGAAACTGGAGTTAAATGACTCAAAATCAAGGAATTGTACGCGAAACGGCCAAAATAGGCCTAAAATGACCTTTACATTCTCGGAATTCAACCAACAACAAATCCAAGCCTAAACATCTACACAATAGTTATATTATACCTCATATATCATGTTAAAAAAGTAATTGGAGTTAAATGATTCAAAATCTAAGAATTGGACGCGAATCGGCCAAAATAGACCTAAAATGCTCTTTACGTTCTCGAAATTCAACCAACAACAAACGCAAGCCTAAAAATCTACACACTAATTATGTTATACCTCATGTTATCATATTCAAAAAGAAATTGGAGCTACATGACTCAAAATCTAAGAATTGGACACGAATCGGCTAAAATAGGCCTAAAATGAGCTTTACGTTTCCGAAAATCAACCAACAACAAATGCAAGCCTAAAGATGTACACACTAGTCATATTATCCTCATCTTATCATATTCAAAAAGAAATTGGGGTTAAAGGACTCGTAATCTAGAAATTGGCCAAAAAATAGGCCAAAAAGGACCTTTACATTCCCGAAATTCAACCAACAACCAATGTAAGCCTAAAAATCTACACACTAATTATGTTATACCTCATATTATCATATTCAAAAATAAGTTGGAGTTAAATGACTCAAAATTTAAGGATTTGACGCGAATCGGCCAAAATAGGCCTAAAATGACCTTTACGTACCCGCAATTCAACCAACAACAATGCAAGCCTAAAAATATACACTAGTCATATTATAGCTCATATTATCGTATTAAAAAAGAAATTGGAGTTAAATGACTCAAAATCAAATAATTGCACGCGAAACGGCCAAAACAGGCCTAAAATGACCTTTACATTCCCGGAATTCAACCAACAACAAATTAAAGCCTAAACATTTACACACTACTTATATTATAGATCATATTATCATGTTAAAAAAGAAATTGGAGTTAAACGATTCAAAATCTAAGAATTGGACGTGAATCGGCCAAAGTAGGCTTAAATTGTTCTTTATGTTCCCGAAATTCAACCAACAACAAATGCAAGCCTAAAAATCTACACACTAGTTATTTTATACCTCAAATTATCGTATTCAAAAAGTAATTGGAGTTAAATGACTCAAAATCTAAGAATTAGACGCGAATGGGCAAAATAGGCCTAAAATGAACTTTAAGTTCCCGAAAATCCACCAACAACAAGTGCAAGCCTAAAAATCTACGCACTAATTATTTCATACCTCATTTTATCATATTCAAAAAGAAATTGGAGCTAAATGAATCAAAATATAAGAATTGGACGCGAAGCGGCTAAAATAGGCCTAAAATGAACTTTACGTTCCTAAAAATCAACCAACAACAAATGCAAGCCTAAAAATGTACATACTAGTTATGTTATACCTCATATTATCATCTTCAATAATAAGTTGGAGTCAAATGACTCAAAATTTAAGGATTTGACGCTGAATCGGCCAAAATAGGCCTAAAATGACTTTTACGTTGCCGCAATTCAACCACCAACAATGCAAGCCTAAAAATATGCACACTAGTCATATGATAGCTCATATTATCATATTCAAAAAGAAATTGCAGTTAAATGACTCAAAATCAAAGAATTGGACGCGAAACGGAAAAAATAGGCCGAAAATGACCTTTACGTTCCCGAAATTCAACCAACAACCAATGAAAGCCTAAAAAAGAAAACACTAATTATGTAATACCTCATATTATCATATTCCAAAAGAAGTTGGAGTTAAATGACTGAAAATTTAAGGATTTGACGTGAATCCGCCAAAAATAGGCCTAAAATGACATTTACGTTCCCTGCAATTCAACCAACAACAATGCAACCCTAAAAATATACACACTAGTCGTAGTATAGCTCATACTATCATATTCAAAAAGAAATTGGAGTTAACCGACTTAAAATCAAAGAATTGCACGCGAAATGGCCAAAAAAGGCCTAAAATGACCTTTACATTCCCGAATTCAATCAACAACAAATGCAAGCCTAAACATCTACACACTAGTTATATTATACCTCATATTATCATGTTAAAAAAGAAATTGGAGGTAAATGATTCAAAATCTAAGAATTGGATGCGAATCGGCCAAAATCGGCCTAAATTGATCTTTACGTTCCCGAAATTCATCCAACAACAAAGGGAAGCCTACAAATCTACACACTAACTATGTTATACCTCATATTATCATATTCAAAAAGAAATTGGAGCTACATGACTCAAAATCTAAGAATTGGACGCACATCGGCTAAGATAGGACAAAAATGACCTTTACATTCCCGAAAATCAACCAACAACAAATGCAAGCCTAAAAATATACACACTAGTCATTATACCTCATAGTATCATATTCAAAAAGAAATTGGAGTTAAATGACTCAAAATCAAGGAATTGGACGTGAAACGAGAAAAAATAGGCCTAAAATGACCTTTACGTTCCCGAAATTCAACCAACAACCAATGTTAGCCTAAAAATCTACATATTAGTTATATTATACCTCATATTATCATGATCAAAAATAAGTTGGAGTTAAATGACTAAAAATTTAAGGATTTGACGCGAATCGGCCAAAATAGGCCTCAAATGACCTTTACGTTCCTGCAATTCAACCAACAACAATGCAAGCCTAAAACTATACATACCATACATATTATAGCTCATATTATAATATTCAAAAAAGAAATTGGAGTTAAATGACTCAAAATCAAGGAATTGCACGCGAAACGGCCAAAATAGGCCTAAAATGACCTTTACATTCTCGGAATTCAACCAACAACAAATCCAAGCCTAAACATCTACACAATAGTTATATTATACCTCATATATCATGTTAAAAAAGTAATTGGAGTTAAATGATTCAAAATCTAAGAATTGGACGCGAATCGGCCAAAATAGACCTAAAATGCTCTTTACGTTCACGAAATTCAACCAACAACAAACGCAAGCCTAAAAATCTACACACTAATTATGTTATACCTCATGTTATCATATTCAAAAAGAGATTGGAGCTACATGACTCCAAATCTAAGAATTGGACACGAATCGGCTAAAATAGGCCTAAAATGAGCTTTTACGTTTCCGAAAATCAACCAACAACAAATGCAAGCCTAAAGATGTACACACTAGTCATATTATCCTCATCTTATCATATTCAAAAAGAAATTGGGGTTAAATGACTCGTAATCTAGAAATTGGCCAAAAAATAGGCCTAAAAGGACCTTTACATTCCCGAAATTCAACCAACAACCAATGTAAGCCTAAAAATCTACACACTAATTATGTTATACCTCATATTATCATATTCAAAAATAAGTTGGAGTTAAATGACTCAAAATTGAAGGATTTGACGCGAATCGGCCAAAATAGGCCTAAAATGACCTTTACGTACCCGCAATTCAACCAACAACAATGCAAGCCTAAAAATACACACTAGTCATATTATAGCTCATATTATCGTATTAAAAAGAAATTGGAGTTAAATGACTCAAAATCAAATAATTGCACGCGAAACGGCCAAAACAGGCCTAAAATGACCTTTACATTCCCGAATTCAACCAACAACAAATTCAAGCCTAAACATCTACACACTACTTATATTATAGCTCATATTATCATGTTAAAAAAGAAATTGAAGTTAAACGATTCAAAATCTAAGAATTGGACGCGAATCGACCAAAATAGGCTTAAATTGTTCTTTATGTTCCCGAAAATTCAACCAACAACAAATGCAAGCCTAAAAATCTACACACTAGTTATTTTATACCTCAAATTATCGTATTCAAAAAGTAATTGGAGTTAAATGACTCAAAATTTAAGAATTAGACGCGAATGGGCCAAAATAGGCCTAAAATGAACTTTACGTTCCCGAACATCCACCAACAACAAGTGCAAGCCTAAAAATCTACACACTAATTATTTCATACCTCATTTTATCATATTCAAAAAGAAATTGGAGCTAAATGAATCAAAATATAAGAATTGGACGCGAATCGGCTAAAATAGGCCTAAAATGAACTTTACCTTCCTGAAAATCAACCAACAACAAATGCAAGCCTAAAAATGTACATACTAGTTATGTTATACCTCATATTATCATATTCAATAATAAGTTGGAGTTAAATGACTCAAAATTTAAGGATTTTACGCGAATCGGCCAAAATTGTCCTAAAATGACTTTTACGCTGCCGCAATTCAACCACCAACAATGCAAGCCTAAAAATATGCACACTAGTCATATGATAGCGCATATTATCATATTCAAAACGAAATTGCAGTTAAATGACTCAAAATCAAAGAATTGGACGCGAAACGGAAAAAATAGGCCGAAAATGACCTTTACGTTCCCGAAATTCAACCAACAACCAATGAAAGCCTAAAAAAAGAAAAACTAATTATGTAATACCTCATATTATCATATTCCAAAAGAAGTTGGAGTTAAATGACTGAAAATTTAAGGATTTGACGTGAATCCGCCAAAATAGGCCTAAAATGACATTTACGTTCCCGCAATTCAACCAACAACAATGCAACCCTAAAAATATACACACTAGTCGTATTATAGCTCATACTATCATATTCAAAAAGAAATTGGAGTTAACCGACTTAAAATCAAAGAATTGCACGCGAAACGGCCAAAAATGGCCTAAAATGACCTTTACATTCCCGAATTCAATCAACAACAAATGCAAGCCTAAACATCTACACACTAGTTATATTATACCTCATATTATCATGTTAAAAAAGAAATTGGAGGTAAATGATTCAAAATCTAAGAATTGGAAGCGAATCGGCCAAAATCGGCCTAAATTGATCTTTACGTTCCCGAAATTCATCCAACAACAAAGGCAAGCCTACAAATCTACACACTAACTATGTTATACCTCATATTATCATATTCAAAAAGAAATTGGAGCTACATGACTCAAAATCTAAGAATTGGACGCACATCGGCTAAGATAGGACAAAAATGACCTTTACATTCCCGAAAGTCAACCAACAACAAATGCAAGCCTAAATATATACACACTAGTCATTATACCTCATAGTATCATATCCAAAAAGAAATTGGAGTTAAATGACTCAAAATCAAGGAATTGGACGCGAAACGAAAAAAATAGGCCTAAAATGACCTTTACATTCCCGAAATTCAACCAACAACCAATGTTAGCCTAAAAATCTACATATTAGTTATATTATACCTCATATTATCATGATCAAAAATAAGTTGGAGTTAAATGACTCAAAATTTAAGGATTTGACGCGAATCGGCCAAAATAGGCCTCAAATGACCTTTACGTTCCCGCAATTCAACCAACAACAATGCAAGCCTAAAACTATACATACCATACATATTATAGCTCATATTATAATATTCAAAAAGAAACTGGAGTTAAATGACTCAAAATCAAGGAATTGTACGCGAAACGGCCAAAATAGGCCCAAAATGACCTTTACATTCTCGGAATTCAACCAACAAAAAATCCAAGCCTTAACATCTACACAATAGTTATATTATACCTCATATATCATGTTAAAAAAGTAATTGGAGTTAAATGATTCAAAATCTAAGAATTGGACGCGAATCTGCCAAAATAGACCTAAAGTGCTCTTTACGTTCTCGAAATTCAACCAACAACAAACGCAAGCCTAAAAATCTACACACTAATTATGTTATACCTCATGTTATCATATTCAAAAAGAAATTGGAGCTATATGACTCAAAATCTAAGAATTGGACACGAATCGGCTAAAATAGGCCTAAAACCGACCTTTATGTTTCCGAAAATCAACCAACAACAAATGCAAGCCTAAAGATGTACACACTAGTCATATTATCCTCATCTTATCATATTCAAAAAGAAATTGGGCTTAAATGACTCGTAATCTAGAAAATGGCGAAAAAATAGGCCTAAAAGGACCTTTACATTCCCGAAATTCAACCAACAACCAATGTAACCCTAAAAATCTACGCACTAATTATGTTATACCTCATATTATCATATTCAAAAATAAGTTGGAGTTAAATGACTCAAAATTTAAGGATTTGACGCGAATCGGCCAAAATAGGCCTAAAATGACCTTTACGTTCCCGCAATTCAACCAACAACAATGCAAGCCTAAAAATATACACTAGTCATATTATAGCTCATATTATCGTATTAAAAAAGAATGGAGTTAAATGACTCAAAATCAAATAATTGCACGCGAAACGGCCAAAACAGGCCTAAATGACCTTTACATTCCCGGAATTCAACCAACAACAAATTCAAGCCTAAACATCTGCACACTACTTATATTATAGCTCATATTATGATGTTAAAAAAGAAATTGGAGTTAAACGATTCAAAATCTAAGAATTGGACGCGAATCGGCCAAAATAGGCTTAAATTGATCTTTATGTTCCCGAAATTCAACCAACAACAAATGCAAGCCTAAAAATCTACACACTAGTTATTTTATACCTCAAATTATCGTATTCAAAAAGTAATTGGAGTTAAATGACTCAAAATTTAAGAATTAGACGCGAATGGGCCAAAATAGGCCTAAAATGAACTTTACGTTCCCGAAAATCCACCAACAACAAGTGCAAGCCTAAAAATCTACACGCTAATTATTTCATACCTCATTTTATCATATTCAAAAAGAAATTGGAGCTAAATGAATCAAAATATAAGAATTGGACGCGAATCGGCTAAAAAAAGCCTAAAATGAACTTTACGTTCCTGAAAATCAACCAACAACAAATGCAAGCCTAAAAATGTACATACTAGTTATGTTATACCTCATATTATCATATTCAATAATAAGTTGGAGTTAAATGACTCAAAATTTAAGGATTTGACGCGAATCGGCCAAAATAGGCCTAAACTGACTTTTACGTTGCCGCAATTCAACCACCAACAATGCAAGCCTAAAAATATGCACACTAGTCATATGATAGCTCCTATTATCATATTCAAAAAGAAATTGCAGTTAAATGACTCAAAATCAAAGAATTAGATGTGAAACGGAAAAAATCGGCCGAAAATGACCTTTACGTTCCCGAAATTCAACCAACAACCAATGAAAGCCTAAAAAAAGAAACATTAATTATGTAATACCTCATATTATCATATTCCAAAAGAAGTTGGAGTTAAATGACTGAAAATTTAAGGATTTGAAGTGAATCTCCCAAAATAGGCCTAAAATGACATTTACGTTCCCGCAATTCAACCAACAACAATACAACCCTAAAAATATACACACTAGTCGTATTATAGCTCATACTATCATATTCTAAAAGAAATTGGAGTTAACTGACTTAAAATCAAAGAATTGCACGCGAAACGGCCAAAAAAGGCCTAAAATGACCTTTACATTCCCGGAATTCAATCAACAACAAATGCAAGCCTAAACATCTACACACTAGTTATATTATACCTCATATTATCATGTTAAAAAAGAAATTGGAGGTAAATGATTCAAAATCTAAGAATTGGATGCGAATCGGCCAAAATCGGCCTAAATTGATCTTTACGTTCCCGAAATTCATCCAATAACAAAGGCAAGCCTACAAATCTACACACTAACTATGTTATACCTCATATTATCATATTAAAAAAGAAATTGGAGCTACATGACTCAAAATCTAAGAATTGGACGCACATCGGCTAAGATAGGACAAAAATGACCTTTACATTCCCGAAAATCAACCAACAACAAATGCAAGCCTAAATATATACACACTAGTCATTATACCTCATAGTATCATATTCAAAAAGAAATTGGAGTTAAATGACTCAAAATCAAGGAATTGGACGTGAAACAGAAAAAATAGGCCTAAAATGACCTTTACATTCCCGAAATTCAACCAACAACCAATGTTAGCCTAAAAATCTACATATTAGTTATATTATACCTCATATTATCATGATCAAAAATAAGTTGGAGATAAATGACTCAAAATTTAAGGATTTGACGCGAATCGGCCAAAATAGGCCTCAAATGACCTTTACGTTCCCACAATTCAACCAACAACAATGCAAGCCTAAAACTATACATACCATACATATTATAGCTCATATTATAATATTCAAAAAGAAACTGGAGTTAAATGACTCAAAATCAAGGAATTGCACGCGAAACGGCCAAAATAGGCCTAAAATGACCTTTACATTATCGGAATTCAACCAACAACAAATCCAAGCCTAAACATCTACACAATAGTTATATTATACCTCATATATCATGTTAAAAAAGTAATTGGAGTTAAATGATTCAAAATCTAAGAATTGGACGCGAATCGGCCAAAATAGACCTAAAATGCTCTTTACGTTCTCGAAATTCAACCAACAACAAACGCAAGCCTAAAAATCTACACACTAATTATGTTATACCTCATGTTATCATATTCAAAAAGAAATTGGAGCTATATGACTCAAAATCTAAGAATTGGGCACGAATCGGCTAAAATAGGCCTAAACTGACCTTTACGTTTCCGAAAATCAACCAACAACAAATGCAAGCCTAAAGATGTACACACTAGTCATATTATCCTCATCTTATCATATTCAAAAACAAATTGGGGTTAAATGACTAGGAATCTAGAAATTGGCGAAAAAATAGGCCTAAAAGGACCTTTACGTTCCCGAAATTCAACCAACAACTAATGTAACCCTAAAAATCTACACACTAATTATGTTATACCTCATATTATCATATTCAATAATAAGTTGGAGTTAAATGACTCAAAATTTTAGGATTTGACGCGAATCGGCCAAAATAGGCCTAAAATGACCTTTACGTACCCGCAATTCAACCAACAACAATGCAAGCCTAAAAATATACACTAGTCATATTATAGCGGAAAAATTGACAAAAATAAGCCAACCTTTACCCGATCTTCCACATTTAAGCCAACATTTTGATAATCCAGAGTTAATACAACCTTTAAATTATTTAAACCAATATTAGGACCGGGGACTCTTCTTACCTGCTAACACAGGTTGCAACCGGTTTACCCTCATTCATTTTTTTTTTTCGTTTTTTCCTGTTTTGGTTTCTAAATAAATCCCTATTCTTCTATTTCTCTCTCTTCTTCCTCCATTCCTATTCTTCTATTTCTCTCTCTTCCTCCATTGTCGTTCTTCATTTTCTCTATCTTCCTCCATTCTCATCCATCATTTTATCTCAATTTTGTTAATTAACAATGTCACAAGGCTCTGTTAATTCGGCAAATTCGAAGGTGAAATGCAATTGTGGGAATTTTGCTGTGGTTAGAACAGTGAGAAGCGGCTCAAACGCTGGTACCAAATTCTATGGTTGTCCAATGTGGCCTGTAAGTATAATTTGTATGTCTAATTATTTGATTTTCAGCACAAAGTTTTGATCTTTTGGTCCTTGATTGCGAACACAACTTGTAGAATGTTTGTGCCATTTGATGATAAGAGTGTTGTTGTTGGGGATTTGCAACTGAAGTTGTTAGAGAGAGATACAACAATTGCTTGAGTTGGAGATGATACGAAATTCAACGAAGATAGAATTAAAGAGTTACGAAGAAGAACAATGAGTTGGTGTTGATGGTGGAGAGTTTGAAGACGAGAGATTTGGGAGCAAAAATGGGGGCAATTAGAGGCTACGCTAATCGAAACATTTATCAATGGCCCTTTTTGCTTGCACTAATTGTAGTTGTTGTGTTTTTACAATCTTAATTAGGATTGTAGTTGTATGTTGTAGTTTAAGAATGGTTAAGTGTATTGGATCATTTGGCTAAGTGTATGAAGTACTAGTAAACTGGTTTGACTAAGAGCTTTTGTTTATTATCCCTGTGTGACAACAGTAAATTGGGGTGTAATGAAACATAACTTAATATACTCTTGGAAAACAACTTCATTACATGGCTTACAAACCTCATTGTTGGCATCAAAATACATCTACTAAATATGCTTAAGCATTGTTCACACCAAAATACATCCCAACATTCCAAGTTAATACCAAAACTAAACCTACTATCATAGAAGTTTTCATAACCCCGGTGTGTTGTTCACTAGTGTGGAGGTTTGGGTGGGTTGTGTGACAACATTGATCTCCCTTGCTCTTCCACTTCCATCAAAGACCTGTCAATTAGAGAATACACCAAGTTAATCAATGCAACCGACCATATTAGCAAGTAGTAGATTAACAGTACATAGACAAACACATACATTAGTCAAAGTTTCCCCATTACTTGCAATGTATACACCTACTCCAATTGGTGCCTGCACACAACAACAGACAACTAATCAGAATGTTTGACAATCAAAACATTGACTAAAACAAGCAATATCAAAGTATACATACCTGATTTCTTCCCCTCCCTCTACCCCTAACATGTCCTCTACCCCTACCACGTGCACCACCACCCGAAGTCCTACCACCAAGCACTAGTAGATGCCCTGCCACCACCGAAGACTTGTAGATGCCCCGCCACCACCACTTGTAGATGCCCCGCCACCACCACCACTTGTAGATGCCCTGCCACCACCACCTAATGCCCTACCACCACTTGTAGATGCCCTGCCACCACCACCACTTATAGATGCCCTGCCACCACCACTGGTGGATGCCCTGCCCCTGCCAATACCTCTCCCTCTTGCACCCACTCCACCTACAATCATTCTACCACCCCTCCCAAGTTGTGTTGGCTGAGCAGACACCGAATGCTGAGTAGATGCTCCCACTTCATCATTTGGTGGTTCTTGATATTTCCTTGGCCTTCCCCTAGGTTTCTTTGTTGGAGGTTCTTCAGGAACAACAGTGCCTTTAAGTGGACATCCCCTTTTGTTATGACCCTTCTTGTTACACAGCCTGCAAGTCATCTCCATTCCATGTCTAGTTAGTGTTCCAGGCTTCTTTGGATTTTCAAAAGGATCTTTAATCCTGTTCTTCCTTGGCCTCCCTGGCCCTATCTTAATTGGTGGAGGATGTAGGTCCTGTTCAACTAGTGGCCAATGTCTCTCTCCCTCACAAGCTGGGACAGGATTTGCATAACATCTCAAGTACACCTCCCTTTTGTAACACTCATCTACAAAATCCTCTGCCTCTCTGTTCATAAAATAGATGCATGCTATTGCATGACAACAAGGCACACCCAGCACATCCCACTTCTTACAAGTGCAAGACCTATCACCTAAGTTCACAACTAGTGTGTCTAGGTTATAATGCACATTGAATATGTTCTCTGTAGATGGTATGACTTCACAATAAACTACCTTATCCTTCTCTTTATCAACCATTGCTTGAATCCTAGGGGAAAGCAAAGATGTACCCTTTTCCATCTCCTGTCTTTTAATACATACCCTTTTCATCAGTGCTCCCCTTATTTCTTCCATCATGTAAAGCAAGTGGTGTGTCCTAGCATTAATGATATATCCGTTAAATGTCTCTGCCATGTTGTTTGTAATGGCATCACACTTAATGGCAGGGTTCATGAATGCTCTACAAAAGTTTTTTGGGGTGTAACTTTTAAATGCTAGAGCAGCATCATGGTTAGCTTCTTCCAACTCATGTAATGCTTCATTGTACTCAGTAATGTTATATGCCTTTGCTATTGTCCAGAAGGCTAATTTCATCTCATCTCCCCTAAACCCTTTTTTCTCGCCAATTTGCATAAACATGACGAGCACAAAGTGTCTATGTTCTCGCTTTTGGCAACAACGTGGCCACAAAGACTCAATATAGCCTTTATATGTGCATGCAATTGAAGGCAACAAGAAATGAGTAAGTACCATTTAAGCAACTCCAATAAACATATCATTTAAGTTACAAGTGTAAATAAAAGAAACAAGAACAAGATTAGGGAATTAATGAAACTTTTGTGTAAATAAATGAAACAAGAACAAGATAAGGGAATTAATGAAACAAGAACAATAAATAAATGAAACAAGAACAAGATAAGGGAATTAATGAAACAAGAACAATAAATAAATGAAACAAGAACAAGATTAGGGAATTTTACCTGATGCTCATCAGATACTATAGCAACACCAGTTCCATCACCAAGCTCCAAGCAAGATTGCAAGTGAGTGAAGAACCACTCCCAGGATAAAGTATTTTCGCCTTCAACAACTGCCCAAGCAATGGGAAACATCTGCTCATTAGGGTCCCTACCCACTGCAGAGAGCAATTGACCACCAAGAAATGTCTTTAAGAAGGCTGCATCAACACATATTATCCTCCTACAGCCTTCCTTCCACCCCTTTCTTAACCCATCAAAGCAGTTGAACAACCTTTGGAAAATGGGTGGGTTGTTTTGGGTACTGCAGTCAACTACCAACTCCATCATAGTCTCAGGACTCACTGCCTTCATTGCAGCTATGTATCTCCCAACTTTCTTGTAGTGATCATGCATAGACCCATGAAGAAGCATGTGAGCTTTATATTTAGTTTTGTAAGCAAAGGCACTGGTAACAAGTGCCTTGTATGCCCTTTTAATGGTCTCCTTGATATCCTTTGCTGGCCAATGAGGCCTAGCCGTAAAAACCTCTAACATCTCCTTTGCAACCCACCTAGTTGTAAGCTGTTTATTCCTCTTCATATTTCTTTGGCACTTATGCTCACTAACAACCCTCTTCACAGTGAAGCTTGCCTTCAATGAATGCCAAGAGGAGAACAAGTAAAAGGGGCACCCTTTTATGCACTTGACCCCCAATTGTTGTCTTCTTGCCTTATTGCTTACCACCACACCAAGATTTCTGCCTTGTAGAATGGCATACTTAGCCACAGCCTGCTTAAAATCCTCTCTACTTGCAAATCTCTGCCCCACTTTCCATTCAAAGGTGTTGAAGTCTGTGTCAGAACCCACTAACAAAGATCTCTTAGACCTCCTGCCAAATTCACCTTCATCCTCACTGCCTGGTGGTGTGTCAAGATCATCATCACTATTAAAGTACTCAGATTCATAACCATCATCTCCTCTTCTTTGGACTGTTGTTGCTGGCTGTTTCACTCTAGCTTGTTGGCTTCCAAGTTTTCCCTCAGCAGCCTCTCTCTGCAATTGTTGAGCAATTTCCAATAACCTAGATGTACAAGTTTTCACTCTCTCCCTTGCAATATGGTATTCTTCATCACTTGTGTCTGATTCATCCACAATCAATTCATTCAACTCCTCTTCTTCATCACATTCAAACTCAAAAACAGTTTCATCTTCATCCCCACCATCATCTTCATCCTCAACTACCTCAGCTGTGAACTCAGCATCATCATCACCTACTTTCCACTCACTGTCAGGCTGGTACAAAGGGTCTTCTGAATCCTCACTCTCACTATACAGATCTTTATATGGTATAGGACTATTTGGTCTATGGTCTACACAATCATAACCATCAGTGTTTGTAGGGTTTTGGTTATTTGTAGGTGTGTCTGTAAGGTTTTGAGGTACAAAAGCAGGGACATCAGTGTTTGATTCTCTTGGTGTTTGTACCTTTTTTTGGTTGTTTGTAGGGTTCTGAGGTACAAAAGCAGAAGAAGAAGGAGCTGTTGCTGATGATGTGGGGTTAACTTTATCTTTTCTTTTGGACTGATTTTGTGGGGCCAATTCTTTGTAGGGTTTTGGTTGAGGTGGTTGAACTTCTGTTTTCTTGCTTTTGGTATTGCCCAAAACAGATGAGGAACTGCCCAAATAAATGACCTCTTTAAACCTTGGGCTGCTCTTAGCTGGGGTGCTTTGTTTAGTTAGTGGGCCTTTTTTTTGGTGTAAGCTTTTTGGGCCCGGGCAGTTGGTCTACTGTATTAGGTTGAAATAATGGACCTAGATTAGGGCCACTTCTCTTGGTGCAGGACATACAAATCCACTTGTCCTATTCTTCCTTGCTATTTCACCCATTGCTATCACATCCTTGTCATCTACCACCTTCCTAAGTCCCTGTTGCATATCCAACCCAGGTATTTGATAAAAAACTCCATGCACAGTTTCATAGGGACCTGATTCTTTTGCCAAATTCAACAAATCCCAATAGCACAACTCATCAGGTAGAATTTGAAGGGTTCTACCTTGACCCCCCCATATATACCATAACCCCTTGACGATCATAACTAAACCTACCCCCATGCCAAAATCTTAAAGTAACCGACTCCCAAATAGTTGGAGCCATTAAACCTGAATACATAGATGGCAAAAGACACAATTTTTAAGCAATTGAAAGTCCAAATTAAATTCAAGCATCACCATCATACATTTTCAACAATGTCGCATCAATTTGAAAATAAAAAAAATCAATGACCTCAACAACATTTACAATATAATTTCGTGAAAGTAAGCAAAATTCTAACACAAGAACCAACTTACATCAACTGACAACTAAATGGAAACCCTCATTACTCAATTCCACCACAAATCAACAACATGATGGCATGATCAGATACAATTGCAACAAAAAAAAAATTGTAATAAAAAATGCAGCTTTACCTTGAATTAAGATGAAATTCAAGAGAGAGAATTGTTGAGAGAATTCGTCACACCAACATGAAATTCAAGAAGTGAGAGAATTTTTGAGTGCTTCACAGTGAGAAGAGAGAGAGCGCGGGAAGCGTTATGAGAGAGAGTGGGGGTAAAAATGAGGGTCCTGAGTTGAAATGGTAAAATGAGGGTTTCAAAAAAAAAAAACCGGTTGAGCAGGTGAAGAGTCCCCTGTCCTAATATTGGTTTAAATGATTTAAAGGTTGTATTAACTCTGGATTATCAAATGGTTGGCTTAAATGTGGAAGACCGGGTAAAGGTTGGCTTATTTTTGTCAATTTTTCCTATTATATCTCATATTATGGTATTAAAAAAGAAATTGGAGTTAAATGACTCAAAATCAAATAATTGCACGCGAAACGGCCAAAACAGGCCTAAAATGACCTTTACATTCCCGGAATTCAACCAACAACAAATTCAAGCCTAAACATCTACACACTACTTATATTATAGCTCATATTATGATGTTAAAAAAGAAATTGGAGTTAAATTATTCAAAATCTAAGAATTGGACGCGAATCGGCCAAAATAGGCTTAAATTGATCTTTATGTTCCCGAAATTCAACCAACAACAAATGCAAGCCTAAAAATCTACACACTAGTTATTTTATACCTCAAATTATCCTATTCAAAAAGTAATTGGAGTTAAATGGCTCAAAATCTAAGAATTAGACGCGAATGGGCCAAAATAGGCCTAAAATAAACTTTACGTTCCCGAAAATCCACCAACAACAAGTGCAAGCCTAAAAATCTACACACTAATTATTTCATACCTCATTTTATCATATTCAAAAAGAAATTGGAGCTAAATGAATCAAAATATAAGAATTGGACGCGAATCGGCTAAAATAGGCCTAAAATGAACTTTTACGTTCCTGAAAATCAACCAACAACAAATGCAAGCCTAAAAATGTACATACTAGTTATGTTATACCTCATATTATCATATTCAATAATAAGTTGGAGTTAAATGACTCAAAATTTAAGGATTTGACGCGAATCGGCCAAAATAGGCCTAAAATGACTTTTACGTTGCCGCAATTCGACCACCAACAATGCAAGCCTAAAAATATGCACACTAGTCATATGATAGCTCATATTATCATATTCAAAACGAAATTGCAGTTAGATGACTCAAAATCAAAGAATTGGACGCGAAACGGAAAAAATAGGCCGAAAATGACCTTTACGTTCCCGAAATTCAACCAACAACCAATGAAAGCCTAAAAAAAGAAACACTAATTATGTAATACCTCATATTATCATATTCCAAAAGAAGTTGGAGTTAAATGACTGAAAATTTAAGGATTTGACGTGAATCCGCCAAAATAGGCCTAAAATGACATTTACGTTCCCGCAATTCAACCAACAACAATGCAACCCTAAAAATATACACACTAGTCCTATTATAGCTCATACTATCATATTCAAAAAGAAATTGGAGTTAACTGACTTAAAATCAAAGAATTGCACGCGAAACGGCCAAAAAAGGCCTAAAATGACCTTTACATTCCCGGAATTCAATCAACAACAAATGCAAGCCTAAACATCTACACACTAGTTATATTATACCTCATATTATCATGTTAAAAAAGAAATTGGAGGTAACTGATTCAAAATCTAAGAATTGGATGCGAATCGGCCAAAATCGGCCTAAATTGATCTTTACGTTCCCGAAATTCATCCAACAACAAAGGCAGGCCTACAAATCTACACACTAACTATGTTATACCTCATATTATCATATTCAAAAAAAAAATTGGAGCTACATGACTCAAAATCTAAGAATTGGACGCACATCGGCTAAGATAGGACAAAAATGACCTTTACATTCTCGAAAATCAACCAACAACAAGTGCAAGCCTAAAAATATACACACTAGTCATTATACCTCATAGTATCATATTCAAAAAGAAATTGGAGTTAAATGACTCAAAATCAAGGAAGTGGACGCGAAACAGAAAAAATAGGCCTAAAATGACCTTTACGTTCCCGAAAGTCAACCAACAACCAATGTTAGCCTAAAAATCTACATATTAGTTATATTATACCTCATATTATCATGATCAAAAATAAGTTGGAGTTAAATGACTCAAAATTTAAGGATTTGACGTGAATCGGTCAAAATAGGCCTCAAATGACCTTTACGTTCCCGCAATTCAACCAACAACAATGCAAGCCTAAAACTATACATACTATACATATTATAGCTCATATTATAATATTCAAAAAGACACTGGAGTTAAATGACTCAAAATCAAGGAATTGCACGCGAAACAGCCAAAATAGGCCTAAAATGACCTTTACATTCTCGGAATTCAACCAACAACAAATCCAAGCCTAAACATCTACACAATAGTTATATTATACCTCATATATCATGTTAAAAATGTAATTGGAGTTAAATGATTCAAAATATAAGAATTGGGCGCGAATCGGCCAAAATAGACCTAAGATGCTCTTTACGTTCTCGAAATTCAACCAACAACAAACGCAAGCCTAAAAATCTACACACTAATTATGTTATACCTCATGTTATCATATTCAAAAAGAAATTGGAGCTACATGACTCAAAATCTAAGAATTGGACACGAATCGGCTAAAATAGGCCTAAAATGACCTTTACGTTTCCGAAAATCAACCAACAACAAATGCAAGCCTAAAGATGTACACACTAGTCATATTATCCTCATCTTATCATATTCAAAAATAAATTGGGGTTAAATGACTCGGAATCTAGAAATTGGCGAAAAAATAGGCCTAAAAGGACCTTTACGTTCCCGAAATTCAACCAACAACTAATGTAAGCCTAAAAATCTACACACTAATTATGTTATACCTCATATTATCATATTCAAAAATAAGTTGGAGTTAAATGACTCAAAATTAAAGGATTTGACGCGAATCGGCCAAAATAGGCCTAAAATGACCTTTACGTACCCGCAATTCAACCAACAACAATGCAAGCCTAAAAATATACACTAGTCATATATTATCGTATTAAAAAAGAAATTGGAGTTAAATGACTCAAAATCAAATAATTGCACGCGAAACGGCCAAAACAGGCCTAAAATGACCTTTACATTCTTGGAATTCAACCAACAACAAATTCAAGCCTAAACATCTACACACTACTTATATTATAGCTCATATTATGATGTTAAAAAAGAAATTGGAGTTAAACGATTCAAAATCTAAGAATTGGACGCGAATCGGCCAAAATAGGCTTAAATTGATCTTTATGTTCCCGAAATTCAACCAACAACAAATGCAAGCCTAAAAATCTACACACTAGTTATTTTATACCTCAAATTATCATATTCAAAAAGTAATTGGAGTTAAATGACTCAAAATCTAAGAATTAGACACGAATGGGACAAAATAGGCCTAAAATGAACTTTACGTTCCCGAAAATCCACCAACAACAAGTGCAAGCCTAAAAATCTACACACTAATTATTTCATACCTCATTTTATCATATTCAAAAAGAAATTGGAGCTAAATGAATCAAAATATATGAATTGGACGTGAATCGGCTAAAATAGGCCTAAAATGAACTTTACCTTCCTGAAAATCAACCAACAACAAATGCAAGCCTAAAAATGTACATACTAGTTATGTTATACCTCATATTATCATATTCAATAATAAGTTGGAGTTAAATGACTCAAAATTTAAGGATTTGACGCGAATCGGCTAAAATAGGCCTAAAATGACTTTTACGTTGCCGCAATTCAACCACCAACAATGCAAGCCTAAAAATATGTACACTAGTCATATGATAGCTCATATTATCATATTCAAAAAGAAATTGCAGTTAAATGACTCAAAATCAAAGAATTGGACGCGAAACGGAAAAAATAGGCCGAAAAGGACCTTTACGTTCCCGAAATTCAACCAACAACCAATGAAAGCCTAAAAATCAAAACACTAATTATGTAATACCTCATATTATCATATTCCAAAAGAAGTTGGAGTTAAATGACTGAAAATTTAAGGATTTGACGTGAATCCGCCAAAATAGGCCTAAAATGACATTTACGTTCCCGCAATTACACCAACAACAATGCAACCCTAAAAATATACACACTAGTCGTATTATAGCTCATACTATCATATTCAAAAAGAAATTGGAGTTAAATAACTTAAAATCAAAGAATTGCACGCGAAACGGCCAAAAAAGGCCTAAAATGACCTTTACATTCCCGGAATTCAATCAACAACAAATGCAAGCCTAAACATCTACACACTAGTTATATTATACCTCATATTATCAAGTTAAAAAAGAAATTGGAGGTAAATGATTCAAAATATAAGAATTGGACGCGAATCGGCCAAAATAGGCTTAGATTGATCTTTATGTTCCCGAAATTCAACCAACAACAAATGTAAGCCTAAAAATCTACACACTAGTTATTTTATACCTCAAATTATCGTATTCAAAAAGTAATTGGATTTAAATGACTCAAAATCTAAGAATTAGACGCGAATGGGACAAAATAGGCCTAAAATGAACTTTACGTTCCCGAAAATCCACCAACAACAAGTGCAAGCCTAAAAATCTACACACTAATTATTTCATACCTCATTTTATCATATTCAAAAAGAAATTGGAGCTAAATGACTCAAAATCAAGGAATATGACGCGAAACGGAAAAAATAGGCCTAAAATGACCTTTACGTTCCCGAAATTCAACCAATAACCAATGTTAGCCTAAAAATCTGCATATTAGCTATATTATACCTCATATTATCATGATCAAAAATAAGTTGGAGTTAAACGACTCAAAATTTAAGGATTTGACGCGAATCGGCCAAAATAGACCTGAAATGACCTTTACGTTCCCGCAATTCAACCAACAACAATGCAAGCCTAAAACTATACATACTATACATATTATAGCTCATATTATAATATTCAAAAAGAAACTGGAGTTAAATGACTCAAAATCAAGGAATTGCACGCGAAACGGCCAAAATAGGCCTAAAATGACCTTTACATTCTCAGAATTCAACCAACAACAAATCCAAGCCTAAACATCTACACAATAGTTATATTATACCTCATATATCATGTTAAAAAAGAATTTGGAGTTAAATGATTCAAAATCGAAGAATTGGACGTGAATCGGCCAAAATAGGCCTAAAATGATCTTTACGTTCCCGAAATTCACATAACAACAAATGCAAGCCTAAAAATCTAGACACTAGTTATTTTATACCTCATATTATCATATTCAAAAAGAAATCGGAGTTAAATGACTCAAAATCTAAGAACTGGATGCGAATCGGCCAAAATAGGCCTAAAACAACCTTTACGTTCCCGAAAATCCACCAACATATGCAAGCCTAAAAAATGTACACACTTGCAATATTATACCACATATTATCATATTCAAAAATATATTGGAGTTAAATGACTCAAAATCAAGGAATTTGACGAGAAACGGAAATAATAAGCTAAAATGACTTTTACGTTCCCGATATTCAAGCAACACCCAATGGAAGCCTAAATTCTATACACTAGTTATATTATACCTCATGTTATCATGTTCAAATATAAATTGGAGTTAAATGACTCAAAATCTAAGAATTGGACGCGAATCGGCCACAATAGGCCTAAAATGATTTTTTCGTTCTCGAAATTCAACCAAAAACGAATGCAAGACTAAAAATCTACACACTAGGTATATTATACCTCATATTATCATATTAAAAAATAAATTGGAGTTTAATGACTTAAAATCTAAGGATTGGACGCGAATCGGCCAAAATAGGCCTAAAATGACCTTTTCGTTCCCTAAATTCAACCAACAACAATTGCAAGTCGAAAAATTTACTTACTAGTCATAGTCTTCCTCATATTATCATATTAAAAAATAAATTGGAGCTAAATGACTCTAAATCTAAGAATTGGACACAAAACTGCTAAATAGGCCTAAAATCACCTTTACCTTCCCGAAATTCAATAAAATTTGAAGTAGGGCACATGATTGTTGTAAATAGTTACATTCTACCTCATATTATCATATTCAACACAAAATTGTGGTTACATGACTCGAAATACAAGAAAATGACATCTTTTGTATACTTACAATGGCGTTGGCTATCTTTTTTGTACCGGGATGAGGCAAGACTCTTTTTCCCGTTTTATCAACCCCATGCATCGAACACCACCAATAGAGGACTATCTCTGGTTTCCGAGCCGGTGTAACTGTGGTCGTAGAGCTAATCCCCGTTGCCGTTGTCGACCCCATTGTGGGGTAATGAGCAAACATCCACTTCTCTTTTGCCTCATCGTATGAATGAGCACCTAGATGACGATAGTACTTCCTAGCTTTTACACTTACGCTACTTTTCTCACGTCTTGCCTAAAACACACAATTAGAAACAAAGGTTAGGTATGGTGTTATACAATAATACTCGAGCTAAGTATAGTAAATATCAATAAAATTCTTACAATAGCTTGTGGGGTAGTAGTTTGGCAACAAATGCTTCCCACTCTTCACTTTTGATAGTTTTCCATATCTGATATGGTAATTTGAGGGGTTCGGATGATGTTTCCGGTGAATCCATAGATCCGAATGTCATTTTTCCGCTGTAGGTTTTCTTCTTCTTTGTACCTACTACTTTCCTCCTCTTAGTGATCCACTCGGACACTAACTTAGCCTTAAAATCTCTGAATCTCTTGGCAACCGTAGATAGAAATAGATTCTTCTTGGCTTCATCATCTTCGATATTGAAAAGATTCTACAAAAAAAAACGCATTTCATTAGTTTTCACAATTGTTGTAATTTATACGCTATCATTAACATTACACGTACGTATATTTAACAAAATAATTAAGATACTAAACGGTATTATGAAGCTTACCATAGTGTCATCCCATAGTAACTTATTCAACCCCTCAAATTGCACAATGGAGACTTTCCGCATGCTAAGGCCAATATGTGTGCCATACTTCCGACGCCACTTTCCACAAGGTTGACCATATTATCGTACTCCAAATTCATGGAACCACGATTCCCTAGTGACTTTGTAGGTCCCCTTCCTTTTCTCTTTTTCGTCGCCAATGAATTCCTGCCAATTTGTGGTGCTCTTACAACTCTTGTACTTTGTGCATTTAGTTCTTCACACGAGGTCGGTCTTGCACGTAATCCTCTCCCATGAGAGCATTTACATCCACCATCTCCTCAAGCCTAGATACGTACTCGTCTCAAGATCCCGATCCTCGGGATCACCATCATCCCGTTCCTTTCTCTCATCATATGAATCATCCTTGGTAGTATGTTCACTACCCGTGCTCTCATCCGTATGCACATCCTTTATCTCCATGAAATTGTAAAAATATACGCATTAATATATATAGCTCAAGAAAACAAAAAAATTTAACATGGACAGTGGGGGCCTGTGCGGTAGGGGGAGGGCAACATGGGGAGGGGTAATACGGGGGGGGAGGGGGAGGGAATCCGGGGGGGAGTGCGGCGGGGGGATGCAGCAGGGCAGTGGGCGGTGGGGGCAGTAGGCCGAGGGGAAGCAGGGGGGGGAGCAGGGGGTGCAGCTAGGGGGTGAAGAGGGGAGGAGAAGCGGGGGCAACAAGGTTGTGTTGTGGGGGGGGGCTAGGGGGTGTTGGACGGGGGCTATTTAGGGGTTGTGTAGTGTGGGGAGGGCTAGGGGTGTTAGGCGGGGGCCTTTAAGCCTTTTTGTTTATGAAATTCAATACTAATTCAAATTAATGCACAAAAAACTAATATGTAGTTTTATTCTACCTCATATTGTCATATGCAAAAAAAAGTTTGGAGTTAGATCAACGAAAATATAAAAAAATGACATGAATCGGCGAAAATAGGCCTAAAATAACATTTATGTTCTCGAAATTCAACCAACAACAAATGAAATCCTACAAATCTACACACTAGTTATATTATACCCCCTATTATCTTGTTCAAAAAGAGATTGGAGTTAAATGACTCCAAAACTAACAATCGGGCGGGAATCGGCGAAAATAGGCCCAAACTCACCTTTTCATTCCCGAAATTCAACCAACAACAAATGCAAGCCAAAACATATACATACTAGTTATATTATACCTCATATTATCATGTTTAAAAAGAAATTGGAGTTAAATGACTCAAAATCTAAGAATTGACGCGAATCGGCCAAAGTAGGCCTAAAATGACCTTTTCGTTCCCGAAATTCAACCGCCAAATAATACAAGCCTTAAGATCTACACACTAGTTATATTATACCTCATATTATCATATTCAAAAAGAAATTGTAGTTAAATGACTTAAAATCTAAGAATTGGACGATAAATGGCCAAAATAGGCCTAATATGACCTTTACGTTCCCGAAATTCAACCAACAACAAATGCAAGCCTAAACATCTACACACTAGTTATTATACCTCATATTATCATGATCAAAAAGAAATTGGAGTTAAATGACTCAAAATCTACAAATTGGACGCGAATCGGCCAAAATAGGCCTAAAATGAACTTTTGATTCCCGAAATTCAACCAACAACAAATGCAAGCCTGAAAATCTACACACTATTTATATTATACCTCATATTATCATATTCAAAAATAATTTGGAGCTAAATGACTCAAAATCTAAGAATTGGACGAGAAATGGCCAAAATAGGTCTAAAATGAACTTTATGTTCCCGAAATTCAACCAACAACAAATACAAGCCTAAAAATCTAATTATATTATAGCTCATATTATCGTGTTAAAAAATAAATTGAAGTGAAATGACTCAAAATCTACGAATTGGATGCGAATTGACGAAAATAGGCCTAAAATCACATGTATGTTCCCAAATTTCAACCAACAACAATTGCAAGCCTACAAATCTACACACTAGTCATATTATACCTCATATTATCATCATCAAAAAGAAATTGGAGCGAGTTAAATGACTCTTAATCTACAAATTGGGCTCGAAACGACCAAAATAGACATACCTAAGTATATGTCTCATGATTTATTGACCTTCCGCCATTTCTTAGGAGCTTCAACATGTATCCCTTCCATGTGATCGACACGCATGTAGTTCTCCGACATATTCACATCGTCTTCCACACTATTTTTAGAATAGGTAAAATTTGGGATATCCTCAAATGCATCATACTCTTCCTCATCCCTAACATCAGTAATGCCGAGGATAGTCCTTTTACCAGCTACAACAATTGACCACTTATTATCAGCTGGATCAGTTACATAGAATACTTGCTTAGTTTGTGATGCAAGTACAAATTACTCTTGAGTTTCACGTAGACGACCCATAACCACAAGAGTGACTATGCAAGGATCATCTTTTCTTACGCAACTTCGATTATCGTCAACCCACTTGCAACAAAAAAGGAAAATATGAAAAGCAGAGTAGTCAAGCTCCCATATTTCTTGAATTCGGCCATAATAATTGGTGTCAATAAGAACGGGTGACTTATCCTTCGAGCTTGCGTATTGTGTAGATGACGCCACAAATGAAACACCACTATTTTGTTGCGATGTTGACTTAAGATCTTGATGATCAGTCCAAAATGTATACCCGTTAATATCACAACCCTCATAAGAGTGTACAACTTCACGAGGACCAAATGCTAACCACTTAACTGTTTCAGGAACACTTCCATCCAAATCATTCACTACTCGATTATGAAACCAATCAATGAAATTCTTGTTATGCATTTTCGTCAATGCCCTTATTCCTTTTCCAGGGTTGCTAACACGTAATTCCTCCATATGTTCATCTAAATAAGGATGGATAGCTGCTACGTGATGCAACACAAATGAGTGAGCTTGTGTACGCTTGTCGAGAGAAGGTGAGATGAATTTTGAACCAATCGTACCCTTGCCCTCAAGTCTACCCTTGTGTCGAGATGTTGGAAGTCCAATAGAATCAACACTAGCAAAATACTCAGCCAAAAAATTACTGACCTCTTCACCCATAATCCTTTAAATAATACAAACCTTCTGGTTGCGAAAGATTTCGAACTTTATCCTTCAAAGTACCCATATATCTCTCTAAAGGATAGCACTACCTCAAAAACACTAGACCACACAACTTACTTTCTCGAACAAGATGGACAATGAGATGGACCATGATGTCAAAGAATGCGAGGGGGAAAAACATCTCTAATTTGCATAGAGTTTCAACTGCTCTGGCCTACAAGGAATCGAGGGTCGACGGTTGTAGCACTTTACTGCATATTATATGGAAAAATGAACAAAGTTCTATAATGGTGTGCCTCAAATGCTTTGGAAGTATCCCACGAATTGCAATCGGTAAGAATACTTGCATCATTACATGACAATCGTGAGATTTCATACTCGATAACTTCAACTCAACATTTAAGGTAACAAATCGCTTCATATTTGATGAGTAGCCAGTTGGAACCTTACTGCCACACAACGACTCGCAGAAAATCCGTTTCTCTACTTTCGACAGTGTGTAATAAGCTGGTGGCAAATAATTCTTCTCAAAATCCTCCACCTTCTTTTTTCTTTTCCCAGTTTCCTCATCAATCCTTTCCTCCACTACTTTCTTTTTCCTTCCGTTCCTTTTTTGAGCCCACAACTCTGGTCAAAGCCCCTTTTATTCCAAAGAAAGTCGTGACGCCTTAACATCTTTTGTCTTGCCAGGAGTATTCATAAGTGTCGCAAGAATAGCTTCACAAACATTCTTCTCTATGTGCATGACATCTAAACAATGTCTGACCTGTAGATCTTTCCAATATTGGAGTTTCTAAAAAATGGACTCATTTTTCCATAATCTTATAGTTCCATCAACGTCACTCGCAGGTTTACCAAAGATTGTTCCAATGCCCTTAACCTGATTATAAACTTCAGTACCGGTTAATGGTCTACGAGCAACTTCCTCTTCAACCGTCCCATCGAATACCTTTTTCTTAAACCGATAGGGATGGTCGCATCTGAGGAGCCTTCTTGTGTGCATATAGACATGTTTGGAGCCCTTAATGTGTGTAGGCTCCATGCCATCTATACAAATCTGGCAAGGTTGTTTTCCTTTGGTCTTATACCCAGATAAGTTCCCATAAGCTGAAAAATCGTTCATAGTACAGAAAAGCATAGCACGCTGAGTGAACATCTCATTAGCATACGCATCAAATACTAGCACTCCTTCGTTCCACATCTTCTGTAAATCTTCAACAAGCGGTTGGAGGTATACATCTATGTCATTTCCATGGTTGATTCGGCCCCGATATGAGAAGCGACAACATGATGTACTTGCATTTCATGCACAACCAAGGAGGCAAGTTATAAACCACTCAAACTATTGGCCATGTACTATGCTGAGAACTAAGATTGCCAAAAGGATTCATGCCATCCGTACATAATCCAAGCCTCAGATTTCTATCCTCATTACCAAATGCCTTATGCACCCCGTTGATACTTTTCCACTTAGGCGAATCAGTAGGATGCTTCAGCAGACCGTCTTTCTTCCTACGATCTGCATGCCACCTCAAATTATTCGCATCTCTTTTAATTGAGAACATGTGCTTAAATCTAGGAAGATACCACAACACCTTAGCTGATGGTCCTTCACTACCCCTATCTCCTTCATGCTTGTACCTCGACAATCCACAACGTGGACACTCATCTAAATGCTTATACTCATTACGATAAAGTACACAATGTTTAGGACAAGCATGTATCCGCTGGTAGCTTAAACTGAAAGGACACATGAGTTTCTTAGCATAATGGTGCGACTTTGGCAGTTCATTTCCATCAAGGAGCATATCAACTAAAACATCCTACAACGATGTGAAACTAGAGTCCGTCCAACCTGCTTTCGACTTAATGTTGAAAAGTGTTATCACGGCGGAAAGCTTACTTTGTTTGACCTGGATTCAATGGCTTTTCAGCAGTCTCAGACATAGACTCAAAAATAAGAGGTCGTTTGCAATACTGATCTTCAACCTCGTGTATCATCTCGTCTACCCGATCTCTATCATCATCCGCATACTCATCATCCCAATTCTCATCCCCGAACTCATCAACGAGCTCTAAACTCATCTTTTCTTCACATACATCGTTCATTACTCTAGAGCTTCCTATATATTTCCCCTCCTCACCATGCCAAACCAGTAGTGGTATTAAGACCTGAACCCACGGCGAAAGACATGCTTCCTAAGCAAATGAATACTACTAACCTTGCTCACATTTCCATAATCGACACAAGGACAATAAAAGTCGACTGCTCCAGTTAATGCATATTTACAAAATTCCAATACCCCATTCACAAATTCAATCGGTTCACGACTACCATACATCTAAGTACGATCCATCTCATTCAAGAAGACCTGTAATTAAACACTACCAATTATAATGTATCAATCATTTAAGTACATACACATGCAAGAAAGTCACATATTAAAATCACATACGTACGCATGCAAGTTAAGAGAGTGACATGTGCAAATGTATGCATGCATTCGAAGGTCCTTATCACTCCAACCTAACCCATCCTTGGACGTCTAATCTCACTAGTGATCAATATATGCCAACTTTTCGATTATGAGGAAAATTCAGTAGCATTTCCCTATAGTTTTCCAAGCACACAATGTAGATAATTGCTTATCTACATATGTACCCAGAGAACAATGTAGAGAAACGATAAACCAAGACTTTCCTTAGAATTGAAAAGAAGACACACATTCACCGCCTAAGTGAGATCAAACGTCCAAGAACAGTCTCGAACAGGGGACAATTCAAGACTTACTCCTAATGAGTAAGTATTGAATGAGTATCTAGGCATATAATGTTAATGATTCATATAACTTATACATTTCATAGCTTAATTAGATTGTTTTCATCCAATCTCATATCAAGAAACATACAATATACATACATTATAAGAAATACATATATATATATATATATATATATATATATATATATATATATATATATATATATATACAATAAATTATCATAACTTAATCAAATTGAAACACATGACAACTTTGTCTTATCAACAAAAAAAAAAGGAAATTAAAATAATTACCTCTTAACACCAATGAGGAGCAATGAGAAGAAAAGAGATAGTTGGAACTTTATTTGCCTTCCTTAGCCTCTTTTTACTACAATTAATAAAACCCACATTGTGAAGGAACTAAATAACAAGTTTAATTCATACTTAATAAGCAAAAGTCAGTATAAGAAGAAAGAGTAGGGCAATGGTGGTGGTGGAGGTCGCTGCTCTGCGTGGTGAAGGAACTCCACACCTATCCCCACTCTCTTTCCTCAACAATGAAATCAGCCTCACTAAAATCAACAACCGATGGAGTGAAGAAGCCCAACTGAAATCAGCCCCAACAACCGGTGGAGTGAAGAAGCTGTTGAGGTCTTTTTGAGGAAACAACCTACTCGAATGAATGAAGGAGAAGAGAATAAAGTGTCGGGGTGGGTGCGCAATGCAGTGGCGCTGAGGGCAGTGGTGCGCAAGACGGAGCACTGGTGGCCAGTGGAGTTAGGGTTTTGTTGATTCGCGGTGGTGCGAGCAAATTTCGTGCTAGCAAATTTCGTAAGGGAGGGAACTAACGAGTGTATTACTGTAATATGCGCACAAATTCTAAAAAAAAAAGAAAGTGAAGGGATGCAGTTAGCCCTAAAACCACAGTCCTTCGTATACGAAGGGCTGCGATTTTAGGGCTAACCGCAGCCCTTCACGGCTAGTTCCTTTCTCTTCTTTTTCCCTGCGGTGCAAGGGCTGCGTTTTACAGATAACCGCAGCACTTAACATTTTTTCCACTAGTGACGTACTTGTATTTTAGTGTTTAATGTAATCGTATTTTAGTTAATGGAATTACTAATAAATTAATATTGATATCTTATCGACTAACGTTATAGATTGCATTCTTATCCTAATATTAGATTGCAGTCTCATGGATAGATTACAATCTTATCTTCAGAAATAATGGATGACAATCTTATCAGCAGGAATAGATTGCAATCTTATCCGCAGAGATAGAATACAATCTTAGCCGTAGACTAATATTGCAATCTTATCTGCAAAGATAAAATGCAATCTTATCCGTAGACATAGATTACAATCTTATCCGTATAGGTCTATAAAAGAAGAGTTACATTGCATTTGTTTTTCTGAACAATATTCTTCTTCCAACAAACACTAGAGCTTTCCCTCCTCTTTAAATTTCTCACAAACAAGAACCCAAATGAAAATTCTTCTAGTTTAAGTGATGATTTATTTGATGACTTTGTCAATAACATCATCGATGTGAACGAGTGTCTAGATGAAGAAGTAGATTACATAATCGAGAAAGCTGCTCAATTGGTTGTTGCCCCAGTCGTAGAAGAATCCAGCAATAGAAGAAGATTTTACAACAAGCTTAAGTACATTGATAGAGACCGCGAAGCTACAAACACAAGGTTAATGAACGATTACTTTGTTGATTATCGGTTGTACCTAGAATCTATGTTTCGACGTAGATTGTGTATGCTTAAGTATTTATTCCTTCGAGTTGTGGAGGCAATTACTGCAAAAGAACACAAATACTTTAAGCAACGTCGCGACGCTATTGGGAAACTAGGAGTCACTCCTATCCAGAAACGTAGGGCAGCGTTGAGGATGCTAGCCTACGAAATTGAAGCTGATTCAAATGATGAATACATCAAAATAGCTCAGTCAACTGCAAAAGAAAGCCTTGCTCACTTCGTTAAAGGGGTTCGATAAGCGTTCACAGAAGAGTACTTGAGGAGGCCTACTGTTATAGATTTGCACCGCCTCCTACATGATGGGGAAAGACGGGGCTTCCTAGGCATCATAGGCAGTATAGATTGCACGCATTGGCAATGGAAAAAATTTCCCACATGCTTGGAAAAATGATACCAAGGAAGGTGTATATCTGCAAAGGTTATCTTAGAAGTCGTTGCCTCTAGTGACTTGTGGATATGGCACACATTTTTTGGAACACCTGGAACTTGCAATGACATTAACTTGTTGCAACGATCTCCGGTATTAAATACTACCTCCGTATCAAATTAAATGCGACAATTTCTAAAAATGGTTGTTTCAAATTAAATGCAACATTTTCCTTCTTTCTATTTTTGGTATGATTTTTACCCCGAAAATTACCAAAATATCCTTATTAAAAAACTAAGACACATATTATACTACCCAAATCAAATTAATTACAAACATAATCAAAATTAATCAACCTAAACATAACCCCTCTCTCTCTCTCTTTTCAATACCACCTTCACTCCACTATCCACCACCATTTCTCTCTCCTCCATGCTCCCACCTCCATGACTCCATCCTCCTGCCGTCTCTCTACCCTCCATCTTCCATCACCATTTTTCTCTCCTCCACCACCACCACCATCATCATCACCAATCTCGCTGGCGTCCCCCACCAGCCCAAAACCACCATCGTCATCATCTCTCTTCGACATCCTCCCCACCAGCCCAAAACCACCTTCGCTCCACCGCCGTCATTTCTCGCGCTCCATGAACCACCCTGCCGCCGTCATTTCCACCTCCTCCTCTGATTTCGCCAGTCAACGTCGCAACACTCTCCTCCAAAACCAACCAGCAACCTATACCCTCTAGCCCAGCCACACCACCTCTTCTCCTTCTCTTCATCGCCTCTCTCTTTGTGGTTTTTATTGAAGCAATTACGGGTTTATGTCTGGACGGATTGTGAGAAACCTAATGTACATACCCTTGCCAGAGATTAGATGTTGTTATCACAACCTTTAGACGACTTTAAAGGGTCGAATTTTACCATGAAAGTTCCAGATATGGAGCTTTCATGGTCGAATTCCGCCGGAGAAAGTTGCTGAAAAAAGAGGGGATAAAGTTGCCGGAACATTGATGCTGGAGTGGAGGTTGCAATGGTGTTAGTGTTGGAGTTGGCGTTGAAGGGGCACAAGGGTTGAAGGGGGTTAGCAGGGGGTTGAAGGGGGTTAGCAGGGGGTTTGAAGGGGGTTGACAAAGAGGTACGTTTATTGCTTTTGGCGATGGTGGTGGTAGGATGTGGCTATAGTGGTGGTTAGGTGTTGGTGGGGGCAGCAAGAAGATGGTGGTAATGGCAGCAAGAGTGGTGGTCGTGGTAGTAGAGTGGTTGTGGTGGTGGTGATGGTGATGGTAGCAGGAGTGGTGGTCGTGGTAGTAGCATGGTTGTGGTGGTGGTAATGACAGTTTGAGTGGTGGTGTTAAGTAATGACAGTGGTGGTGATGGCCAACTTTCTCTCTCCACTTAAACATAATCATATGCCCTCATCTTTTCTTAATCCCACCTTAAGAAATTTTTCCTAGGAGTCCGTGTCATCCCAATTGTTGCATTTAATTTGATATGAGGAAGTAATTTATATCAAGGTAAAGCTCCTCGAAGTGAATTTATCACCAATGGGAACACATAAACCAAAGGATATTATCTAACTGATGGGATATATCCTAAGTGGGCAGTGTTCATCGTAGCGGTTCGACTCCTAATGAATCATGTCCTGTGGATGAGTTGTTCACCCAACGACAAGGATCGGTCCGAATAAATGTAGAGGCGGGCCTTTGGCGTTCTTCACTCACGTTTCACAATAACACAAAGGCCAGTTCTTGTATGGGATGAGCACTTGTTGTGGGAGATAATGTTGGCTTGTATAATTATTCATAATATGATTGTTGAGGATGAGCGAGATACATATCAATATTATCGTGACATGTCGAATTGGAGCAAGAAATAAATAGGACAGAGATTATTGGGTCAACTCGTACAAACTATAATACACAACCTGGTCGATTTAATGATATCGGGCTGGATCGAATATGAAAAGGAGAGTTGATGCATGGGATAAAAATGTGCACAATGCCTTATAAAGAAACTTGGTTCAACATATTTGGCAAAATGGTGGCTAGTCTAAAGATAACGATTGAAGACTAAATTATTATAATCTTTTAATAAAAATTAATTGTATGGTTTCATATTCATTTTCATCTATTTTTTATAAAGAATTTATGTTCTTTTTTTTTGCTTATTTATTTGTCGAAATTACTAACATTAAAATCGGGTAAATTATTATAATTAGCAATTAGTGTAATTAGCAATTAGGGATTACACTGGTGTAATTAAAAATAACAATTTTGTTAACGCAATACAATTAAAAATTAATGAATTAATCCGATTAATTAGAAGGTAATTATTTTATTATAATTACCATATTTTGATTTAATTGATATTATCTAAAATTAATATGATGTATACAAATTATGTTCTTAATATTGGTGGGGTATGGAAATTAAGTAAGAGAGAAAAAATGTGGTAGGGTATGGAAAAGTAGGAGAGAGAGAAGGTAAATGGGGAGGTTTATGAATGTAGGTATGGAATTGTGAAATGGTAAGGGTAGGTGATAAAGTTAGTGGAAAGTGATGTGCACTAATGAGGTGAAGAGAGAGAAAATAAGGGGAGGTTAACCAAAGTAGATGCTCTAAGGAGAGATATCAAAAGTTCAGATGTTTAGGGGAAAAAAGTAAGGAGAGAGAGAGAGAAGTACAGTAATACTGTGAGCGTGATTTCAGTTTTTGTTCAAATTTCGTTTTCCAAAATACGGGTTCCCCTTTAAATGTCAGGCCCTGTTCTAAATCCTATTTTGGGCCGTACAAGGCCGAGCCTGCTTGAGAAGTTGGTCTTCCCTTTTCCAATGAATTATTGTATAGAGCCTTGTTTGAGCTTATATGTATTTTGAACTCATAGCCTTTTTTGGTAGTTGGTTCATTTTCCACGTAAAACTAGGTGATCTAGAGGACAATGAGCATAATGTAAAATGTGCAAATATCAAAAAGTTCAAAAATAATTATGTGAGGGTGTTTGGTTCAATTAACCGGAATGGAGTGGTATGAAAATGAAAACCTCATTAATACAGGTTGGATATACATTACCCCCCCTAAAATAATTGCCAAAATTTCCTTTTTGGAAAAATATATACTAGTAAACAAACATATATGGACCCGGTCCACACTAAATTAGTGTGGACCTAATGCTCGGACATGAGATTAATGAAAAAAGGGTAATTATGTCAAAATATGTATAAGGCAATTAATGCTAATGGGTGCCTAGGGGCGTTAGTTACGCAATTTTCTAATATTGTTTTCCTTTTTTTTATTCAGTATTCATTAGCCTATATTAAATGGAAATCATGTTTCCAATATAACATGTTTATTATGTCAATAAGTAATTATTACTCCTTAAGAATAGCATTGAAGAAGTTGGGGGGGGAGATGCTTGTGAGTCAAAGCCTAGTCTAATTAGATATAGTTGAGTCTTCTGGCCCTCTCATCTTTTTTCTTTTTCTAGGACCAGTTCCGCCAACTGGTTCTTTCTTTTTTATCTTGAGTCATCTGCTTTTTATGAAAATGTCCTTTTTGAGAAAATGAAAAAATTCTCTTATGAGTTTTTTGCTTAGGTTATCTTGGTTACTAACTTGTTGGTTGCAGGAAACTTTGAATATTTATCATCAATAAATACGGGGAATTTGTTGAGTTCCTTGGTTTGGAATGATGACAAATATTTGAGATGTTCTAATAAACAGATAGCTATGTTGTTGTGTTCTTTATTGTTCCATTGTGCAGCAAACAAGTCCATTCAAGACGGAGTTTGATGAATCCCTACTCATGAAGATCAAGATATCTCCAAGGGAAAAGCTCAAGTTATGAAGTGCATGAAGATTGTAGATCTTATTAGTCTTTATGTAATATTTTGTGCATGAGAAGTGGGGGGAAAATTAGATTGTTCTTAATGGGGTACCAGTAATGTTTTGCATACGAGAACCAGTTGGTCAGTATTCGTAACAACTATCAGGTCAAGGAAACAGTTCGTTAGAACTGTTAACTTGCCGATTTTAGAGTTGGTCATTTTAAATAATTTTGTAAATTGTTAAAGATACTTTCCTAAAAGTATTTCTGGAAAAAAATATGTGCCAACTCAAGGAGCATATAATCATAATATTTGGGTAAGTGATTTTGTAATAATATCTTGGATATTATCTTGTTTCATTTGGGGTAACTAGATAATATGTAAGATTATTCCCATATATTTATGTATCTTGGGAAAGTATTTTGCACCTGAAATATGACCTAAATATGACCTAACCCTAGGTCATGAAATCACTCTCCCAAAGCTTATAAATATTGATTATACGTACTCTTCAATACTCGTTGCTGCTCTTCCTGGAAAAATTGAGTATTATTCAAAGAGCACCTCAAAGAACAGTTGAATCGTTTTCCTATTTTGAATGCACACTATACTCGGATATCAATATCTATTACTTAGCTTTGTGTGTAAGCATTATTGAGATAACATCTTTGAGTTTGTATTTGAGCCACTAATAGGTTAGTGGTGGTGAGCGTTTCAGGTGTCAAGCGCGAATGCTTGGGAGGTTAAGTGCGAGTTAGCACATCTAGAGTTAGGTGTAGGGTTGAACTGTTTATCCAAAGTATAGGTCAAACTATTCGTGAGCTTTGTTACTTTTGTTCTTCGGAGGAGATTAATAAAAGTGACGATGTAGTGGAGGACGTAGTGTAATAACCCTGCTATTAGGCAGGAATTAAGGGTGCTTGATTTCCATTAATTGGCATGATAATTATATGTATTTTTGATAAGTATCTAATAAAGCACGTTGGAAAGATGAAGTAACTACCAAAATATTGCATTACTGGCAGTACGTCATATGAATTTGTGTAACATGTGTTATGAGATTTGCGTTACGTTTTGTGATGGAACGAAATATGTCTATACTGTTAAAGTAGCTCTTCTTCTATGAGTAAGTTGTGTTGTTAAGAAATTATATTTTTCTAATATATTAGGAAAGATTAGAAAGTTAAATATGAATGATTAAGTATAATTCATGGGACCAATTTTGGTAATTAGTAGTATGTGATTAAGTAGCCAAGGAAAGTTGTGTAGTGTAGTACGGTACCCTCATGTGTTAGCTATGTGTGATTTGAAGATAAGAAATAGTTGGAAGTGTATGTAAGAGGGGTTAAATTGTTAAAGAAAATATTATATGTTCATAAGAAGATTGTTATTAAAAAAACCTCAGTAAGACATATGGACGTAAGTTTAAGTAAGAAAGAGGGGCTAACCTCATTTAAGGAAGTAGTAGACCATGGAGGGTCCCTAAAACACTAATAATACGGAGAATCATATAGTTAAGGTTAACTAAAATAAGAAGACAAGATCAGTATTTTTGCTAATTGACCTTTTAGGATAAAATGACCCATATTCCCTTATTAAAGGAGTTAATCCTATGAAATAAATCACTCTAACCCTTTCAAACAATCACCCCACTCCTCATTAAAATTTGAGGCTAAGATTTTTCTTAAAACCCATTGCCCAGAATAGGATCTTCCACCCCTTCCCACTCGCCATTCCTGCGAGAATGAAGGAGCTCTTCTCCACCTCAAAATTCTTCCATTTCCTCTTTAAATCTCTTGCATGAAAGTATTGAACATTGTTCTATACATCCAAGTGCATGTTGGGCATGCTTTATTTCCAGCTCAAAGACTAAAGAACTGGAACAAATAGGGTCATCTTACTGAATAAGCAAAACAATAATTTTCTTTAAATTTTTGGGTTAATTAAGCCACTTATCTTAGGGGATTTCTTATGAATTTTTTGTGTGAATGTTAATGCATGAGTGAGGATGTTAAGGAGCCAAATAAATCAGCTTGAGGAGAAGGAATCAATCAAGTTATAAGCTTTGGAATTTAAGGTACACAAGAACCACCATCTTTAATGCGATTTTGGGAACGATTTTAAGAAGTTTTTGGTATAAAATATATTTCTTTCACTTATGTGTGTTTGCATGTGTTTGAAGACTCCTTGAACGTGTGAATGCTATGTATTTATAAGTAGTAAAAGCTTGCATGCAAGGTTCCGACCCTAGAATATATGAAATGACCTTCAAAATTACCTAATTTTGTCCAAAAACTAAATCTTTGTGATGTGTATTGTGATGGAATTCTTATGAAGAATGTTTCTAAGGTTTTAATGTTGAATTCACTTGTTTTGCTACTATTCTCATGTCTTTCCCTTGGTTCAAGTTATGAGACTTAATTCCAAGATTAATTAGTTAAAGAACAACACCTAGTTTTATTGTAAAAATACTATATTCTTCTCATGAGTGTGATTTGTGTTGCACTCTTTTGTAAAGATAAAAAAATTGTGTGAATACTACATTGGGCCAGTCGCTAAGGTTTAGGAAAAGTATTTTAATGTCATGATTCACCCTCTTATTCAGCTAGATATTTCCCAAACACCTTAGACCGATTTCACTAACTCACTAACCACTATTTTGTGAAAAGCTTCTATAATATCAAACTTGTTTTGCACTTCTACTTTAATAACCATTATAAGGCAGATGCTAATGTATGTTTTTTATTTCAAATGTATCTTAAGATAATAATTGGTTGTCTAGATAAATGACAAGAATTGAGTGTTACATTTTGTTTTGGTCGAAAGAATTTTCGAAATATATCTCTTTTAAGTTAAGGTGCGAACCTAGCATGGCAAGCATGATTTTATAAGATAACTAAGGTTAGCTTCTTGTGTTTAAATATTTGAGTCTAATGATTTAAGTATAAGAATATAATATTTGAATATAAGTATCAAAGTATAAGTAAAAGTTCTGTTTACGGGGGAAGTAACTGCAGAAGTAGTGATGAACAACATTTGTGGAGCGAGTTGCTCATTATGTAATTATTGAGCATAAGCTCATTTATATTGGATCATGACCTAAAAGTCTTTTAAGCAGTAAGTTAAAAAATAGGGAGACGTTTCTCAAATATCTAGAGACATGGCTCTAGCCCCTCTATAGTTTTGTTCATTTCCTTATTATGCTGGTTTTCGTTAAGTAAGGATTTTGAGATCTAAGTTCATAGGCAAAGTAATATTTCAAAGATATATTATATATTACGTAATGAAGAAATGATTGCACGACAAGCAAGGTTATTAACAATGACTTTCTACATATACTTTTGGTATTCAAAATGGATTTCGTGCAGAAATGATTTACCTTGTGAATTTACAGCATTACGTCGCAAAATTTATTTGCAAAAGAGTTGTAAAGGAGAAATTTTGTTAAGTCATATTTCTTAAATCCTTAAGAATATTAAATCAGGAGGAAAAGTTAATTTCAGCAGCGATACTATCTTCGAAAACGATGGGACTTGTGTACCAACTTTGCTAATCTATTTTGTTCTATGAACCTGTCCTCGTGGGGACATCTTCACTTGTTTTGTAGGTTTAGGTTGTAGAAGAATGAATGCTTATTATGTGAAGTGGATGGTGCAGCTATGATATTTATGGTGTATTTCTTCGGCGAGGACGTACTTTAACAATTAAATTATTTTCCTTATGATTGAAGAACTCAATGGGAATTTATTTTGTAATTTATATGTTCCTCATGTAAGTATGGTAAATGGATGTGATACTCTTAGGTGCAATAGACCATATCTTTCTTGGATATGATAAGTGTACCCTAATAACAGCTCCCTAATTAGTGTTTTAACTTTAGGATTTGGATAATTAAGTATTTGAGTAGTCTGCTAAATAGGCGGGTTGTTATACGTAGACTCTGGTTGAGTCGAACCTCGTTAAATTACCTAATTTTGTCCAAAAACTAAATCTTTGTGATGTGTATTGTGATGGAATTCTTATGAAGAATGTTTCTAAGGTTTTAATGTTGAATTCACTTGTTTTGCTACTATTCTCATGTCTTTCCCTTGGTTCAAGTTATGAGACTTAATTCCAAGATTAATTAGTTAAAGAACTACACCTAGTTTTATTGTAAAAATACTATATTCTTCTTTTGAGTGTGATTTGTATCGTACTCTTTTGTAAAGATAAAAAAATTGTGTTAATACTACATTGGGCCAGTCGCTAAGGTTTAGGAAAAGTATTTTAATATCATGATTCACCCTCTTATTTAGGTAGATATTTCCCAAACACCTTAGACTGATTTCACTAACTCACTAACCACTATTTTGTGAAAAGCTTCTATAATATCAAACTTTTTTTTGCACTTCTACTTTAATAACCATTATAAGGCAGATGCTGATATATGTTTTTTATTTCAACTGTATCTTAAGATAATAATTGGTTGTCTAGATAAATGACAAGAATTGAGTGTTACATTTTGTTTTGGTCGAAAGAATTTTCGAAATATATCTCTTTTAAGTTAAGGTGCGAACTTAGCATGGCAAGCATGATTTTAGAAGATAACCAAGGTTAGCTTCTTGTTCTTAAATATTTGAGTCTAATGATTTAGGTATAAGAATATAATATTTGAATATAAGTATCTAAGTATAAGTAAAAGTTATGTTTACGGGGGAAGTAACTGCAGAAGTAGTGATGAACAACATTTGTGGAGCGAGTTGCTCATTATGTAATTATTGAGCATAAGCTCATTTATATTGGATCATGACCTAAAAGTCTTGTAAGCAGTAAGTTAAAAGAAAGGGAGACGTTTCTCAAATATCTAGAGACATGGCTCTAGCTCCTCTCTAGTTTTGTTCATTTCCTCATTATGTTGGTTTTCGTTAAGTAAGGATTTTGAGATCTAAGTTCGTAGGCAAAGTAATATTTCAAAGATATATTATATATTACGTAATGAAGAAATGATTGCACGACAAGCAAGGTTATTAACAAGGACTTTCTACATATACTTTTGGTATTCAAAATGGATTTCGTACAGAAATGATTTACCTTGTGAATTTACAGCATTACGTCGCAAAATTTATTAGCAAAAGAGTTGTAAAGGAGAAATTTTGTTAAGTCATATTTCTTAACTCCTTAAGAATATTAAATCAGGAGGAAAAGTTAATTTCAGCAGCGATACTATCTTCGAAAACGATGGGACTTGTGGACCAACTTTGCTAATCTGTTTTGTTCTATGAACCTGTCCTCGTGGGGACAACTTCACTTGTTTTGTAGGTTTAGGTTGTAGAAGAATGAATGCTTAATATGTGAAGTGGATGGTGCAACTGTGATATCTATGGTGTATTTCTTCGGCGAGGACGTACTTTAACAATTAAATTATTTTCCTTATGATTGAAGAACTCAATGGGAATTTATTTTGTAATATATTTGTTTATGATGTAAGTATGGTAAATGGATGTGATACTCCTAGGTGCAATATACCATATCTTTCTTGGATATGATAAGTGTACCCTAATAACAGCTCCCTAATTAGTGTTTTAAGTTTAGGATTTGGATAATTAAGTATTTGAGTAGTCTGCTAAATAGGCGGGTTTTTACACGTAGACTCTAGTTGAGTCGAACCTCGTTAAATTACCTAATTTTGTCCAAAAACTAAATCTTTGTGATGTGTATTGTGATGGAATTCTTATGAAGAATGTTTCTAAGGTTTTAATGATGAATTCACTTGTTTTGCTACTATTTTCATGTCTTTCCCTTGGTTCAAGTTATGAGACTTAATTCCAAGATTAATTAGTCAAAGAACTACACTTGTGATTTGTATTGTACTCTTTTGTAAAGATAAAAAAATTGTGTTAATACTACATTGGGCCAGTCGCTAAGGTTTAGGAAAAGTATTTTAATATCATGATTCACCCTCTTATTTAGCTAGATATTTCCCAAACACCTTAGACTGATTTCACTAATTCACTAACCACTATTTTTGAAAAGCTTCTATAATATCAAACTTTTTTTGCACTTCTACTTTAATAACCATTATAAGACAGATGCTAATGTATGTTTTTTATTTCAACTGTATCTTAAGATAATAATTGGTTGTCTAGATAAATGACAAGAATTGAGTGTTACATTTTGTTTTGGTCGAAAAAATTTTCGAAATATATCTCTTTTAAGTTAAGGTGCGAACTTAGCATGGCAAGCATGATTTTAGAAGATAACTAAGGTTAGCTTCTTGTGTTTAAATATTTGAGTCTAATGATTTAAGTATAAGAATATAATATTTGAATAGAAGTATCGAAGTATAAGTAAAAGTTTTGTACTTTAACAATTAAATTATTTTCCTTATGAGTGAAGAACTCAATGGGAATTTATTTTGTAATTTATTTGTTTATCATGTAAGTATGGTGAATGGATTTAATACTCTTAGGTGCAATAGACCATATATTTCTTGGATATGATAAGTGTACCCTAATAACAGCTCCCTAATTAGTGTTTTAAGTTTAGGATTTGGATAATTAAGTATTTGAGTAGTCTGCTAAATAGGCGGGTTGTTACATGTAGACTCTAGTTGAGTCGAACCTCGTTAAATTACCTAATTTTGTCCAAAAACTAAATCTTTGTGATGTGTATTGTGATGGAATTCTTATGAAGAATGTTTCTAAGGTATTAATGTTGAATTGATTTATTTTGCTACTATTCTCATGTCTTTCCCTTGGTTCAAGTTATGAGACTTAATTCCAAAATTAATTAGTTAAAGAACTACACCTAGTTTTATTGTAAAAATACTATATTCTTCTCATGAGTGTGATTTGCATTGCACTCTTTTGGAAAGTTAAAAAAAATGTGTTAATACTACATTGGGCCAGTCGCTAAGGTTTAGGAAAAGTATTTTAATATCATGATTCACCCTCTTATTTAGCTAGATATTTCCCAAACACCTTAGACCGATTTCACTAACTCACTAACCACTATTTTGTGAAAAGCTTCTATAATATCAAACTTTTTTTGCACTTCTACTTTAATAACCATTATAAGCCAGATGCTAATGTATGTTTTTTATTTCAATTGTATCTTAAGATAATAATTGGTTGTCTAGATAAATGACAAGAATTGAGTGTTACATTTTGTTTTGGTCTAAAGAATTTTCGAAATATATATATCTCTTTTAAGTTAAGGTGCGAACTTAGCATGGCAAGCATGATTTTAGAGATAACTATGGTTAGCTTCTTGTGTTTAAATGTTTGAGTCTAATGATTTAAGTATAAGAATATAATATTTGAATAAAAGTATCGAATTATAAGTAAAAGTTCTGTTTACGGGGGAAGTAACTGAGAAGTAGGGATGAACAACATTTGTGGAGCGAGTTGCTCATTATGTAATTATTGAGCATAAGCTCAATTATATTGGATCATGACCTAAAAGTCTTGTAAGCAGTAAGTTAAAAAAAAGGGAGACGTTTCTCAAATATCTAGAGACATGGCTCTAGCCCCTCTCTCGTTTTGTTCATTTCCTCATTATGCTGGTTTTCGTTAAGTAAGGATTTTGAGATCTAAGTTCGTTCGCAAAGTAATATTTCAAAGATATATTATATATTACGTAATGAAGAAATGGTTGCACGACAAGCAAGGTTATTAACAAGGACTTTCTACATATACTTTTGGTATTCAAAATGGATTTCGTACATTAATGATTTACCTTGTGAATTTACAGCATTACGTCGCAAAATTTATTTGCAAAAGAGTTGTAAAGGAGAAATTTTGTTAAGTCATATTTCTTAACTCCTTAAGAATATTAAATCAGGAAGAAACTTTAATTTCAGTAGCGATACTATCTTCGAAAACGATGGGACTTGTGTACCAACTTTGATAATCTGTTTTGTTCTATGAACCGTCCTCGTGGGGACAGCTTCACTTGTTTTGTAGGTTTAGGTTGTAGAAGAATGAATGCTTATTATGTGAAGTGGATGGTGCAGCTATGATATTTATGGTGTATTTCTTCGGCGAGGACGTACTTTAACAATTAAATTATTTTCCATATGATTGAAGAACTCAATGGGAATTTATTTTGTAATTTATTTGTTTTTCATGTAAGTATGGTAAATGGATGTGATACTCTTAGGTGGAATAGACCATATCTTTCTTGGATATGATAAGTGTACCCTAATAACAGCTCCCTAATTAGTGTTTTAAGTTTACGATTTGAATAATTAAGTATTTGAGTAGTCTGCTAAATAGGCGGGTTGTTACACGTAGACTCTGTTTGAGTCGAACCTCATTAAATTTGTGCGCGAATTTATTCTATGATTTCATTTTATAATTATTTCTGCTGCTCAGAACAAGTTTAGCTGGTTCTTAGATAAAAAAGCACTGATTGTTGACGCACTCAATTCAAACCCGCCTTTATTGATTTGACTACAGAAGCATTAAAAAAGTTCGAAGAAATAGCTTAAGGTTTAAGGGGGCTTTTGGTTTATGAAGGGGAAAGGGACATGGTTTAAGAAAGAGAAACAAGGAGAAAGGAAAAGAAAACCCTTAGACTAAAAATGTTGTTTGGCTAAAAAATCCCTCTTCCTCTTCTCCACCATATTCTACCCCCCTCTGTCTCATGTATAGTTGGCTGCCACCCCCACCGCTAGCCGTTCGCCCCACCGCTGGCCCCCCACCGTCGGCCACCGCACCTTTCTCCTCACCGCCGCGACACCATCATTACCACCTCCCCCTTCTTTCTTTTCCTTTTCCGCCACCATTAAAGGTGAAATTTGAGCTTTTAAAGGCCAAATTCGAGCATACAAACTCTAGATCTAGAGTTTCTATGGTCGAATTTGACCATTTAAAGCCATATGGAAATATATTCATCCATTTTTACTCTTGTTTTTTTGTTGAGTTTTTAAGGTTATGGGTTTTGAAGAAGTGTTGGTGGATCTTTTGGTGGGTGGTGGTGGCTTCTTTGATGGTTTATGTGGCTAAGGTGGCGCCATGGTAATTTTTGTTCATGGGGGTGGCGGTTCCGCCGGCCGGATGGTGGTTTCGGCGGGTGGGTGGTCATTTCAGTGGAAAGGGTGGTGCTTATGGTGGCGGGAGAGGTGGTGTCATTGGCTAGGGGCAGTGGGTTGGTGGTTGGTGTAGTGGTTTAGTGGTTGGGGTGGTGGTTTATTGTTGGTCAAAATGACCATAGAGTAGAGGAGGGAAAGGGTAAGTGAAACCTTGGGGGATGTAATTAATGGAAGTAGAGGAGTATGGGGGTAAGGGGAGGGTAAAGGGAATGATTAAGATGTGCTAACAAACAACAAGTAAGGAAATCAACCTATTTGATTCTCTTAACCTTTTCTAAAAACCCCTAACCAAACGCCCCCTAAAGACAAAACAATCAGAGCAAGCTGAATTCAACAAATCAACACTAGAATAGTTTGAATAGAAGAATGAAGAAAATGGCGGATCAACGACTGCCATTCACGTATCAATCGGAAAATGGCAGAAACAACTGGAATTTATGCGGAAGAATTGATGAGGAGTCGTTGAAATAGCAGCTCCATTCGTCAAGTTTGGAATAAGATGACGGTGGAGGAGTAGAGGGAAAGGCGAGAGACAAGGGGGAGTTATGATCAGAGATGACTATGGTGATGAAAGAAGGTTGTGGCACCATAACATCTAGTATAACAGCTACACCTAAGAATTTTCTGTTTGATAAATTGACATAGGATATTTTGGTCATTGGACGAAACATCTAAGGTCAAACTACCTATCTAACTACTAATCTAAGTAGAGTGGTAAGCGAGGGTCATTCTTCCAAAAGGACTAAGGAACACTAAAATGTGTTAATTAAACAAGAAGCTAGGCCAAAATCAAATCGGAAATTGTCGATAACCAACTAAGAACTACCAAACTAAGCTAAATATCAATGATAACTAAAATTAGGAGATGGGATTAAACACCAACTAATCATGAATAGGCACAAGAATATCAAGCATAGAGATAATGCATGAACACTACATGAATTAGCTATTGACCCAACACACAACTCCCATCCTACTTTCATAGGTGGAGAAATTCTCAAAGACGTCAAATAAGGACTCTTGTCCATTACAAACATATCTCTATGATTTCAGGCAACACCAACTTGATTCTTTTACAAATGATTTTTGTTATGCATTTGTAAATAGAAATACAGCAAGCTATCGGTCTATACTCAACAACACTACTAGGACACTTTACTTTAGGGATCAAAGTCAAAATAGCGTTATCTACCTCTTTGATAACCTTTCCTGAATTGAAAAAATTCGGCACTGCTCCAGTCATATCTGACCCAACAATTTCCCATGCATCCCTATAGAAGTAAGTACCAAATCCATCAGGACCTGGAGACTTGTCTCCTAGGATTGAAAGCAAAGCCTCTTTCACTTCGTCAGTAATTATAGTCTGCAACAATGAAGCAATCTGCATCTCATTCAGAACTGGCCCTTCAGTCACCACATCTTTCTGAATCCTGTCTTTCCTCTCTTTTGTTGTTCCTAACCCAATCAATCTTTGCCTTTTGTTGCAGAAAAGACAAATACATATCATGTATCCTCCTATACTCTTTTGCAACATCGATTTCTTGATCACCAATTAGGCAAACTCCAGGGTTCAAATGAACTTGTTTTGACACTCCTGAAATTATCTCAAAGCCTTTACATCAGCAACTTGAATGTTACTCAAAGCATTCTTGTTTAGATACTTCAACTCTTTTTTCAACCATTTTAGTTTTTGAACAAGTTTAAACATCAGAATCCCCTAAATCTCCTTTTGCTAGGTATTACTCACTAAACAATTGAAGTCAAGTGCTTCACTCCACATTTTGTAATATCTGAAAGGAGATTTCCCACCAACAACATCATGACATCTCATAATCAAAGGTGAGTAATCAAAATACCCCTCTGTCATAAAAAAATCTTCAACCGTTGGAAATTTATCTATCCGTACGCCATCTCCAAGCACGTTATACAATTTGCTAAACACTCTACCAGCACCTTGTTGTTTGTTGTTCTAGGTGTAGTAACAACCAATAGACTTTATATCCTCCAAATCACAAACAACAACACATTTTCTAAATGGTTCCATTTCATAGTCTCGAACCATAGCTCCAATTCTTTCCTCTCTATTCAACACACAATTAAAGTCTCCCATAACTATCCAAGCCTTGTTAATCTTCTCTGCCACCATACACAAATCCATCCACACTTCATCTCTATGACTTACATTGTTGAAAACATACACAATAGAACAGATTAAACCCTCACCTCCACCCACAAGATCAATCCAACAATGTATTGATTGAGAAGACGTCATTAAAATTGACACATAAAAGCTAAGAGGGTTCTAAGCCACCACAACCTCCCTCTAGGATGAAAGGAAGAATTAGAAGTAAAACACAGACCAACAAACACATTTTGGTACAACACATACATTTTAATTACCTTAAAATTAGTCTCAAGGAGACTAACAAAACCAAGGGATTTAATGCCAAGAAATGTTTTAACTTCTTTTTGTTTCTTATGGCAATTAATCCCCCGGACATTCCACACTAACATACTATCCATGTTCTTCAGATGAGTCCCCTCCTCTGTCCTGCATCACGCCAATACTCTCACACACCACTTGTCCCACTAGGACTTCTTCAACTTCAATTGGTTGAAGAGCAGCAAAAGCATTTGTAATTGTTGTTGGATTTACTTCTGAATCATATTTCCTAGCTGAAGATTTCACAGCTTGGAAATCCTCCTGCACCTCCTGGTCCACCTTATCACTAACATTCTCCAGAGCTTGGACATCCTCCTGCACCTCCTGCACCACATCATTAGCTGGAACTTCAACTCTTCACTCTTTCCAGTACTCACTCTTCTTGCATTCCTCCTTACCATGACCCAGTTGTTTACAAAGAGAGCATAGGATTGACTTCCATTCATAACAAACATCAAACAAAAATTCAACACCTTTATCATTAATGAAATCTAGTTGGTCAGGAAAATTCTGATCAACCTTCACCTTAATGAGCAAACGCGCGTACTATAACTTCTCTATCTTTACGGTCGCCTGATCCACTTTCACAAATTTACCAATTCCAGCAACTAGCTTCCTTAAACAATTATCAATCCAACACTTGAAATCCAACCGTAATTGAATCCAAGTAGGTAACACATCAAATGACTTCTTCATCATATCCATATCAGGCTCCCAACGTCGCATTATCAACGGCTTATTATCAATAAAGAAATTAGAGCCATATAAATTCTCATCTCTCTTTTCTAGTGATCTAAATCGGACTATGAACACTCCCTTTTTCAATATTGCAACCTTATCAAACCCCATATTACGCCAAATTCTTCTGATAAATCCTTTCATAACATATGGAGGTGGATTCGCACCAACAACATAACAAATAAGAGAAAAATTCTGAAATTCAACTTCAGATTGAATATCCTCATCATCAATTTTGACCTCATTCGACTTCACATCCTCTACAATATGAGTCTCAGAATGACATACCAGGTCCTCCTCGAATTAAAGAGTTGGAATTGGCTTAACACTTTGATCTGCCCACAATAGCTTCCTCCCATGCTGTTTCTCCGCCTGATGAGTGAATCGAGGTCAACCACTCCGAAGACACACGATGAGTTTTTGCTGACTTTGCTTCATCGCACGAATATCCTCTTCTTCATCCCTTAACTGAGGCTCAAATTCCATCGCTTCTACACACAATAATTCATTCATGGATTTTGTTTTTCCATTAGCAAACTCTCCACTCGGACTAGATGGTTTTTTTAGTAGGATTATTTGTCTTCTGCACCTTCGAGTTCCTTACCATGGCTACGATGCTTTCGTACCGAGAGGAAACTCTTAGAAAGAGAAACACCCTACTTTTTTTCCTTAAGTACAATTATTAGTTTCCATTCTTAAACTATTGATATAATCACAACCTTAATTTTATAATATTTGAGAATTAATTTGGAATAAGGTATTAGCTAGATTTTGAACAAAGTTAGTAATTAATTTAAGTTGGTAAATAGGATCAGTCGTCATGATATTATTCGAAGATTAATCATGATGCCACTTTAGCTTGGTGGACGAGACATTTGTATCTACATGGAGTAATTAATGATTTTATATATTTCATAAATTTTGTAATATTATTTTTTTAGCTAATGATATTGTATTTGTTCTGATCATATTACAAAATATTATTTTTATAGTATAATTGAATTTTTTTTTACATTATGTTTGGGTCTAAATACCGGCCCAGGCACATGTCGGGCCCAAGATAACTCAAGGTAGGAAAGGTATCAACAAGGGTGTACTATGTATTGGGCCGGCCCATGGCCCCCTAAACCTATCTTCCACATTAAATAGTCAATTTGGCACCAATGAAAACTTCAATTAACTAAACAAACATGTACGATTGACAATTCTCTCCATTCTCTTGCTTAGCCGACTAACTTAAGCATCGGAGAGGATTCGCCAGGAACAGTCTTCTTGTTTAGCCGGTGGCGCCTCATTCGGAGATTCAACACCACATTCCTCAAACTCACCCCCATTTCGCAAAGCTCGACTTGCTTAATGTTTTTAGCAGAAACAATTTCACGCTAGAAGGAGGGGGTGATTAAAAAAGCCACTCTCGATTCTATATGTCCTATAAAAGGACTCTATTGGGTGATTAAAACTTCTAAGCCTTTTGTAAGACTCCTTGTAATTTACAAGGAGTCTTACATTTGTAATCCTCAAAGTTTCTCCATTGAAGATTATAGAAAAACTTTTGAATACCCGACTTGTGAACTAGGTCACATTGACCGAACCACATAAATCCTTATATATTTTGCTCAGCTTCTTTATTTCTTTCTCCCTCATATTCTATTATTGACTATTATTCTGCATTAAATCAAACACAACACCGTCGTAATATTTGACAATTTGTATCAAGAGCTAGGTTTTAGGGTATTCATAGGCAGTTTGATTTTTTTTTAATCATGCATGTCAACAATGAAATTCGATATTGAGAAGTTTGATAGACAAGTGAATTGTGGCCTAGTGAAATTAAAGATGAAATCCATCCTAGTTCAAGGTGGTTGTCACGAGGCTCTTGACGGTGTCTCAAAAAATCCCGCGGCTATTATCTTGGAGAAGTGGAAATATATGGATTTAAAGGCTCTACTATGGTTCAACTACTTCTCTAATGAAGTTCTGAGATAATTTGCTAAGGAGACTACTAAAGCAGGTTTGTAGGAAAAGTTGGAGTCACTTTATATGACTAAAAGTGTCACCAACCGTCTCCTACTCAAAAGTAGACTTCAAGATCTTCGCTTAGAAGATGGTAAACCGCTCGAGTCTCATTTAGATGAGTTCCTTTCTATAATTAGGGATTTGCAAAATATCGATGTTAAGATTGATAATGACGATATGGCTATTAGCTTGTTATGTTCATTACCGCCTTCTTAAAAGCATTTTAGTGAGACCCTATTATATGGTAGGGATGATTTGAGTTTGACTAATGTTAGGGAAGCCTTAACTTAGAGAGATTTAATTGACAATAAGTTAATTGCTAAATCTAGTAGTCCATCTCAATCTGATGCTTTATTGGTCAGTGGTGGTAAGAATATTAACAAAGCGAGAGTTTATAACTATTGTCGTGTAAAAGGGCAATATCAAATCTGAGTGTTGGAAGTTGAAGGACAAAAATTGTGGTAAATCAGATAATGGGAAGTCTGCCACTACAAACTTCGGTGACACTGATTTTGATGATGATGATAATGCACTTTAAAGTTACAGAATTTTAGGCTGCGGTTTCTACAATCACTTTATGATGGATGCCTTTGAGATTGTTGGCAAAGCGAGAAACTAAATTTTTTTTTTTTGCAGTCTAAGTTGGATTGTTTTTGAAACAAATTTGCAATCTTGGATATATCATTAGAAGATTGTTTCTAGTTATACTATTTCTTATCACAATTAGGTACTTTTATTTCAAAGTACACATGCAATTTAGAAATTTTTGATGTAATTTTAAATTTCTAGATTTGTTTATAGTTTAGTTTTTTGAGATGAAGAAGTGTTTGAAGAGAGTTGGGCCAATTCGGGTAATGCATGCTTGACCATCGTGGTAGTATTTTCTCAATCTAGGCCATGTTGATGGTTCAAGTTTCGGAGTTTTGTGTTCGGCAGCGCACCGGTTTACAAGTTAGAGAAGTTTCCTTTTTTTATTGTCTAAATGTAGTAGGCATATGATATTTTGTTTAAGGTGGAGGATTCATATTAGTTATCTTTGGGTGAGCATTACTTCATGTAGCGCATCTTGCGTGTGGCCGCGTGCGTGTCTGTCAGCTAGCCATGTCATTTTCAAATGGCCATATCTCACTCGTTTCGCATTGGAATCGACATTTTGACCAGGCGTTGGAAATATATCGAGCCAAATTTTCATCTCCAACTTAAATTTTCCAAAGATATTGAGTGTGCCGGGAGATATGGCCTTTTGAAGTTGAGCACAAATGCTTATGAACAAATGGACCTACTCTTATGAGCAAATGGAGTTACTTGTATGAATATGTGGTTACTCTTAACAATAAAAGGGTGTCACTCCTATAAATAAATGTGGTTACTTTTATAACAAAAGAGAATACTAACCAGTTTACTCTTATGAACGAATGAGGTTGCTCGTATGTAAATATGGGGTTACTTTTGTGAACAATAGGGGTTACTGATATGATTAAATAGGGTTGTCGTATGATTAAATGAGGTTACTCATGTGAACGAATGAGGTTACTCGTATGAATAAATGAGGTTACTTTTTTGAATAATTTGGGTTACTCATATGATTAAATAGGATTGTCATATGATTAAGTGAGGTTACTTGTATGAAGAAATGAGGTTACTTTGTGAATATTTAGGGCTACTCGTATGATTATATAGGACCGTCGTATAACTAAGTGAGGTTACTCGTATGAAGAAATGGTGTTACTTTTGTGAAAAATTCGGGTTACTCGTATGATGAAATAGGGTCCTCGTATGATTAAGCGAGGTTACTCATATGAAGAAATGAGGTTACTCGTATGAATAAATGGGGTTACTTTTGTGAACAGTTGGAATTACCCATATGATTAAATAGCATCATCGTATGATTAAATGAAGTTATTCTTATTAACAATTAGGGTTACTTGTACTGATAAATGAGGGTTGTCTTGGTGAACAATTGGAGTTACTGATATGAATAAATGAGATTACACCTAAAATTAAACTAGGTTATTCATAATATTAAATTAAGTAACTCATATGATTAAACGAGGTTACTGTAAAAAAATAAATCGGGTTACTCATAAAATATATTAAGGTTACACGTAACAATGGAAGTGTTTACTCTTATAACTAAAATAGGGTTACTTATCTGAACAAAATGGGGTTACTCATATTATTAAATGGGGTTACTGATATGGATAAATAGGATTACTCCTTAATGAATGAATGAGGTTACTCGTATTAATAAATGGGGGGTTACTTGTGTGAACAATTGAGGTTACTCGTATGATTAAATGAGTTTACTCGTAGAAATAAATGTGGTTACTAATATGATTAAACGATGTTACTCATAAGACTAAACAAGGTTACTCATAGTATTAATTGAGGTTACTCTAAAAATACAAGGGGCTACTCATATAATATTCTAAAAATTATAGAAATATTGAAAATTCATTAATTAGTTTGAACAATCCTTTGCTTGATTTAAATTTTAGAGTTACTTTTAATAAAAAAAATACAAGGTTTAACCTACACCACACCATTCTGTTAACCAGCACCACACCATACAACAAACAGCCCAACCAATTACCTTGTTTCCAGCAACCACCCTCTCCCCACCAAACATCACCACCACTCTTGCCCCCTTTTTGTTCATTTCGCTATCTTTCTTTCGATATCTATATCAAATTCATTGCCGCGCTTCTGCTCAATGTCAAATCTCCAATCTCCGCCATTGTTAGGTTATAGTAGAGCTTCATTTTTTATTGCAATTGTTAGGTTTAGGGTTTCATTCTTTGAAATTGAACTTAATTATTGCTGAGGAAACTTGCTATAAAACCTGCGAGAACAGAATCCAAGGGAATTTATCTAGAGTTTAGGGCGCTGCCGACGGAAGAAAAACATAAGCTTATACAAATGCCGATGCTTTCCAACAACGAGTCGGAGAAGAAGGTTCGTTGAGTTTCGTAGATCAACAACAAGAGCATCATCGAAGTAGGAGGTGCGCCGTCGTCGGAGTTCTGCGAGGTCGCCATTGTTGAAGCTTTGAAAAAAATTAAAGGAAATAAGTCGAAGATGATGATGAAGAAGAAGAAGAGAGATAGTGAAACTCTATTGAGTGAAACTGTGTTGAGTCCGCTTGGGATTAGAGAAAGTGTGAAAATATTAATGGAAATTTGCGTGGGCCTTATATATGGGTCGGCCACATATAAGAATTTGTGTACTTCATGGTTTTTGTTATTTGGTTTTGTGGATTTCATTTCAAGGTGGACAATTGTAAGTGTTGCCTTTAAAATCGACGAAGAAGAAGATTTGGAATTGCGGGGGGGTCGCTTTGGTGGCACAGGCGGGCTTGAATAGTGCCTGGGAGAGCATGAACACTGATTTCAGTTTTCGTTATTTTTGGTTTGTGAGATATTTCCTAACATAATTGACGGCTATTGCTCATATCAATTTAGGGTTTTCTTGAGGTTATTAGGGTTATATATGTCCAATAAAAGGACTTTATTGGGTGATGAAAATCTCTAAGCCTTTTGTAAGAATCCTTGTAATTTACAAGGATTCTTACAGTTGTAATCCTCTAAGTTTCTCCATTAAAGATTATAGAAAAACTCCCAAATCCCCACTTTTTGGACTAGGTCACATTGACCAAAGCATATAAATCCTTGTGTCTTTTTTTCATCTTCTTTATTACTTTATCCGTTATACTTTATTGTTGACTATTGTTCCGAAATAAATCAAACACAACACTGTCTTGATATTTAACACATTTGAGTGATACAATGGGTAGCAAAGACGATAAAACCTTCAAATACTCGATGATAATATATAAAATTCTGAGAACACAATGAATACTACTATTTCTTGCTGTCGATTAAAAGATTGGCCAGTATAACTGTCAATTATTAAATATTATTTCTTGTTCGAATTTTTTTTTTGGGCCACCTTTCTAGAATCGTGGTAAGAAGAATTTCCTCTGGGCTGCCCTCGCACAGGGCCACTCACCCAGAGGTCCAACAAGCCCCAAACCCCCCTTCCCCAATAATATTGAAATTTACTTCTACCAAGATTTGAACCTTGGTCTCCCATGTGGGAGATAGGAAGCCATACCACTGGACCCTAGGGTCCTGGGTACTTCTTGCTCAATTGTTATTCAATGGATACTCACAAGACACTCTAAACTGGAACAGAGTTATTATTATTTGTATAAGGCTTGCTTATGTACTTAATTAATTTAGTTGGATGAGATTGTAATCAAGCTCTTTTTCGGACCAGTTTTCTTCTTTTGCGAGTTTCTTGAGTCTCACAATTTCGAGGTACTTTGTCTTATCCACGTTGTTCATCTCAGCAGGGTCGTTCTTGAATATTATTGGGCCCGGGGTGAAATTTAAAAAATGGGGCCTTGACGCACAAGAGATTAAAGAAATTACTCAATAAAAATTTTTTATGAAAAGTTTTCATTAAATTAAACCAAAAAAAAACATTGCAATCGAATCGCCTGAGGGAAGAAACAAAGAAAACCATGGGAAGATGGAGGGCACAATTGTGAAATGTACGCTGGCAAAAAATTAGATGCTGCTACCAAAAAAAAGTTCCTAGATATGCTTAATAGAATATGAGATATCATACTACAGTCACTACACACATAGCATCTAGAAGGGTGGAGATGGAGTAAAAACTTATTTAGTAAATTCAACAACCAGATGACTGATCCAATACAACAATCATGAACTACACAAAATCAAGATAAGCTAACTAAAACAAAACTAAATAGGTTCTTACAATTGCTCAGTTTTTTATTTATCAACTTTACAACTAGGCAAGTTGTACGAAACTCCTTTGTCAAAAGCATTACAACAAAATCCAGGCCACTAATTCAGTAAGAAATCCAAAAACTATAATGAAAAAAAAAGCTTATTTCTTTTATTATCCCAACACCAAAAATCTGAATCTCAAATTATTAGGAAATAAAGTTCAAAATAATAGATAAAAACTAGCATACAAGAAAGAAGAAGATTAGAATTACAAACCCACAAGTATTGTTGCTTGTGACTGCAGATCCCATTAACAAACCGAGCTATTTTACTCAAGTTTTTCTTCTTCAATTTGAAGTTTATAAATGGGGAAGAACATATATTCGACTAATATGGGAAATTTGCAAGATTTTCAAGGAGAAAAAAAAAGGGAAAATCGTTGAATTAAAGATTAGATTTTTGTTATTTTTTTAATAGAATTGTTTTGGGCATGGTAGTGGGTAGAAGATAAAACATTCCCAAAAAAATTCTTAATTTCGAAATTTCTTAATAATTTCAATTGATTGAGAGTAAAATTTACGAGTAATGCATTATACAAATGCAATTTTCCCCTATTTATATTGTAGAAAAAAAATTTCCGTTGCTATATTTAAGAGGAGGTTAACAGCTATATTTTGGGAAATATGGAAATTTTCCATGATTTTAATGGTGGTTAGAGAAAATTATGGAGATTAAATTTGGGTCGTGGAAGGAGAGAGAATAACTGAAGAGTGAAGATGAAGAAGCGTTTATGCGTTTGGTTTTGACAGCACTACTTTCTCTTTCTTCCGTAGTTCACGCTCCTTTTACAAATTTATGCCAGCGATTTTTTTTTTCTACGACAAGGGCCCCTTTTAGGCTTGGGCCCTGGCCCATTGCCCCTTCAAACAAGGCTCAGGGCCTCTCAGCGTATGTGATGGGCTCTTCCAACAAGGACTTTTCACCGTCATTTAAGTTAAGTGGATACACCTTCGCATCTTGCGCTGGATTCATAAATACAGCTATCGACATTCGCGTCTCTTCTAAGTTTTGATCGCTCGATGATCGTCACTCTTGAACCTTCCATTGCTCATGTACTTCACATTTCGATGCACAACATCAACGAATTTCGTATTTATTATAGAAAATACGAAGAGAATACTAGTTTGTATTTATAACTTACATAGAAATGATCCCCGAGATTAAGGACAAGTGCATTTTTGATAGGGCGAACGGTGATCCAAGTTTTGCCACCATCTTTCGTAGCTTGTAATCCACCAACATGGTCTTGGAGGAGCAATGTAATGAAGCTTGGATCGGTGTGTCGTTTGTGACCAATTGCAAGATCAGGCTGCAGGGATTTAGGGTAATGGTTTACCACCAAATGTCACCTAAAGACTTTGCAATAGCATCTTTCTCCAACCACAAACCCTCAGATAAGAGTTCAAACATCTTGTAAGACAAGTTCCTCGGCTTCTCACTATAGGCTTATGTCACGGCCCTCCATTCCTCAGGTTTATTGGGCCATCGCGAGTAGTCTCTTGCTTGTTCTGGGTAGGTGAAGAAGAGCACCAGTTCACGCCAATTTGCCACTACCTCATCCTGTTGCACCCAAATTGTTTTAAAAACTATTTGAGTTAGTCTTGCATTGACCTGGTCCACAATAATATTATTGTGGACTAAAACCAATTATTTAACATAGTGACTATTTTTTTAATATAGTAACCTTTTAAAATCTTAAGTTACACTACGCAGTTACTATCTAATATAGTCACTCTTTCTTACATTAGTTTATCATAATGAAATTTTCACTTTGTGACATAGTAATCTTTTTTTTTTCACATAGTCAAACTTTACAATCTATATTTACTCATCTTTATATCTATTTTTTTATATAGTAACTTTTTTTTTTCCATAAATCACATGAATTAACATTAGGTCCGTACTAATTTAGTGTGAACCAGGTCCATATAAGTTTTTTACAAACTATTTTTGGCAGCTAAGCCACATGAATACTTGAATAGTTAACATCTGATCGCTAGTAGCTACTAAAAGCAGTTATGGCTACCTTCAAACCTACTTTTATTGAACATGCCCTTAGATTGGTATGGGTAAAATATTGATACCCATAATTTAGCTCAAGTTTCGAGATCAAATTATCTTGCATTGTTATATATATAATGTATGTATTGACTTAGGAGTATATTTTTTGAACGGGCTAACAACAATATTAGATCGTTAATGGTGGCACCAAAAGTGCGTGGCATAATCAAGTATATGATTATTTTCTTTAAGTCAAGTGGTAAACCGTTTATAGTCTTATTGATTTTTTCAGGACATGTCAGCTTTAAGCTGGGAGGTTAGCGGGGAAGTTACTCCAAAGATACTCCAAATAGCCTCTTTCCCTTGCAGATCTTATTAATCTAAAATTGTATGCGAAAAGAGGGGGAATAGAATACCAAATAGAAACATAGTGCTCCATTCATACCAATGAAAAATGAAATAAATACGCACCTATATATATATATATATATATAATGAATGACTAAAACTAGAAAGCTAAAGGCCAGGTTAGTACTAGCGTTTTAGGTAGCGGATAGCGGTTGGACAAGATCAAAACGCTACGTAATATCCACTTTTTCCCTTAATGCCTCGTTTACGAAAACCTTTGTCATTTAAAAAAGGGTTTGGAAGAAGATAATTTCTCCAAAGTTTGTATAGCCTGGTGGTTTATTGGGTTTACTAGAAATAAAGTTGTTTTCAACAATGAGAGTTTCTCCCTTTCTAAAACTTATTTTATTATTTCTAATTTCTTTAAGGATTAGTCTTACATGACTAACAACGAAGAGTTAATGTTAGTCCCCTCTATTTCTCCAAATATTGCTAAGTAATGGCTTCTTAATCAAGCGAGTTATTGCAGCCTTTTCTATTTCTTTTTTTTTTAGAGTATATCAATCTATTACTAGTTAGTAGTTAATATATACACTGCCTTTTCATTTTTACTGTTGACACTTAGAATCCTACGATCACGAAACAAAATTGTGACCGTATTTGGAAGAGTGTATATAAGAAAAGGGTGAAGTTATGTGAGGTCATGTTGAAAATTGTCAGAATTTATCTATTTAAACGATCATATAATTTGAATTTTCAATAAGACATACTCCATAAAGATATTAATGGTCGTCAAAGATGTGTGTTAGACATTGCACGAAAACAAAAATAAGTGTAATTACCAGAAAAAAAAAGAGTGTATTTGTGTTAAATCGATCTAGTCAAGTGTTAAATAGGCTTAAGCTCACTTGGAGGACAATTTGGACAACTTACAAGCTTAAATGAGGTTGCATCTCAAAATTGTTTGGCAATAGTAACTCCTCAAGCTTATGCATTCCTCTCCTCATGATCCATATGCATGGGAAAGCACTTTCATGCATGGGTGGGTTAAACTTGGAATCTCAACAGTATGATAAGCGCTAAAGTTTAACGTAGACAAACTTTGTCTGGATAAAATTTTATTAATTAAATAAAAATATAGGAGTGATGAGCATGACCAAATTGAACGTAGAAAAATGCCTCACAAACTCCTATGACAAAAAATTATGTGACGATTAGCTTTTTTATCTAGAAAATACCTGAAGGTGACTTGAGATGAGGAAGCCACTCTTATGCTTCCCAGGTTGCATCGCAAACTTGAGCTTCTCTTCATCTGGAAGAGCAAAAAACTCCTTAGTTTACTTACACATCCCATTGATGAGCTCCACATCAATGCTATGATCCACTAACTGGAATATCCCCCATTCTTGACATGCCTCAACCACTTTCTTTAGTATGCTCTCCCTCCTCCGTCCGAAATAGTCCTCGTCAATTCCAGTCAGCGAGATCACGGGAATGTCGTCGCTAAACTCATTATGACCTACCTTAGCCTTATCCCTTTCGTCTATTAGGTAACCATCTTTCAGTTTTTTCTCTCTGGCTAGGGTTGTGGGTTTCACCACTGCTGCTTCAGGGGCCATTATTCTTTTTCTTTTCCCTCTTTTCTTTTTGCCTTTTGTGTTTCACTCTATTGCACTTGATTTTTGTCTAAACTCTGGTGTCCCTTAAGTGTAGGTGGTCTGTTTATGTAGTATGATTCAGTTGCATTAAGATATATATATATATATATATATATATATATATATATATATATATATTATAAAAAAAAAAGAAGGATCAAATGAGAAGTTCTTAAAATAAAAAAGGATGAGAAGGATATTCTTGCCTAACTTTTGTACTAAATGTGCATTATAGTATATTTAATACGAGATCGAGTTCATTTTCCATTTCTCTTAATCTAACTAATTAAGAGTCAAAAGGTGGCGGTTGAATAGCTAACCATTAAACATATACTTCTTGTTGGAATTAATCCTTCAAAGTAATAGATTAGCATGGTGGGTAATTATTATTTCCAATATACTAGTAGTAGTTCCTATGTTTCACCAAAACATAATGCATGGAATTATAGTATAGCCGTTTCTTATCATGTGTGTATGTAGTTGCATAGTGCGTAGGATAATAGTGTAGTTGGTGGGTTGTATAGTTGGTCCACTAAACTAGGTTATGGGATATAATTCCCCTATTTTTTCTATTGTAGTTTTAGGCTTCCATTATATATAGTTTCGTATGTAATTCATATTCTTCTTTTTTTTTTTTTTTTTTTTTTTTTGACATCGAGAATTCATATTCTTTTGATTGGATGAAGTTTTTTAGTGTTATTTAATCTTCTTGTTGACTCCCCTCTCCCATCTTTATATATTAAAATTTCTACACATAGTGTATTTTCCCTTTTATTTTTGTTTCTTTTGCCCCAACTAAATTCCCTCTGTACTTTAAAAGTTTAAACACTATTTTATCAAACACTACTGTATATTATGACTAGAGTTTTGATTTAGTATAAACTCTTAAATTTAAAAATTTCATCCAACACCCTGGAACCAGTAAAAATAAGTAATTTCTAGTTGTAACTATCATAAGCTCTTTTTTTTTGGTAAGTGTATCTAACATAATCAACAGGTGATATAAAAGATTTCAGCTAGTTTATCAATACTATAGTCGACTAGGCTTTTTGAGTCAAAAACTTTTTGCTGCAAGGTTGGATGTTAAAAAAACGGAAAGTAGTATCCAAAAACTTGATGCTGCAAGGTTGGATGATAAAAAACACGCAATGTAATATCTACCCAGCTCCAGACTTTTACACCCAAAGAAAGGTCCGAATAATCCGTAAGTCAGAGGACTTCTATATGCTACCGTCTACACGACAATAAAATTATAAGTCAGACCACTTTTGATAGGTGATATTATAATTATATTTACATGAAACCCACCACATCGTGAACTTTGTATGACTTTCCAAATTTTATTTACATGAAACCCACCACATCGTGAACTTTGTATGACTTTCCAATTACAATTATTTAGGACAATGAAGATTTGGTGGAAACTACATTTTTTTGGCAACAGTTTACAAGAAAAACAAAACTAGCCAACTAATTTGGCTCGTAAGAGTATCGGCTTTCCTAAAAAAATGGTGGTCAACGCTTATTTCCGAACCTAAGGTTCCAGTCAATAAAAACAAAGTCCATAAGGTCTCATTTTACCACGTTGCTTTATAAGGTCCTTTATCACAAACTCAACCTTTTATAAGGTCCTTTCTCACAATATTTATTAATGTTCTTCGAAGATTTAGTTCATTGTTCCCAAAATCATCAAATTTGAGAATCTATCAATTTTTTCTTCAAAAATTTCAGCCCCCCTTGTCGAATTTCACCTCTACAAAGACTAAAATTTCGATAATTGAAATATGAAGGGAAAATTGGTGATGTTTGATCGAGGGACAGGGGAGGTTACCTTGAAAAACTCTGGGAGATATGGAGCTTCTTGTAGAGGAGAAAGAGTAGGCTAGGAGGGAGATGAAGGAAATTATAAAATAAGATTAATGGCGAAGAAAAGATGATGAAATGATTTTTCTATAGACTAATATGGTATGTCTATAAACTGATAAAAAAATGATTATAAAATGACAAAAAGTATCTCTAAACTGATAAAAAGAATATACATAAATTGATTAGCGATATGCAGAAACTAATTAGAAATATTCATATACTTATATATAAACGTGCATAAACTAAAAACTATTATGTGTAAACAGAACAAAACTATGCAAAGTAGATAAATATGCATAAACTGAATAAAAATATTCATAAATTGGTGAACAACATGCATTAGCTAATAAAATATGGAGAATCTGATTGAAAAAAAATGCATAAGATGATAAAAAAAAACATAAATTGATAAATATATGACTTAAACTGATACACACATGCCTTGAACTGATACAAAATGTCTTAATCGAATACAGTAATAATGTTAACTAAAACTTATTGTCGAGCCAAAATGTTTTGTGTTTTTTCATAAGGCTTGCTTAACTACTTAGTTAAGCTGGCCAAGCTTGCAATCAAGCTCTTCTTGGCTCCAATTTTCAACCTTGGCGAGTTTATTGAGTCTCCAAATTTCGAGGTATTTGGTCTTCTGCATGTTGTTCATCTCAGCATATGTTACGTGCTCTTCCAACTACGACTTTTCGCCGTCTTTTAAGTTAAGTGGATACACCTTTGCATCTTGAGCTGGATTAATAAATACTGCTACCGACTCTCGCATCTCTTCTGAGTTCACAATCGCTTGGTGTTCGACACTCTTGAATCTTCCATTTCTCATTTACTCCTCATTCAATGAAGCATCAATGAGTTTTGGTAATTGTTAATACAACATAAATATTAATTCATAAATCTATATCTCTTTTTGGTTTGGGATCATAAATAATTATGGTAATGATAATAATGTAGTTTAAATCTGTAAAGAAAATTACCCCCGAAATATTCTTTCTCTTTATTTTACTATTTTAGAGGTGAAAGTGAGTGCTAATGAAAATTACGAACAAAAGTGTAAGTTTGGACTTAAAATTTCATTACTCTTTAGGCATTCACATGAAAATGATGAAACCTTTTTTATTCATTTTGAAAATATTTATATAATAAAAAATCATTATATGTACCATTTAATTTTAGCGCCTAGCGGAAGGGCGTTTAGTTACTCAGTACTAAGTCTATTTCATTATAATGGTTACACATTTTATATATTCCTAAGTTTTCACAAACATAATTAAACATAATGAAAATATTATCTTTTAATAGATTATCCATTTTTTTTTCAATATGTATTTTATTAATTATCAACTTTATTAATCATTTATAATACTAATACATATTGAGATCTAGCTCGCTGTTTTCCTTTTATAAAATACACACGATATTCGAGGTTTTAACTATTAATTATTATTCATTTCTGCATATGGTATTGTTTAACGCTAGTTGGTACATGACCTTGGTGAAAATGGGAAGGGTCCTTCCCATAAGCTAATGTTTGTTCTCTTCTATAGTTGTTCTTACCTTTTGTAATTTTCCAACCGCAAATAAATTTCTTTTTTTTTTTTTACAGGAAAGAAAATCTAGGTCTGAATCTTAATATAGGACTAGCCTTCAACAACATCCTTTCGGATCATGGAAGAAAAAATCAAGTTAGAGAGGAAAATCAATATAATAAAGACGAAGCCTCATGACCCCTATGAGCCATGAAATCCGCCATTTGATTCTCTTCCCTAAAACAGTAGTTGAAAGAGACCTCAGGAACATTCTTCAGGTCTTCAACAATCACTAATCTAAGCAGACATTTCCCACAGAACCTTCTAGCATCTCCTAACAAATTTGATGACAGCAAGGTTATCCCCATCAATAATAAGAACGAAAATATTAAGAAACTTGGCCGCCTTTACACCTTCCCGCAGACCCCCAAACTTCAGCTTGAAGAATAGAACAATCTGAAGAAAGAGTCATAGCACCAGCAAGACAATGACCGCTCAAATGATCCTGAATAGTGAACCCAAAGGAAGCTTGACCATTAGAAAGCTTAGAACCGTCAAAATTAATCTTAAAAACATTCTCATGAGGGGGAACCCAAGCGACCTCCACATTCTTTCTAGGAAGAGCAGGAGAGGATTTTGGAATAATATCCAACAAACTATCATGAGATTGAGCTTTAACTCATTCAACGAAGAAATTAGCAACATCAGCAGCAATCGGAGAGGCCACTTCCTCTTGGAAGATAGCCTTGTTTCTAGAAAACCAAATAAACCACCAAGTGACACAAAAATGAGTTAAATCTAAAGAAGAAAAATTATCCTTAATCGTATTTAAATTAACCACTATATCATCTGAAAGAGAGTAATGGTAGGGGAACAAGCGCAAGCATAAAGATCATTAATCCAAGAAAACACATCTTTAGCGAATGGAAAAACAAACAGTAGATGATTAACAGCTTCAGAATGGTGATTACAAAAAATACATTCCTGGGGAAGGAAGACATGACGCTTTTAAAGTCGAACTTTTAGTCGGAAAACCATCTTGACAAATCTTCCAAATAAAATTCTTAACCTTAGGGGGAATCTTCAAACCCCAACTCCAATTGAAAGACTTTAGGGGAGGAAGATCAATAGTCAACCCCTGAATAAGCAAAGCCCCTGACTTGACAGAGTAGATACCATCCGAAGTCAAACCCCAAATTAATTTATCTGAATCAATATTCTGCGGAACAAACAAACAATATATAGTTTGACAAATATCCAAAGACACAATAGAAGTTAATAACTCCTTATTCCACTGACGTTACTCATTAATGACATCACTACCCATTAAGTTCTTGAAACCCCTACAATGGACATAAATAGACGAGATTGAATACTGAAAAACCAATTATCTTCCCAAAAAAACTTAAGCACCTGAGTTAACAATCCATCGTAAACCCTTCTTAAAAGTATCTCTCAAAGAAAAAGTTGTTTTCATTGCCAAGAACAATTAGAAGAAGGCGAATAATCAAGAATAGAAGATCCTTTTAGAAACTTTTTAGAAATCATTTTAACCCATAGATTAGACGGGTTATCAATAATCTTGGAGATCAACTTCATTTGCGAAATAACATTATTAACATTTGCTTTCCTAAAGCCCAACCCCCCCCCAACTATTTTGGAACACAAATTTTATCGCACCATATTAGATTAGCGAGCCCGACTCCGGAGACTTATTCCAAAAATAATTGCTATATGTTTTATCCAGCTCCGAGTGAATAGAAGTTGGGAGCAAAAAAACTTTGCATTTGAAAATTAGCCTTTGTAGACAAATTAGACTGGATAAGAACTGAATGACCGGCCTGAGACAACGAATTTGCTTTCCACTTAGTTAACTGGGTTTGAGTAGATTGGATAATCTTACCAAAAGTATTTTTGGTCAAACTATAATTGGGTATCCCAAATAGTTGCCTAACGAAAAAGAAGTTTGCATTTGGAGAACTGATTGAAACCCAACTTCAAATTGAGAAGAGACATTCTTTGAGCACTGAAAAGCTGACTTGTGAAAGTTAACTAACTGACCCGATAGAGAACAATAATTATCCACAACATTCTTAATAATATAACAACTACGATCCGAAGCCTTAGCAAAAAACATTGTTCACTCCTCCAAGTTTTCTCTCGGTGCACGTTAGCTTAACGTGCACCGTAGGCATGGCAAGAAATAATGGTGTAAAAACTCAAGGTAGTGAGCATGGTAAGCAGAAGGAGAAAGTGCGAGGACCATCATCGGATTCTCAAGCTTTGCGAACAAGATCTATGGATGAGATTATGGGAATCGAGGCGTTTGAATTTGGACTAGGACTTGGCGAAGTTCTTACACCAAGAGCTTATATTATGTCACACCTTCAATGAATGGCTCCAATCCATTCATAACAGTGCAGACAATAGAACAATATCTACTCCAGGTAATTAATCTATCCCTATTTTGCTCTGAAATAATAGATTGCTCTAAGGTAGAGATAGAAAATTTGCAGACGATTGGGAATCACATGAATATTGCTGGAAATCCAGTCTAATTGATAGGAATAATGATAAAAAATTGAAATTACTGCTGTGCATATTGAACTAGAGGACATACAAGAGGATATAGATTATTGGCATTCATCCTTGATTTGTTATGTGGTTGGCGCAAATCCACCTATACAGGTCATGGAAGGTTTTTTGTATAGAGTTTGGAAAAATTATAAGATTGATAAGGTAGCAGTTGTGAAGAAAAGGAATCTTCCTAGTAAGATTTCAAGCCATGGATTAGTGGGAAACTGTATTGGCAGGACACTATTTTTTTTTATAAGAAACCCTTGATTATTAAATTATGGATACTTGAGATGGATTTTGAAAAGGAGAATCTGAAAACAATGCCAATATAGGTACAATTGAAACTGAATCTCAAGTATTGGGGCGAGAAATCCTTGCACATGATTGCTTCTCAACTTGGTGATCCAATCAAGCCGGATGATGCAACAAGGAAAAGAAAAAAACTACCATATGCCAGGATCCTAATTAAAGTTAAATTAGATCAGGATATTCCTGATACTACTCAATTTTGGTATGAGCATGGAGACTTAACTGAAGTGCCGGTGCTGTTTGAATGGAAACCAAAACAATGCCAACACTATAAAGGTATTAGACATGAGAGTCAAGACTGTAGATTGAAAGAGAAGAAGATATGGGTGCCTATAAAGGTACAACCACCTATAATAGAACAAGGGACACTAGCTGCACATACTGAAGTTCAACTTCCAGTTGTGAAGTCAATACAGCAGAAGAATAAAGAGAAGGAATAAGATGTGGATCAGGAAGGGTTTCAACGAGCTTTGAAGCCTATAAGAGTAAGATCATCCTCTACAAAAGCCACCACTACCCAAAATACTTTCCAAATCCTGAATTTGGAAGGTATATATATATGCAGCAAGAGGATGAGATAGTTAATGAAGGAAAAGAAGGCACACCATCACAAGGAGGGGGAGATCCTCCTATAAGCAATGGAAAAGTTGTTATGTTGGAATGTAAGGGGCCTAAATATTATTAAAACAGAATGATGTAAAACATTATATTCACAAGCTATATGTTGGAATTGTAGGTCTCTTAGAGACCAAGGTGAAATCTCATAACCTTGGAAGTTTATATTAGAGAGTATTCAATGGGTGGTGCTTTACTTCCAATACTAGCTTCCGTGAAGGTGGTATAATCATTTTAGCATAGAAGGCTAGTAATTTTAAAGTAAATATACCAGGAGGCTCAAGTAAACACATTCACTGTTAGTTGGAGCCTACTAGTGGAAAACAAGGGTTCCTGTGCACTTTCATTTATGCCTTTAATGAAAAGTAAAAAGAGAAGAATTGTGGAGAGATTTAGTGTTAGTTAACACTTCTGCACCCTGGATCTTGTGTGGTGATTTTGATTGTGTCATGAACACATATGAGAAGATAGGATCTTCAGTTAGAGATAATGAGATGAAGGATATTACAGAATTTATGTTGAGTCGTGGGATGCAAGATGTGAAGAGTTCTTGTAATTTCTTTACATGGAATAACAAGCAGCTAGGGAGTAATAGAGTTTTTTCAGAACTGGACAAAGTTATGGCAAATCAATCCTGCCAGAATATGTATACATCATCAGCAGTATCATTTCAAGCTGAGGGTGAATTTGATCACTCTCTAGCTGTCTTGGCTGTGTACACAAAGATAATGGAAGGTAAGAGACCTTTTTAACTATTTTACCATGTGAAGATCATCTCCACATTTGAAGAAACAGTGAGAAAAGCCTGGGAGATTAATATACAGGGGACTAAGATGTATAGACTATTGAAGAAGTTAAAATCAATCAAGTCAGCTTTAAAGGAGCTTAATAAGGTTGGATTTTCTAAAATTCAAGCATCGGACTTACAATCTTATCACAAAATGATTGCAGTACAAGAATTAATGCATGCTAATCCAGGGCATGTGAAGTATACTGAACAGTAGATTGAAGTAGTGAAAGTGTATCATTGTAAACATCAAGCCTATATGGAATTCTTATCACAAAAACCCAAAATGGATTGGATTAAGAATGGGGATGAAAATACTCACTTATCCCATCAGAGTATTACAGCAAGAAAGCTGCAGAATCAAGTTTATAGCATTCATGATGAAACTGGGAAGTGGCATGACAATCCTGAATCAATAGCAAATGTTTTCTTAAGCTATTATGAGAAGCTAGTAAGTGATGATAATAGAGGGAGGAAGAATGTGATTCAGCAAATTATCCAAGAAGGGCCTTTGGTCACTGGAGAGCACAGAAGCATACTCAATGCACCCTATACTGCAAATGAGGTAAAAAAAAGCATGATCCGGATGCAAGGCTCCAAGTACTGATAGTTTTGGCTCTTATTTTTATAAAGATGCATGGAATACTGTTAATGAAGATGTAATAGCTAGTGTATAGATGTTCTGCAAAGTGGAAAAATGTTAAAGGAATTGAACACCATTGTTATTACACTTATTCCTAAAACTAAGTGCCCAAATAATCTGACTGAATTTAGACCTATTTCATGTTGTAATACCTTGTATAAGTGTGTTACTAAGGTCTTATGTGCAAGGCTAAGGGAGATTCTTCCTGATCTTATTATAGAGAACCAAGGTGGGTTTGTACATTGGAGATACATTATACATAACATCATGGTTATTCAAGACATGGTGAAACAGTATGGAAGAAAGCAAGTGAAGCCTAGTTGTATGCTAAAAACTGACTTGCAGAAGGCATATGACACCGTGGATCGAGAGTTTCTTCATGAGATACTGACATCTTTATGCTTTCCACAACCCTTTATTGAGCTTGTAATATAATGCAATGTGTCACTACACCAATGTTCACACTCATGGTCCATGATACAATGCAAGGTTTCTTCAAATCCTCAAGAGGATTAAAGCAAGATGATCCCATGTCACCTTTACTATTTGTGATATGCATGGAATATTTGTCAAGAATTTTGACAAAACTGGGGGAATTAGAGTAATTCAAATATCATCCTAGATGCAAAGATGCGAAACTTAATCACATGTGCTTTGCTGATGATTTGATACTCTGCTGTAAGGGAGAATATCCATCCATTTACTTAATGCTCAGGGATTTCAAACTCTTTTCTGATACATCTGGACTGAAAGTAAACACACCAAAATCAGCCTTCTACATATGTGGTATGTCATCTGCTGATGTTCAATGAGTAACTGAAGCTTATGGTTTCTCCCATCAGCAATTAACTTTTAGATATCTTGGAGTTCCAATATGTGCCAAGAAGATATTTAATGCTCAATGTGAAGCCTTGATTGAGAAGATGACAGTAAAGATAAGAATATAGAGTACTAGCTAGAAACCTATCTTATCCAACAAGATCTCGGTTGATAAACTCTGTTCTACTTAGCCTATACACTTATTAGGCTCAAGTATACATTCTACCTAAGAAATTCCTACATGAAACCAATAAGATTTGTAGGGCACTTCTATGGGGGAGGGGGGCCAAGCATTGAGTCATAAACCAGGTGCTATAGCTTGGGAGAAGTTATGTTCATAAGTGAAAATAGTATATGAAAAATTGATTAGAGAGCAAATTCGAGTGCACTGGGATACTGCAGTTTAGAACAGGCTTAATCTTCCTAAACGTAGATTTATTTAATGGTTAGCAATTCAGCAAAAGCTTCAAACCACTGCCAAATTAGCTACTATTGGTATTAGTCATAATGGTGATTGCTTGATCAGTGAGACAGAAGAAGAAGTTCATCAACATATATTCTTTAGATGACATTTTAGTGCCAATTGTTTTAATGTCATTAAAGCTTGATTGGGAATTCAAGCCACAAGAACAGGTTTACAGCATATTATAAGCTAGGTGCAGAATAGCAGGAAATCTAAGTTTCATAGGAATGTGTACTTAGCAGTTAGCAGGGATTGCAACTTTAGTGTACTATATATGGCAAGCAAGGAACAAAGTGTACTAGAATCAGTGTGTTCCCAACATTAGTCTAGTTTGTAAACAGATTAAGAGTACAGTTAGATTTAGAACATTAGCATGCAGTAATGCCTAAGAAAGTGGCTAGGAAAGATTATGTTTGGTTTACTAGTCTAAGTCATTGATTTGGTCTCTTATGTGACTTGAGGTTGCATTGTATTGTAATGTAGGCCTATAATGGCTTGTAACTAGCCTAAGTGTTGAGGGAGTCCAACAGTTGGTTTGCCTCTTTTAGGTTGGTTTTTGGTTGTAATTGAAATTCATGAATACTAGGGGTGTTCAGAAAAACCCGACCCGACTACCCGACCCGAAAACCCGCTGACCCGCTCCAAAAAAAGCCGGGTCAAAATCAGTTTTTTAAATTTTTATCGGGTCGGGTACCCGACCCGGTAAAAATGAGAAAACCCGGGTCGGGTAATGGACCGCAAATAAAATTCACTCGGGTACCCCGTACCCGGCTATAGCGATTAATTTTGGATTTTGGACCAGCTTCCTTGGACTGCTTTGCTGCTTTTGGCTATTTTGAGTTTCTAACTTGTGGCCCACAATACACATGTCCACTGTCCAGTCACACTCCAACAAAAAAAAAAAAATTTGAAAAACCCAAATCTCTAAAACTTAACAACGTCTTCACTCTCTAGTCTGAGATCTCTCCCTACTCTCTAGTCTCTCCTCATTGGCACTCCACCGACCGGCGACCACCAACACGCCACCACGTCGACGCCTCTGCGAGCAGCTGCGCACCACCACCCACCAGCCTCGAGCGCACCAACACCCACCAGCCTCGAGCGCACCAACACCATACCACCGTACCGGCGTTGGGCTACAAGTCAACTCTTCTTCTTTTCTCCTTCGAATTTCAATTTTCAATTTCGGGTTTGCAATTGTAAAATGAGTTGTATTTAATTTTCAGTTTGAGGTTTTCAATTTTTTTTCTTTTTTTTGTAGTTGATTGTTCAAGAACTCATTTTCTCCTTCATTTCTCAATTTAGGGTTCGTAATTTCGTTTTCTATTTACTTATAGTTGTTAAACGAATTGCTAATTAATCATCTCTATATTTCCAATTGTACATAAAAGACTGATTTGTTTGATCTAAGTTAGCTAAGTTTGAATCTGATTTTACAAGTTCCTGATTATGTGTGTACTGTTATAGTTTACAAAATTTGCTTCTTGTTTGACTGAGTTGAATGTGAATATGATATGTGACCAAGTTGAACTTTTTTTTTTTAAAAAAGGGGAAAAACGAGCCGGGTACCCGATGACCCGACCCGGGAAAATCGGGTACCCGGTTACTGGGTACCCGGTTTTCGCGGGTCGGGTCATGGGCCGCATTTTCAAGTACCCGAAAAGCCGGGTACCCGTATATCCGGGTACCCGAAAAGCCGGGTACCCGGTTATGAACACCCCTAATGAATACAAGATTACTTAGCAAAAAAAAAAAACACATTGAGTCATCAGCAAATGTCAGAAAAGGAATCTTAATGTCGAACGACCTATTTAAACACCCAACAACTTTTCCCCTCCCATAGAGTGAGCATAAATTTCCCTAGCAAGTAAGATATGAACATAAAATAAAAATATATGGAGATAACGGATTCCCTTATCTAATTCCTCGAGTTGGGAAAAAAGATCCCCCATAATACCATTAACAAGAACAAAGAAGGAAATAAACTGACATAATACACAATCTAATCCAATGAATCCATTTCTCATTAAAACCTAAATTTTCCAATATCATGAAAATAAAATTCCATTCCAACCTACCGTAAGCCTTTTCCATGTTTAACTTGATTGCTAACCAACCTTCTCTACCCGATATATTTTTAAAACAATGAAAATAGTCATTAGCTTCTCGTTGTATGGTTCTATCACGGCCCTCCATTCCTCAGGTTTGTTGGGCCATCGAGAGTAGTCTCTTGCTTGTTCTGGATAGGTGAAGAAGAGCACCAGTTCACGCCAATTTGCCCCTGCCTCTCCCTGTTACAATTCTATTAGTTCCATTTATAATCTCAAAATTAAGTATGAAGTGAATTTTTATTTTAATAATGGAACAATTAGTTATACCGAAATTGTATCAAACATTATATACAGATCGAGTTAACCTGTAATAGCTGACATCCAACCTCTAACGTCTGCTGAAACCGCTAATGGGTACGTTGTAAATCAATATAGCCACTTCATGGTTTTTTTGAAACATTCCCTTAGATTAGTATGTTTAACGGATTAAGTACCAATATATTAACTCATGTTTCAGGATCAAATTCTTGGGTGTAACTGCTACACCATAATTTATGGTGTAACAACCCATAAACCACCGCTTCTTTTGTAAAATAAACTCAAATGGCATGAAATAAATGACATGAGATTCATTTCATTATTTGTATAGTCTATGTAATTATTGTTGAAATCAAAGTCATTATGCATGTTACACAATAAGTTATTGTAGAGCATATCACACTCAAGATGCACTCTATATATAGTGTGTGTAATGACTTAGGACTATTTATACCAGTTAGGGGTGTAAGTGGATTGGGCTAGATTGGACTTTGCTAGATCCAAATCCAGTCCAAAGTTTTATAGACTCGAGAAATTGAATCCAAATCCGATCCAAACTTTTTTTGGCTCCAGTCCAGTCAGTGCGAAACTTTTTTCTTGAGTTTGAATCTAGCTCAGTCTGATTATTATATAAAAATATTATTTTTTCCACTGTTTAGGTTCATAAAGTTTTGTCATGATTAAATCATTGAATTTTGAAAATTGGACTCATTACATCCATTCCACAAATCATTAAAGTCTTATAAAATGCAAATGGCAAAATATAAAAGGCGCCAAGAGGGTTCAAGTAACTTTTGCCTTTTCAGTTTTCAGTTCTCACTTTGGACTTTTGGAGGGTAAGTGAAAATCCTGGCGCCATGTAAAAGAATTCAGAGCGGGAAGGTTAAAAAGTCCAAAATTCCAACAATAATGTTAATTTTTTTTTAAATATACATTATATGTAGATGTATATATACATATATATAATAAGCTAAAAAAATTTTAGGACAGGATTGGACTCCAAAAGGGCGAGTCCAAATCCAGTCCGAAAATATTTGGACTCGAAAAATTTTCAGTCCAATCCAGTCCGAGAAGTTTAGACAGGACTGGATTGGACTTTGGACTTTTAGCAGTCCACTTACATCCCTAAGACCAGTAAATAATAGGGAACTTAAATGCCTATGAATATTGGGTACGGTATTAGTGTGTTAAGGTGAAAATCATCAAGATGTGAAGATGACAGAGAAATTTGGGAAACTTGTGAGGAGGGATTTTGGAGCGCCCATTCCCGAAGAAGATTAATTAATTCCTTAGCTACTCTATATAAAGTCTTGCAAGAAAGAAACAATGCTTTGTGGAATCAAAGTATACATATTGCAGAGAAAATTGTACAGGATATTCAATACAATGTGAAACATAGAGTCAAATCTAGATTGCCTAGACATATGACAGAGGGGGATGTTAAGTGGTTGTATAGCCTGTGAGCTTTTGGCTGATGTATAGTTCTGTGTTGTGGTTGCTGTTGCAGTTCTAGGATGTATTGGATGTTTGTTGTGCTTCAATATAATTACTTATAAAAAAATAAGGTTAATTAATTCAGCATAAAAGGCAAAATTGGAGCACCACAACTCCTGCTCCTTGTGTGCAAATTGACTTTTTTCAATTTTCAATTCTAAGTCGATTTATGATTTCACGCGCCCTAATGTAAAATGATGTTAGGTGGTCTAAGGTTATTGTTCACAGATAGAGAGACATATTCAAACTGAGTGAGGTTAGAGAACCCTAAGGAGAGGTTAGAAAACCCTAAGGAGAGGTTAGAAAACCCTAAAAAGACGTTAGAGAGTATAAAGAGATTGAACATTCTCCTAATAGTATCATCGTCTCTAATTTTCATCAAAGTATGTATGTAGTTTGTGATTTTTCTCCCACATCTCGTGTTTCCACATAAATCTTATGTGTTCTTTATTGTTTATTCTTCTTATTTCATGTCTATTTATTTCCATACATTATTCGATTACATAATTGTTAGCGCCTACTATGTTCATGCCAAACATTTATAAGTAAAGTTGTGTAGACTCAAAAAATGTGTTTTAATTCCTTTGTCCCTTCATGGACACCTAATGATGGACGTTGGTGATGATCCATGTTGTTTTCCTCTCGACTATAAAGCTTATCCCCAATTGTCTCACTAGTGGACCTTGTCCATCTAATGGATATTTCATTTCTAAAACTCATCAAGAGAGTATTATTATCATTCTTTATCAAATTTGTTCCTATTTAATGAAAGACTATTAAATCAAATAATAAAGACATGTTTAAGAAAAAAGATAGCTTTTTCCCATATGAATTGAAAATTGGCAAGAGGAAAAGAACAAACCTAAAAAGGCTCATGGCTCTTTTATAGCTCAAGCCGATTATTGTCAATTAAATATTGATTGTAGATTTCCTCAAAAGATAAATATTAATAATAAATTTACTTAACTAAATAAAAGATATAATATTGAAGAGCACAATCCAACTAAACTTATAAAAATGCCTCACAAACTTATAAGACAAAAATTCACGTGACGAAAAGTTATGCATGTAGTTTTTCTTTTTAATTTACCTGAAATTGACTAGAGATAAGGAAGCCATCCTTATGCTTCCCAGGTTGCATCTCAAACTTGAGCTTCTCTTCATCTGAGAGATCAAAAAACTCATTTGTCAGCTTTAACATCTTATTCATGAGCTCAACGTCAATGCATTGATCCACTAACTGAAATATACCCCATAATTGGTATGCCTCCACCTCTTTCTTCAGTATTGTCTCCCTCCTCCCTCCCGGATAATCCTCGTCAATTTTGGCCATCGAGATCATACTTAGTGTTTTCACGTTAATTCCCAAATAAGTAGTGTTCTCAGCAGAACTTGACATACTTAGTTTTCCTTAAACAGTCTCAAAGGACATCTTTATATTTTCCTCTAATTCCTAAATATCTTCATACTTTTCGTTTAAGTTCATTTCCAGAGGTACTATATTTATTATCTGGCAAAGGTTTGTTCCTTTCCAACACTACCTTACTTCACTTGCTCGACCCACACAATTATAGATTATCGCACAACTACATTCTCTCTCTAATTAAATAAACAAAAAAGATTTAATTTCATGCTTTCTTTCCCGCTTGCTTTGGTGTATGTTGTTACAGACTACAGTAAATAGAAATATCTGCATTTTTCGATGTTCACTTTTTTTCCCTCTTTTTGTTCCTTTTGCCTCTCTTGTGTTCCATTTCGCTCTCATTTCAACAACATTCTTCTCTGTTCCCTTCTTCAAATCATCCATAGCATCAAAAATTATGATACTTCATCTGTGATAATAAAAACAACAATTTTCTGCTCTATATATCTCTATCTTTGGCAACAAAATCTGGGACTGAATCACGTCTTTTTTTTGTTATTTTTCTTTTCATAAAAACGAAGAAAGCCTGAATCTAGAAGGAAATGGGAATAAACATGGCAAAAAGAGAGGAAAAAGGAGCTAAAGTAATGATAAAATAAAAATCAAGTGCAGACAAATGTGTGCCAACTCTAGAAAACAAAGTTAATCTACCATAATCCGGCCACTAGTACCTTTTTTCCACAATAAAGTTTTGTCATGTAATTTCCTGTCTCATGTTTTATGAGATAATTTCTCGCAAAAAGTATATACTATAAGGTAGTTTCTCGCAAACTTTCCTTATTTTTAGAACAATTAGTGTTTCATAAAATTAGTTGTTTGCTCTATTTGATCACTTCGATTGATTTTGTATTAAGTAAATACTCCCTCTGTTTTTTTTTTTATCATTCTCACTTTCCTGTGCGCGTCTCACAATGCACCTCTTTGGACTTAAATATCTTTCATTATATATTAGTAAAAATTATAACGATTAAATATTAATAATGTACTAATTGAGACGAATCAAACAAGACCCCACATGACTATATTTTTTCTTATAAATTGAAAAAAATTGAGAAGATTCTCTCTAAGTATGAATAGTGCCATGATTCCAAGTTAGAAAGATAACAAAAACAGAGTGAGTACTATCGTAACTCATTCTATCCTCACTTAATTTGTCGGAGAGTGTGTGACATATTGTCTCAAAGAATTTAATTTGTCTAAACTTTTATTTAAAATATATCACGATTTATTCTAGAAGTTATTTGATATATTCTTAACTTAAATGTATAAAATAATTCATAATAAATTTAAATAAGTTAAAATGACAAAACCTAGCTATCATAATCTACAGGTAAAAATATCTATGAAAATTAACCAGAGTCGGTCCTACCCACGATCAAGAGGGGTGGCTTCCCTAGACCTACCTCAAGGAGTCCCAAACTTTAAAAAATTCGGCCTTTTACAGTTGGAATAAGAAGTTAGAAATTAGCAGTTCAAATGTTAAATGACACTCTTTAGGCGAGTCAGCAAATAAAATGAATTAAAAGTTTCCTTTTTCTTTTTACTAAGTAAGTAAATTGATGAAACAAACTTTTAAAACCAAAACAAAAGGAAGGAAAACCAACGTACTAGGTTGGATTCCTCACTTAAAAGTTGCAACACAAGCCAAAAATAAGCTAACTAAGTACAAAACTGTCTATAAGCTGGTGAACCATTCATAATCCTTCCTAGTGATCTTTATAGGCATAACAACAAATACTCTAGCCTTTACAACAGTTTTAATTTGTTTAATCACTAAACTAATACTAGGCAGACATTGTTGCCAGTATACAGAATTCCTTCCTTACCAAATCAGATACACTAAAGCTGTTATTCCAGCCAGAATCACTTATTTATGAAACTTATTTCTTCTCCCACTTTGTATGCTTCTTATCAACCGCTTCAAGTCAACAAGAGAAGTTTTGAGGTTAAAGCATACTATCAGAAATTTAAGACACTCAAAACTGAAATGGGATTGAAAAAATAGGTGTTGATGATCTTCGTTGAAACTGCCACAAATGAGACACAGAGCACTCTGACTTACTCCATACTGGGCAAGCTTAGCTGTAGTTTGAAGTTTAGTCTGAATTGCAAGCCACGTTATAAACCTGTGTTTTGGAACATTGAATATGTTCCAAACAAGTTTATCCCAAGTCACATTAGGTTGTTCTCTCATAAGCTTCTCATAAACAACCTTAATAGAGTATGAAATGATAATACTAAAATCCTCCCGTGGGTAGACTTGCTTAAGCTGTTCTTTTACTAAGCAAATTCTCCTCCAATACTAACTTGCACCTAAATTAGGCACATAGGTCCACCAATTTGCTTCTTTCAAGTAGACAGAACTAACCCATTTGATCCATACACTCTCCTGATTGGAAGAAATTGCCCATATATACTTTCTAAGGTTAGCTACATTCCTTGTAATGATGTTCCTGAATCCAAGTCTCCAGCAGAGTCTGCACTCTTTTAGGTAATATGAATACTTGAGCCCAGTCTTCTTCTCTATAAGTACCTCACATTGTGCAGCAATTATCTTTTTAGCACATATAGATACCCCAAGATACCTAAATGGGAGTGTTTCTTGTGTGAAGCCTAAAACTTTTGCAATCCTTTGTGTATCTCCATCTGACATACCACATGAGTAGAAAGCTAACTTGCTAACATTAACTTTCAATCCTGATGAGTATGAAAATAGCTTGAAGGCTCTCAAGAGTAAGTAATTAGATGGATGTATAATCCCCTTTGCAGCACAATATGAGATCATCATCAAAACACATGTAGGTGAGTTTCATTTCTTTACATCTTGGGTGAAATTAGAATTGCTCTAATTCACCTAGTTTGGTTAAAATTCTAGAGAGATACTCCACACACAACAAAAAAAGTAAAGGTGAAATAGGATCATCTTGCCTCCAGCCTCTAAAGGACTTGAAGAAACCTTTCATATGACCATTTAGCATCAGGGATAACATAGGTGTGGAAACACATTCCATAATAAGATCAGTGAAAGAAAAAGGAAAGCCTAAAGCCTCCATCATTCCTTTCAAAGTCCCAATTAACTGTGTCATAGGCTTTTTGTAAATCTATTTTCAACAAACAACTAGATTTAACTTGTTTCTTACCATAGTGTTTTATTAGGTCCTAGATTACCGTTATGTTATGTACAATGAATCTGCCATGTACAAAACCAATATGGTTTTCCATGATCAAATCAGGTAGTACTTTCCTCAATCTTCCACACAGTACCTTGGTAACACATTTATAAAGGGAGTTACAACAAGATATTGGGCTAAACTCACTAACATTTTTTGGACTTTTTGTTTTAGAAACAAGTGTTCTAAGAGTGGTGTTTAGTTCCTTTAGCAATCTCCCTCCTTGCAATATGTCCATGACAACATCAATTACTTCAGTACCAACAACACACCATGCATCCCTATAGAAATATATATACTACCTCCGTCCCAGAAAGATCTGAACACTTGTTGGGACACGTAGTTTACGGTGATAAGTTGTAGTGTGGTTATCAAATATTATTTTATTTAAAAAGTAGATGTGATAGGAGTTGGTGGGGTATTTTTTATTAGAGGAGAGAGAAAGTTGGGTAACCTTTTAATTGATAAATGGTAGAGTGTGGACCAAAGATGTGTAAAAGAAATAATATATTAATAGTAGGACCATGCCAAAATTGAAAGTGTTCAAACTAATTTGGGACAAACATAAAAGGAAAGTGTTCAGACTATTATGGGACGGAGGGAGTATATAGGTGCCAAAACCATCTGTACCTGGAGCTTTATCTCCTACGATAGTGAATAAATATCTCTTAACCTCCTCCACTTTGTATGAAGCAATAAGTATATCTTTGTGCTCATTTGTAATGTCCTCTTGTACTTACTGAGCAATAATAGACTTCCTTGACACATTATCATTGCCCAAAAGCTTCTCATAATAGGATAAGAAAGCATTTGAAACACTATCGGCTGAATCATGCTAGTTCCCATGCTCATCATGTATTGTTGTATGCCTGGAATTTTAGTCTTCTGACTCTAATGCTTTGATGAAAAAGAGAAGTATTCTCATCTCCATCCTTTATCCAAGCAAGTTTTGTTTTTTGAGAAAGAAATTCCATATAAACTTTGTGCTTAATATGATATTCTTTCACAGCCTCCAGTTTTACTTCACCAAGATGTGAGTCCCCTGGATTTTTATGCATCTCCTATTGTGCTACTTGCATCTTATGAAAAGCTTGAGTTTACGCTGCTTAAAAGCCCTCCTTGTTCAATTTCTTCAAAGCACTCTTCACTGATTTAAGCTTTTTTATTAGCTTAAACATCTTGGTTCCTTGAACCTCAATACCCCAAGCTCTTCTAACTCTTTCTTCAAACTGTGGGGATAGCATCCATATTGTATAGTATTTGAATGGCTTCCTACCATCCACTGCATCAGGATACACAGCTAAAATAGTTGGAGAGTGATCAAACTCTCCTTCATTTGAAAACAAGCCTCTGCTGAAGAAAACACAACCTGCCAAGCTTGATTTGCTACTATTCTATCCAGCTTTGAAAATACTCTTGCTGAGCCTTGTTGTTTATTGTTCCAAGTAAAGAAGTTCCTTGAACTTTTTACATCATTCATTGCACAGAAGGTCATACAATCTCTCATATCTTTCATTTCAATTTCTCGAACATAAGAACCAATTCTTTCATCAATGTGCATTACATAGTTGAAATCTCCATACATGATCCAAGGTTCATGAGTATTTAGATGTATAAGATCCTACCACATCTCTATTCTTTTCGCCCTCTCATTGAAAACATAAATAAAAGTGCAAGAGAATCCACTTCTACCACTAATAGGTTGCAAGAAACAATGCAACAATTGATTAGTAGCTTTAAGAATAGTTACCTGAAAACTCCCTGGCTTCCATGCCAACAAGATCTTACCTTCACCATGACAGATTGAGTTACTAGTGAAATACCATCTCTTAAAGACCCTCTGATACAAGCTTCCAAGATTTTAGCCTTTATTTTTGTTTCTAAGAGGCTTATTACACCAAAAGCAAATTTGTGAACATAGTGTTGCACATCCTTTTGCTTATTAATGGTGTCCAAGCCTATCACATTCCAGCATAACAACTTATCCATGTATATTAGGAGGTTCTTCCCCTCCTTGTTGCATAGGATTCTGTTTTTCCTTCTGAACACCATCAAACAACTGAGTTGTTATGTCTCTTGGCTGATTATCAAGCATATCTAGAGTTTGAAAAGGGTTTTGAGTATGAGTGTGACTAATACTATATACCCTTATTCTAATAGGCCTCAAAGCTTTCTGAAATCCATCTTGATCAACCTCTAATACAGTTGTATCTTTCTGAGTAGCTAATATTGAAGCCTAATTCATTCCAACATCTATTGTAGGTGTAGGGTGATTACTCTCAGTATTCACATTAGAAATAGGAGGAGGAACTTTAGGCACCCAAATCTTCCTAGTCTTCGTCTTCCTTACTTATATTCCATCTGTTCTTTAAAGTTCTCTTCACTTGTATTTTACACAGTCCTAAGCACTAATAACTTTTACTATATAATAGTAAAAATTAGGGATATTTCCTCGATACCCCTGAGGTTTGGCGTAATTCCCCTCAGATACCCCTGAGGTTTGTGTTTGGGCTCAATATACCCTTACAATGCACGGAACCCTAACGTCGTTAGGTTTTCCGTCCATAGTATCCCTAATTTTCTCTCTCCTCCCATTCCCCCACCCACTGCCAACTCCCCTCCCCCAGCTAGCGGCCGACGGCCGGCGACTACCACCCCCATGTCGGCGCCGGCGACCCTACCCCCTCCCTTCGCCGGCCAGAACAGCAACACCCCCGGCGTTGGCGCCGGCGACCCCACCCTCTCTCTTTCCCCCCACCCTCGACACCCCACCCTAGCCCTCCCTTTCCCCATTCTCAATTCCCCCATTACACCCCACCCCGACACCACCCACTCCCCCTTTCCCCCTATCGGAAGTGGCCCCCCTTCCCTGTCCCCCATCATGAGTCGACCCCCTCCCCTTCCCAACCCAGATACGCTGCCCCCAAACCTTAAACCCACCCCCGAAACCACCCTAGGATGATATTGTGCTGCTGTTCTGGCCAGCGCCAACGTCGAGGGTGAGGGAATCGGGAATGGGGAAGGGAGGGGGTAGGGTCGCCGGCGCCGGAGTGGGTGGTGGTCGCCATCCGTCGGCCACTGGCTGGGGAAGGGGGGTTGGCGGTGGGTGGGGAATGGGAGGAGAGAGAAAATTAGAGATACTATGGACGGAAAACCTAATGGCGTTAGGGTTCCGTCCAAAGTAAGGGTATCTTGAGCCCAAACACAAACCTCAGGGGTATATGAGGAATTCCCCAAATGTGGGGGGTATCTTGGGAATTACGCCAAACCTCAGGGGTACCTGAGGAAATATCCCTAAAAATTAAGAAATATTTAAATTATAAAAATATACATTGACACGAATCCATCAAAATTCCCCATGATAATATTTTTCACATATTTCAATCACGACATATGGTTAATAATTTAAAACTTGGACTACTTGAATTGCGAATGGGGAGATCTTTAAAAATTAAAGAGTATAACTCTAGGCACTAGCTATCAAGATTATTTTTACAGAAACAAAAAATTAAAATTACATCTGATACGCTTTACTATTGGTGGCCATTGGCAGGCCTAATTGGACCCAACCCTGAACCGACATGCAAGAAAAACATATCGGCCCGGCACGCCAGATGATCAGGCCAAAACCGGCCCAGAATCGCACAAACATAAGGGTTCACGTAGGCCCAATTAATGGAGGAAGAAACCGGCCGACCCTAGCCCTGAACCGAACCGTGAACCGCGCTTAGCCCTGAACCGGACCTTAAACTGTACTCAACCCTGAATCAAACCGTTAAATCAATTATAAATATGCATAAAAGTTCTTCATCCTCGGCCTAGTTATCAATAACACTAGTATATATGGAAGGTATCAAAAATTATTTATTATATATACTAATGCATATGCAAATAAAACTTAAAAATCAAAACGCTGAAAAAAAATTTGGACGGGTGGACCAAACCTGAACCGGACCAGCCCGACCGTAGCCCTGAATTGGACTGAACCGAGGCTGAACTGTTTCACGTTTGAGAAAATCCAACCCTGAACCTAAATCGGACTGGACCGGTTAGCTAACTAGGCCGGTTCAAATTCATGCTAAGCTGAACCGGCCCAGCCTGGCCCGTGGCCATGTCTACGCTTTACCCTCCATGCATGCTTTCAATCTTTTTTTTTATTACTCTTCTTCTTCATTTTTAAAATTTTCAAGTTTCCAATAATCTAATATGTAATTGATATTATACAACTGTTCTACATCCCTTTTCTTATTTTCAAGTTTATTTTATAATTACTATCAATTGTCATTGCAATGATAAAAGGTTCAACAATATACTTGTCAATTGAAGAATTCCTTCATTAGATTTCAATTAATTCTTTTTATATTTTCCAAAATATCTATATATATAGTATACATGTTTCGTACTTTCATATTGTAGACAAAGTGTCAAATTTAAGAACTCAAATTGTTGATATTATTTTAGAAATAAAATTATCATTTTTCCAAGTTTTATTGCTCTATTCTTATTCGACTTGATTATATGTTTTCTCAGTCTTTATTGGATTCTTGCCAAAAATGTATCTATGTAGAGTGGAAGAAAGTAAAAACAAAAAAGGATCTCATGATTGCAAAAGAACTTTTGATATATTTTTACATTGAGTTTGTTTTTGGAGAGACGGTCATAAGTTAGTGTTAACGTGAGACCACTGATGTCATGCTGACATCACGCGCGTGCATCAAACCTGCAATAGAATTAGTTAAGCGCTTGCACCTATTAGTTATGCTAGCCTTAAATTGCTTGTGGATGAATAAGTTAAGCGCTGAAGTATATTAGTTAAACGTTGAAGTATATTAGTTAAGCGCCGAAGTATATTAGTTAAACGTTGAAGTATATTAGTTAAGCTTTAAAGTATATTAGTTATATCATAAAAATCAAATTATAATGCATTTTATTGGCCATAATTTCAATATCACGCATAAATAATTATCTCTTTCTCATAAAATTTAACGCACTAATTCTCTATTTCTTAAATAACTATCGCATTTTTGCATTAGTTATGCTAACCTCAAATAACAAATGCAAAACAATGTTTACTAATGCATACAATAAATAAAACTAATGACCTTAAAATCATAACTATTGACCGCCCATACTATCAACCCTCAAAGTATAATTGTTAACCAAATATCAAAACTATAACCATAAAACTATGCATTATTGTTACTCAAGAAATTAATAAATAATTATTCATATGCTATAATTATAATCTTTTCAGTTATTTTCTAGACTAAAACTATGGCTAATACCGGAACTAAAAAACAAAAAGTCATAACTAATGTGAAAAACAATAATAACTAAATACCCATATATCATAACTATTTCTCAAAAAACAATAACTAATAGCCAGAATCACAACTATCAACCATAAAACCATAATTATTAACCACAATTAATAACTAATAACCTAAAAATCATAACTATATATCCGAATTTCATAACTATAAAGGAAAAGCTAACTATGAATCAGAACACCATAACTAAGAGCCAAAAATATGTAACTAATTATTAAAATTCCTGAACTAATTGGAAAATTCTGGTAAATCCACCAAAATCATATCCATGCAACTCCTTCTGCTTCTTGTACCAGTTTTACATAATTCGACATTGCCATTTGCTATAAGGTGCATCAGTTGCAGTCAAAGCTACATGAAAGGGTTCTTTACCTCTTTTTGGTCCTTTCAAATGCTCAGGAATCTCAATTATACACCAAGATAAACCATTGTAACCCAGAATCTTCAATCAATCCAGTCCCACTCCAGGCTATAAAATCCTAAAACCTCAAACAATCAAAATTCAAAGAACCCACTTCATTATACACCAAAATGAACTATTTTAACCCAATATCATATGTCAATCCACTTCCATTTCAAGCTACAAATTGCAACTGCTAAATTTTCGCAACGTATTCGATATCACACAACATGCAACACAATCCTAGAAACTACACCCACTTCAGTTCAAGCTCCAATAATCAATCTGTAAACAAAAATAACCACCAAAACAGAAATAAATGGCCAAATTAAAATCAGCTCACCACTTCAATCTTTCTCTTTCCTCCGATTCCGCCATTGTTGGTTCCAAGTGACTCCATTTTCTCTCTCTCTTAAGTTTCTTCAATGGCGGCCTCGATGAAACGAATAATTGACGAACTTCTAAAAATAGCAATCGCTGTTGTTGTTGTTCTTCAGAGATTGTTAGAGAGAGAAAGCTTCCATAATTTGAGAGGATGGTGGAGGAATTGAAGGCGGAGACTGAGGATTGGAGGAAAAAGGGACTCGTCTCACGTTAGTGTTAACGTGAAACGGTCTTTTATAAGACTTTGCGTGTCACATTAGGGTAGATTCTCATGAAAGTGATTTGTTTATCTTTAATGAAATCTACATGTGAAGTAAAAGTTTAGATGAGGTGACCATTTTCTCTTATCTCACCTAAGACGCATACATTGTCAGAAGCAGCCCTTTAATTAGCATCTTTCATCACCTATTAATTTTCAAGAGTGTATTTAGCCAATTTAACAAGACTGCTTCGTAGTCAACTAAAGATATGGTACTCCCCTTTAGAAAAAACTTGTGCAATCTATCATTCTACAATAAGGATGGCAATGGGCTGAGTCTAGGACAGGTTCGGTTGGACTCGAATCTAGACCTAGACCCGAATTTTTTAAAGTTGATACAGACCCGCCCTAGACCCAATGGGTTTAAAGAAAACAACCCCAAACTCGATGGGTCTAGCGGGTCCAAGGTCCAACGCAGGTCAAAATGGATCCTTAATACATTTTTATTGTTTTTCTTTATTGCACATTGATCCTTTAGTATTTTTTTTCACTTGATTTTTTTGCATGCATAAATTTGCTTATAAAAAAACATTAATTTTAACATCATAAATCACAAATGTTTATATAAACTAACAGATTATTCTATAATCATCGTTACAACAAAATCATAAATTAAGTATTCAATATTTGGCATAACTAACCAGCAAGTATGGAAATTTAGGAGTTGAATAAAATTTAGGAATTCAACTTTTGGGAGTTGATTAGAATTATCAAAATTTAGGACTTGAATAAAATTTAGACGACTTGAATAAAATTTAAAGTTCAACATTTCGCATAACTAACCAGTGTGTGGAATAAAAATCATACCTGAACAAATTAACCAGTAGGGAAGAGAAAACAAAAAGGGAATGGCAGTAAGTTGGAGTTTAGAAAAAAAAACCCGCATAAAGTTAGTTCCGTAGGGTTTTACAATTTTTTTAGTATATGTAATTTATTTAATCTTAAAAATTATGGATGGGTTTAAGGGTCGGATCTGAGAAGAGTCTGGGTATGAGATCTTTGGACCCAGACTCGAGCCATGAGCTGTTAGACCCATATCCAACCCAGACCCATTGGGTCCAAAAAAAGTAGACACAAACTCACAAAAGTGGGTCGGGTCCAATCAGGTATGAGTCAGCTCCGTAACCCATTGTCATCCCTATACTACAACATCGATTAAAAGAAAAGGATGTCTTTGAATAGGCAATACCACTTTTAAACTAACAACAACAACATAAAAAGTGGTTATGATTCCCATGTTATAGTCCAACAATATCAAAAACTAATCCATTACTCTCTTTTTTTGGTATTTAGAAAGCCACAACATTGATTAAAAAGAAAAGAATGCCTTTGAATAGGCAAATACACCACTTTTAAACTAACAACAACAACATAAAAAGTGGGGATGATTCCCATGTCATACTCCAATAACCATATAAAAAACTAATCCACTACTCTTATTTTTTAGGTGTTTAGAGAGCCACAAGGGCACGTGATGAATCGATCCCAGGATCTCCAGTAACCAGGAAGGAAGCTCTAACCAACAGAGTTATCCCTCACTCTAAAAAACTAACCCACTACTCTTACTACTAATCTACTACTATAATTTACAAACTATAGTAATTCAAACACATGTTTATTTGACTAACTTGCTAATTGACTCTAAAACTTAAAACAACCAACCAACTCAACTTTGAAACAATATTTCAACACTTACGCTTCCCCTAAAACAAACCAAAACAAGACAATTGGTAGTTCGACTAAGCATTTTTAGTCAAAAGCTTAGCGGGGACTAAGGTTGGAATATCTAAATTTAAAGTCTAAACAGCTCGAGACCTTTACACCCAAAGAAAGGTCTAATTTATCCGTACTCGATAACTAACCATCAGTCAGACGACTTCTCTACTAAAAAAACGTAGACAACGTGTCAACGTTTAAATTTTGGATAAGGTGAAGCCAAGTAGGCAAGTAGCAAACTTGTCAAAGAGTAATTTGGTCTAAATGATTTATCTGGCTTTCTCATTAATCTTGCTGACTAATCTCTATTATATGATGAAGGGGCAGCCCCTATAAATTTACTTAACAGCGCATTGTTAAATCAACTACTACTAAAAAAAGTGGATAAACAAAGTTAAAGTCCAATATAGAATTAAAAAATTAACTTAAATGTTGAAGGTAATCAAGTTAAAATTAAGCCACCAAAAAAAAAAAAAAATATTGATTATAAGATTTAGTACATTTATGCTGAAAAAGTAAAAAAGAATATTACATTAATCAAATATCTTATCAATCAATTCACAAAAACAATCAAGAATTACTTCAAAACGGAAAATTCAAACAATTAACAAAGTGAAATGATTTATTTAACACAAAAGACTATATTGGTACAATATAAAAAATCCTAAATAAATTCACTTAACATTTTGTTATCGTTCATCAAGTTTAATTTTGAAAACCTAAAAGAAAGAATAAGTAAAAAAAATTAAATAAAAGAATGGTTATGTGATAGAGGCTTATCCTACGAAATTTAACCAAAAAAATGTCTAATGTTCAAACTCTTACCCCTGTTTACGCCCAAAAAGGCTAGAATTTATGTTTCGAAAATTAAAAAAATCAGGCACGCATAATTTTCTAGGATACACAAGAATTTGTATTGGAAACAAACTTTATCTTATTTGGAAACTATCTTTACAAATCAAATAAATCTTCCTAATTAAAAGATGATATTAACATAATAACCAATAGATATTTCAACACTCACCCTCAAGTTGGAGCATGGGGTATGTACAAATTTCGAGTCAAAATATATAAGACAGGAAATAAAGTAACAGATAAATTTTATTTCAATAGATGTATTGAGTACAATCTCTATAGACAGTTTATATTAAAAATAAATTAAGACCTCTGATTTTGTTCCGTAGCTGGATAATGACATGTGTTGTTGTCGACGTGTAGTTGAATGCAAGGTGACGTTTTGTCAACGTAAACCTGAATTTGAGTGCGGGCTGACGTTTTGTCAATGTCAGCCCGAGATTGGAGGTTTTTGTTTGAGTGTATTCGAATAAGGCGCTAACAAAGCTTGAATCTCAATCGAGTATGCATAAGTGTATTTGTACAGTCGTCACGAGTTTTATTGTGCTTGTTGACTATTTGCAGAGAGAATTCCAAGAAAATTTTACGAGCTCTTTGAGAATATTAATAATTTCCTGGTCCCCTCAACTGAAGGATGTGAGGTCTGTTTATGGGTAATGGAGATACCTTCAAGGACATGGTAGTTTATTGGCTTGAGCCCGTTTATGACTTGAAAGTCTTTTTACGTTTGCCATTTGACCATTTTATTTGGACTAGTGATATGAAATGGAACAAATTATATTTGTTTGTTTTAATTTGGCCTATCTTAAGGGCTAATTAAATTTATTATACGTCAATAATAATTAACTTATTGTAATATAGAACACTAAAAAAATTATTAGTCTTCTTGCATTTGGAGCAGAAGTATCAAAAGCTTAATAAATAAATCAATTTTGAACCTTGAAGACGGAGTTGAAAATATAAAACATCTCAATAATAGAGACAAAAAAAAACTAGAGAGACAACATAGAACAACCTAAAAGGGTAATGAAATTCTGATTTCATCTCCCACATTACTTCGTACTTATTTATCAAGCACTTAGTGTTTACAAATTGCCAGTTTGAGACTATGTCGTAGACACTACTTATTGTGTTTTAGTGAAGTCAAGAATTGCTTACAACATCTATCAAGTTTTATCCTCTAATTCGCTAGGTTTATCTTTTAGAATACCATAACCTATAGAATCCAAGAGGGGATCGGATTTATTTACTTAACCTGGGCAAGAAACTTTATTTCTTCCATCTTATTGTCGCACAACATCAAAAAGAGAAAAGAACCAGAGCCTTCTCAACTTGCAGCCAATACCTAAGTCATACAATAGTATACACCTCCTTTTTTTTTGGTTCTTTCTTACTCTTATTTTGGCATATGAATGAATCCTTTTGAATATCATGATTCATGTTCTCCGCAACATTTACTTAGCCTCTTTTCTCTTTGCCTGTCGAATGATTAGTGTAGCACAATCGCTTTTGCGATTTTGTTTTCTCTGTTTTTTTTTTTTTTTTTTTTTTTTTTTTTTTGGTTCTTGTGTATGTTCATGTGCACTGTGCAGTAGGAATGTTTGGAGTCCTTGAGATACATGCAGCCTACTAGCAACTGAAACCTCGAATTTAGCAACGAAAATTTCAATGTTTTCCTATTTCCTTTCCGTTTTCTTTTTTTTTTGTTTGTCTTTTTTTGTTTTCGCTATTCTATTTGTTGGGTCAACATATGGAATATTAGTTAAGTAATTAAATACATGCGTATTCGGAATTACCTCCTCAATACATGGCTACACTTTGGCATAGTCTTCCTCCATAAGGTGTCATGACAACTTTTATTCTTTACTTTTGTGGTGCTGCGGTAGCTCTAACCGAACGCTACTGCCACTTCAATTCGGATGTTTGTATGATAATTGTAATTTGTAGCAGATTAGCAGTATCAAATTTGCATTGATTAGAATAACCTTTAGGCACCATGACTAATACAAAAGAATTTGACGAGGCAAATTTCAATGCTTTGTAGAATTTTTTTCAACAATTTGGATTTTGACATACTTTATTTGACTTGCAGTACAACAATTTTTTTTTAATATATTGAACTTCTAGGCTATCTTTGAAACCCTACAAAAGCGGTAGACTAGTGAGGTGATGATTTCTTTTTTTGTACACAGCTTTTAGTCTAAAATATTATATTTGATATCTGTTTTTTATACATGTTTTTGTAGTTAACGGGAGCAATATATTAAAACTGGCTACTAATAATGTTTAATAAAAATCATAGATCAGTAGTAGTAGCTGGCCTGAGAGGCCCAATATTACAACATAAGCATAATTGTTCAAAAACAATATCTTCACGAGCAACATTTAATTCCTCCCAAGGTGGTTCTGAAAAGTGGCGGAATACGTTGGTCTCCATGCTCCCTTTTCTAATTGCTCTTGCTAATATATCTACATCCCTGACCTGCTCCCTTTCAGTTCTTCGAACTCGCTTCACCCATCCCTCCTACAATAACTCCCTGCATACATTTGTGATATTAGTTAACCTGTCTCTTATCCGAGAATTGCCATTGATATTATCCACATCTATCATAGAGTTTGACAATATTATGCATTCCTTCCATTTCTTCCGTTTGGCCCAATATTAGGATTATCATTGACGCTTCTTTTACATAGGGAGGACTTAGTTGGTATACTATTGTAGACACATAATCGTGTCTCCCCATTTAAGGATTCGATGATGAAACATACCGTGGTCTTAATTGGTCCGACCCAAGGGGAGAGCAGTCCAAAAAGCCAGCCTAAAACAATTTTTAAAGTGTTAAAGTCCTATTTTAAAGCCCAATTAATTATTCCTGATAATTAAATATTTTATTTTAATAAATAAATATTTTCAAATATATTTTTATAATTAAAATTGGATTTCCGGGGTTAAAAGATAAAAGAAAATCGTTAAAATACGTTTTACAAAAAGTTGTCAAAACGTGTGAAAAGCAAGGCGGTGCGCCAAGTGCACAAGCCAAACTGTATCAGGCGCACCAATGTGCGTCTGACACGTGTCCATGTGAGTCGCACAGAGTCGTGCACCTAGTGCACTCCTCTGTGCTATCCACAGGCTAACAATTATATCTTTTTTAAATCGTGTGCCACGTGTACGCGGATGATTGGGCATATTGCGTTAGGCGCACCAATGTGCGCCTGACACGTGTAATTGTGCGTCACACAGAGACGTGCGTGTAGCGCACTCTCTGTGTGACGCACATATTTTTCATATGACTTTATACTTCGGCTTTTTACATTACAGATATACTTTATGGATACCTACAAAATATCTCTACAAAACACATATTTTCTGACAAAAAAACCAAACAAACAAACACATTCAAATATTCATACTTTCAGACATACCAGTTTAGATTTTCAGGCTTCACGATTTCTCGTCCCGAAGGTTGTCAATCTCTAAGACCTAAGCCAGGGTATAATCTTGAGGGTCCTTGAATAAGTTTCCTATTTTTGTATTGAAGTTACTAACTCCTGATGTAGATTTTTAACAAATAAACGTTCTTCTTGTATATTTTAACCTCCTTATTCTTTTTTTTTTATTATATACTTTGATATGATTGTCCTGCTTTCCTTTTTATCACCCACATGTTATTTTTGCTAATCAAAGACTTAAAGAGTTGTTCAAATATTAATCAGATAATTTGGACAACCTGTTAGATTCTCTGTGATTTGATTACATAATAACATATCACCAAAAAATAGTTTTTTATGTGTTTCCTAAACCAATTTAAACATAATTATTTTTAGGGTGCATAAAAACATTATCTAGTTATTCTTTTGCATAAAACTTGACATTAATCGATATTTAGTAGAGGCCAACAATGGGCGAATGTGGTTCATTATGATTGTATTCGTACCCTCACTCCCGAACTCAATATATGCCTCATTGACCATCTATGGAGTCAGGACGGGGAAATCTACATTGGATAAGTCTCTCATTTGTCCCTACGATTTACCACTATCCGATTAGGTTTATGAGTCTTACTTTAAAGACTTGTTGGCGACTTTAAAACATTTTTCAATAAAATCTTAACAATGGGGTAGTCATATACACGCTCACACCGCGTAGGCGAAATAAAAACACGCCTACAACTATCCCACAAACAGGCCCAAAGGAAGTTTTGAATTTTAGGATGGCAAGGCGCAGCCCATATCTTATCCTAGTTCACCCCTTGATTTGGGGAGGGAGGCAACCCATGTTGCCACTCTTCTCTATATATCTTTTTTGAGTAAAAAACTTCCCTTTTGCCACCCAACAAACTAGAGTATTCTCTTGATAATGGTGCAAATTATACTTAATGATCCATTGACTTATATTTAGGGGGAAGAGACATGGATAATCCATCAAGGTTCCAATCGTTTTGATTAATGACACTATCCACTTTCATGCTATCTTCATGTTGGTTAAGAGGACCCTGAATCACACTCCAAAGGGGACCAAATAAAGGGAGTCCAAATATCATGCCAAAAGGAAACATTTTTACCCTTTCCTATACTTCATTCAGAATATGTTGTGAAAATATCCTAGCCCTTACCCATATCGTGACAAATGTGAGATTTAGTTTTGAAAGGCTAGGGGTCCTCTATACCCTTACAGTACTTGTTACAAATAACCTGAGCAGCCAAATTTCCAGCAGAGTTTTGCTAGGGAAATACATTAGATATGGCATTCTTCCTTGACCTTAGCCATCCTAAATCCCTAAGGCCACAAATTTTGTCCCAAGATTAGAGGGTCATTTTAGCTTTACCCTCCTTAGTTCCCCAATAGAAGTTTCGGACAATGGAATCAATGTTCTTGGTGAGAGAGGCAGGTAAGCTAATACAATTCATGGAATAAGCAGGAAAATAGCATTGAGGGTGGCTGAGATTAAAGTTGTACCCGTGTATTTATTGTACAATCTTACAAGTACACATGAAGATGGGGATTTCATCGTGATAGGCCATATGTCTTTAGCACTGAGCCCATCAGAGGTGTTAGGTCATATGTCTTTAACATTGCGATACTAACACCTTCAGACTGTCCCCCGAGGGGATTTCAGCGTGATGAGCCATATGTCTTTAGCACTGTGAGCCCATCAAAGATGTCAGGTCATATGCCTTTAGCACTCTATATTAGGGATGGCAATGGGTCGGGCCCACGGGACCCATACCCATACCCATTTATTTTTTATAGACCCAAACCCACGCTAGACCCGTTGGGTCTAGATTTTTCAGACCCAAACCCATATCCGCTGGGTCTAGCGGGTCCATGGCTCATAACTGGGTCCTAAACGGGTCCTTCTTAGTTTTTAGTTTTCATCACATTTTTGAATCTATGTAATTAAATTTTTTCGCCATAATATATATTGGTTCTGCATCCATGGGTAAAACATTATCTAAACAAAATTTTAAAAAATAACTCACAAAATCTTAAAATGTTACAACTTACAAAGTTATAAGTCCTAGATGGAGTCACAACACTAACGAGTTCACAAAATCACCACTCATAAAACCTTAGAGTTTAGGTTTAAAAAAAAAGTTAATATGCAATGGGTCAACGGGTCGGGTCTGGGTGTGGCATATGTGGACCCGGACCCAAACCTAACCCATGCTCTCCGGGACCCGGACCCGTTGGATCTAAAACGTATGGACCCAGACTCTTATAAATGGGTCCGTTCCTGGACCCATTGCCAACTCTACTCGATACCGACACTTCCACACGGTCCTCTGAAGACGAAGACGAGGATTTCAGCATGATGGGCCATCTGTTTTAGCATTGTGTGCCCATCAGAGGTGTTAGGTCATATGTCTTTAGCACTATGATACTAACACTTCCACACGGTCCCTGACGATAAAGATGGATACGTTCAATCCTCCCCCCCCCCTTTTTTTATTGTCAAACAAGTTTAATTTTAAAAAAAATCAGGATGTTGTACTTCAAAGAATTTAAGAGAGGCGATATCATTCATCTCACCTTAGTTGACATTGAAGAAGATGATCTACGAACTGGCACTAAATGCGATATTCGTAAATGACTACTTCGTCCAGATGGCATACAAACGCACATTGACAAAGGATCATTGTTGAGTGAAATGCCAGTGAAGGTGAACAAGGGGCCCATGACGAAATTATGATTTATGTCCTTAAGAGCACTATTCGAGACAACTATGAGCTTCCTACCTCAATCTCCAGTGATGCTTGGTCGCAAAAAGAAGATAATTCACAAGGGTCCTGCCAAGAGGCGAAGGTGTTCTGAATCTTGCCCAAAATCTACCGGTAATCCTAATGTGAACATCGAGACTCAACCAATTGTTCGGGAGAAGGCATAATCAGATGTGTTTGATCTTCCTAGGATCAAAGTTGTGAATAGAAGAATAAACACTTATGCTTCTGCCTTTATATTTTGCTGGTTATGCACTTTTGACACTAAAGAGAGGTTGATTAGACCAGGCACTTTTGAGATTGTTATCTTAATGGCGTGTGAGCAAACCTTTAGTCTAGCAATTCTTGTACTTTCCAGTATATATCGCGGTTTGAATGCTATTGCAAAAGATAGCAAAACCCACCATGACGCCGACCCTGTTCCACCCGGTCCTTTGATGGTTATATAATCAAGTGCACAATGGTCAAAACTCTTTCATGGAAAGGATGCTCACGGTATTATACATGTAGGAGTGACAATTAATGTGGGTTGCGCCATGTTGAATAAGAATAAACATAATATTTTGCAAGATGGCGATTAATAGGACCTTGTCAAATTCAGCTATTTGGTTTCTCTTAGGTCAGGCTACCTTCTCATACGTAGTTACAACACTTTTCATGGCGAACTGAATTGTCCTCATCGATTTGGTAGGCAATTTGGTTAAGATTACACTAGCTTTCTTAGCCGTGATGTAGAAGAACATAATGCGTTCTACTATGAAGCTTTGCGTTATTGGACGTTACTTTTATCTACGGGAAGTCAGTCTCATGTTTTTACACCATGCTAATCACTTGACCGGAAAAACTTGGTGAAATCTGAATTTGCTAGATGGTGGCTTAAAGTGACTATTGGAGATTTGATGAAGAATGTTGAGATTCTTTATTCGAGCGCCCTACCTGATGCATTAAAGTTCACACAAGATCAAAGGCATGACGACAGCATAGGTGCGACTCAGCCAAAAGATGATAGCTTAGGTCTTAGAGGTACCCATGAAAGTCGTAGTAGGCATACCTGTTTAAGTAAACAAACAGCGAATCATCACGATCCTGTTGTTGACCAAGAAACAAGTGACACAGAGTCTGATGTTAATTTCAAACACAAACGCAACGACAAGAGGAAGTTAGCCTCCCATGCTCAAGAAGGTGATCCACACCCTTAACCAAACAACAACCGTCAAGAGAATGAGGAGTAAAAACGAGATCTGGGTTACAAGATTGAGTTGAACTAAAAGACCATTCAAAAAACCTACATGGACCTCCTAGCCTCAGAGACCAGACATTTATTCCCGCAAGCCATGTGGGAATAAAGGAAGTACAATAGCGCTTTCTATGTAGATCATTGAATGTGAACCGTCGCTTTGCCCCTACTCTAGAAGATAAGGTCATCGTGTGTTGACGCTTAGCCAGAGTAGCAGTCGGAAAATGCTACTTCTATCCTCCGACGAACTAGAGGACAGAGTTTTCCTGCGACCCTTCCGATTAGAAGACTCCGGGTCCAAAAAACCTGACCGCCGCGGAGGAGACTCTCCAGACGATCTTATAGACTTTGACATCAAAGCAAAAGGAGACTTGTCATCCTTAGATCTTTCTACTAAATTCATAATAGACGTTCGGAACCGCTCCACTGTCTTCAAGCCAATAATAATTTTATTAGAAACAACTGCAAGGGGAGGAAATCCACAAAAATATTATCTTCCTGCCCACATATTGCATGCATGACGTTTCTAAAATCATGGCGAATTTTAGAGAACGATCGACAACATTTGGACTTTGCATGCACAATGCAACCACATTTGTTACAAAAGACGAACACACCCTCATAACGAATGAACACTCAAACAGGAGAAGAACCTTGCTCCTGGAAAATAATCCTGGAACCATAGGTGCACCAAGGTTCATCCACACTTTAGCCCTAAATGCTGCTGGCGGATCTTTTGTAACACCCGATCTATCAGGAGTCGAGTTTATTGTCACCAATGCGCATCCAGGGCCAATAATTGTCCTCAATAACCAAGACAAGTACTTCCTGTGCATTTTTTCCTCACTCATGCGCACCTTGAGAAATTTCCTAGGACGTCACCCATCCCAAGACTACTCCCAGCTAAGCACACTTAACTATGGAGTAACTAAGTAAATAAGCTCCCTAAAAGAAAGATGCATCTGGTTAGTATGAGTAGTCTGCTAAATCTCTTTAAAGCAATCATGAGGGGGTATAACATACACCCCCAAACAAAGCCCTCGTTGCACCCGAGGACTCCACATATTCGGCCACAACGACCTGTGGGTCGCCCCAGCTCTGAAACTAATCACATATTCAAGTGGTGAGATAGCCCCATAATCCTCCCCCGCTAGGCGACTAACCTTGGATTAATTATCCACACGATCAGCATGCGGTCACATGGTTGCTCTAATACCATTTGTTAAGGGTGTTCATAAATTTCAGACCGGTCGATCCGATCCGATAAAACGAATATACGAAACGCTTTTTGGGTGTTCGGATATTTCGAATAGTATATTGTAGACACGTAATCGTGTCTCCCCATTGAGTACCATATGATGACTAATATCCCGCTCTAATTGGTCTGGATCGAGGAAAGAATAAAGAACGAGTCTAGAATAAAATGTTTTAAGCCCAAAACCCGTATTCTAACTCTTTTTTATTAACCCATTTCCGAAAATCCTTTTTTATAAATAGTTTTACTAAGCCCACTTTCTAAAACATTTTAAATTAGTTTTAAAATAGCCCATTTTTGAAAACCTTTTTAAAAAGAGTTTTGTGAAAGCCAAAATTCTAAAACCCTTTTTCTAGCCCATTTTAATTAATAAAATTAATTATATTAATTAGTTTTATTGATGAAAATATCTTTTATAAAAAACCATCTCTCTTCAAAGTGTTTTTTAAATATCCTTTATCTAATTATTTTTTAAAATCTTTGATAAAATAATCTTTTTAGAAATCTAATTATTATTGGAAATCTATCGCTTCCCAACTACCTAAACCTATATGATACTTCCTAACTTCCACAAACAATAAGCTCTCACGCCTCATTCAACCGCCTAACACTAATCTCACTTCTAACAAAACCTCTCGGGACACCTCTTGATCCAGTCTCCCTACTACTCATCTAGATCCCTCGACAAACTCATATTCTTTATTCACACCCAATTATTCATCACAAGTCTTCCTAATACAATCATCACCTTCACTGTCTAACAACAACAATACCATCCCCTATACTGAGAAAGTGTTGGTAACTCATAGTGAGATGCCAAGATAGTATTTCACACAATTTTTGGTATCAAAACTAAGTCAAAGTGGTACCAAAATAGAGTTATTAGGTATCAAAATGTAACTTTGGTACCAAACTTACACTTTATTACCAAGTAAGAGTTAATTTGGTATTGGTATCACAATCACTCTATTTTGGTACCAATTTGACTTAACTTTGGTACAAAATTTTGTGAGATGCCATTTTGACATCTCATTGTAAGACGCCAATCCAAGCTCACCTACAATCTATACTTTCCTAAACATCATTCGACACATCATTGTATCATCATCAAATATCTACACTAAAGTGTAAATCTTGATCCCTGCAATATTTGTTACTCACGCAACAATACATCACGTAGATACAAAATAAATCAACTCACTATTTTCTAAAGCTCGTTCTACGTCGATCCAACATCGATCCGTATAAATCAACGACACCAGACGGTGGTATAATTTATGAGGGTCGACTAAAGTAACAAACTTTATTTTATTTTTTATTTATTTTTATTATTTGCTTGAAGTTACTAACATTCTATTCATGATGTAGATTGTTAACGTATTCATGTGACTGTAAGTATTGCATATTATACTAACTCCCTGCAATATTTTCTAGTAATATTTTTATTTCTTTTCCATGAACATTATTTTTATGCTTGATTGCAATATTTATCACCTCGTATATTGTTTCTAATCAAGACCTAAATAAATGTTCTAACTAAATCATATAACATGGACAGCCTGCTAGGAACCCAGTATTCTTGATTGTTTAATAACGTATCATCAAAAAAGTAGTCTTTTATGTGTTTTCTGAACCAACCTAGACTGATATTTTTTAGGGTGCTTTAAAAACATTATGTGGTTATTCTTTTGCATAAAATTTGCTATGAATCGTATTAAGTAGAGGCCAGCAATGGGCGAACGTGGTTCATGACCGTGTTCGTATCGTCACCCCCGAGCTCAATTTTTGGTTTATGACCATTAATGAAGTTATGAGGGGAAAATCTACATTGGATAAGTCCCTAAATTGTCCCTATGGTTTCTCAAAAATCAATTAGGTTTATGACTCTTCCTTTAAAGACTTGTTGGCGACTTCAAAACGTATTTTAAAAAAAACCTAAACAATGGAGTAGTCAAATACGCGCTCACACTGCATAGGCGAAACAAAATCACGCCTACAGATACGGATCGGAAATTTTCATTTTCGGATATCCGAAAATATCCGAAACATGCGGACATTATTCGATCCGAAAATATCCGATTTTCATCATCGGATATCCGAAAATATTCGATTTTATGGGCGGTTATCCGAAATATACGGTGATCCGATCCGAAACTTGTTTTTAAAGCTTTTTTCATAGAAAAAATCAAACTTTTTAGTTTTCGGATATCCGATCCGATCCAAAATTTAGGATTTCCGAATTTTCAGATCGGATAGGATAATACAGAATAAACACCCTACCATTTGTAACACCTGACTCATCTGGAGTCGAGTTTATTGTCAAGAATGCGCATCGAAAGCAAACAAATGTCCTCAATAACCAACACAAGTTCTTCCGGCGCATTTGTCCTCACTCGTATGCACCATGAGAAACTTCCCAAGAGGTCACCAATCCCAAGATTACTCTAAGCCAATGACGCTTAACTGTGGAGTAACAAAGATATGACCTCTCTAAAAGAAAGATGCATCTTGCTGGAATGGGTAGCCTGCTAATTCATTTTAAGCAATCATGGGGGGTATTACATACACCCCCACTTGAGGACAGCAACGCTCTCATTGCTCCTGAGGTCTCCACACATTAGCCACAACGACCTGTGGGTCGCCCCAGCTTGGAAATTAATCACATATTCGTCCGCAGCCGGTGATATAACCCCAGAATCCTCCTTAACTAGGTGACTAACCTTGGATTAATTATCCACACGATCAGCATGAGGTCGCAGGGGTGCCCTGATACCATTTGTAACACCCGACCCATACGGAGTCGATTCCATCGTCACCAATGCGCATCCATGGCCAACAACTGTCGTCAGTAACCAACACAAGTTCTTACGACACATTTGGTCCTTACTCATGCACACCCTGAGAAACTTCCCAGGAGGTCACCCATCCTTAGACTACTCCGAACCAAGTATGCTTAACTCTGGAGTTACCGAGGAAGTGAGCTCTCTAAAAGAAAGATGCATCTTGTTGGAATAATTAGCGTGCTAAATCCCTTTTAAGCAATCATGAGGGGTAGACTCGACTCCGTATTGGTGGGCTGTTATATCTTTAGTTGTAGAATCTTCATTAAAGTAAGCAAAATAACCCACTTGCTGAAGAATTTTACGAGCTAAACAATAATATTATACAAGAACAACAACCCCTCTGTACGAACCCAAATCAACCCATCATGAGATTGCAATTGATCTAGACTTCGATTAGGAATAAAACAAGAGATCCTAATTAAAGCTCCTTGAAAACATGTATAATTTTTGCCCAACAACGCTTTCCTATCATCAATATGTTGACAAAGACAGAAAAACACACGCCCAATATTACGAACTTTAATCGTACCTTTTGACACCCATAAATTATCCACCCAAACCCGAATACTATCTTCATCAAAGTGACGGTACCCACTATGCTTGCTTAAACATCTCATGACCAGTGTTTCGGTATGGAATAATTGGCGCTAGAAGGAGGGGAGAACTATACTTTGGTCTTAAGCAGCGATCGATCCAGCCCACTTATTCGCCTCATAAATCCTAAGCAGGCCTTCGGGATGCCGGAAACGGACGAGAACAATGCCGTTGTGGGGGGGGGTGGACCTCCTGGTTTCAACACTCCTCGACCGATGATTGGGTCCTCCCAACCACCAGCCCACAAGGGAAGAGGGCCACTGAGACCCCTCAACCTAACATATTCGAAACTTTGCAACATATGTTCAGCCCTGAACAGCTTCGGAGTGCTGCCGAAGTCATCCAGGCCATGGCGAGTCAGACTCCACCGACCGCTCATGTTCGTAAGCGTTCCCTAAGCAGGCCACATAGCCCCGTGAGAAAGATGCATTCTCTCGCAACTGGACGACAGGGTAACCTAAGCCGATACGATCCGGATCAGGGGGAGAACTCAAAGACTCCCACAGAGCCCATGGGGGAAGAGGATGAAGAAGATCACCAAGACACCAAGATCCAACAGTCATCCCGACACAGGAGAGAAGGTGAGTTTGCTTGACGCAGAGCGCCGGTATCACTTCGGAATTCTCCATTCTCCACAGCCATACTCCAGGAGCCTATGGAGAGGATTAAAATGCCGACTTGCAAGTACGACGGGAAATCCGACCCTGAGGACCACATCTCTGCATATGAAGGACACATGCTACTGTACACCGACACTGATTCCGTGTGGTGTAAGGTGTTGCCTTCAACCTTAGCGGACTTGGCACAAACGTGGTATAAAAGTATAACACCGACAACTATTTTTAATTTTCGGCAGCTCACATCCATGTTTGTGACACACTTCATTAGTAATAAACGAAGGAAGAAAACTACCGGCGAGCTAATGTCTATCAAGCAAGGAGAGAAGGAGAGCCTAAGGGATTACATTGGTCGCTTTAACTCTATAGTCGTTACCATCCCTAGCTTGCAGCAAGAGGTCGCAGTATTGGCACTGATGACAGGTTTGAAAGAGGGAACTGCATTTAGAAGTTACCTGGGCCGCAAGAAGTTGATTAGCCTGACCGATGTCCTCGGAAAAGCTAATGAGTTTATCCGGGGAGAGGAGTTCGATAAGGCGGCGACCTCGAAGAGGTCCGAAGGAGACGGCAAGGAGAGGGAGAGAGAAAAAGAGAAAGAGAAAGATAAAAATCGGAGAGATCGGAAGTCCGACAACTCCGGAAGAAATGAGGAGAGCAACTCGGTCAAGAAGGGCCAAGAGGGACGGCCAGACCGCTATCGCAACTACACTCCCCTAACAATGTCCAGGGCCGAGATCTATGAGTTGCAGAAATAGGATGACAACTGGCAGCGACCCAAGACGATGTATTATAAAGGCCGTGACAGATCCAAGTGGTGTGACTTCCACAAAGATCACAGTCATGTTACCGAAGATTGTAAGGACCTGAGAGATGGGATCGAAGACCTGATACGGAGAGGCTACTTCAAGCAGTATCAGGCGAAAACGGACCACCGCAAAGGGTCCCCCAAAGAAGAAGACGGTAAGAGAAAGTCCGTTAAAGAAAGAATGACTGAGATACACGTTATCTCAGGCCGCCACTCATGCCATCCGTCTCGTTTACAGCGGAGGACGTCAAGGGGATTATCTACCCTCATGATGATCTGCTGGTGGTATCTCTCCAGATTTCAACGGCGATGGTCCTTCGCATCTTGGTAGATGGCGGCAGCTCTGCCAATATTCTCTTCATGCCTACATTCGAGAAGATAGGGCTAGGGAGATCTTGTTTCAAGCCGGTCTCGTACCCATTAATCGGTTTCACAGGAGCATCGGTCGTCCCTGAGGGCACCATTAAGCTACCGGTTAAGCTGGGGGAAGGATCTCACTCTCGAGATCTCTTGGTGGAGTTCCTGGTAGTTGATGTACCGGCAGCCTACAATTCCATTATTGGACGACCACTGATCCATGACGCTCAGGCCGTAGTGTCAACTTATCTCCTGACGATGATCTACACGTCAAATAGTGGAAAGCCAGAGAGACTGAAGGGAACCAAGAATCAGCCAAAGCCTGCTATCTGACGGCGCTTAAGAATTCTAATCATAAGAGACCGGCAGAGTCCCCACCATCAGAGAGAAAAAGGCAAAGGGCAGAGAATAAAGCAAACAAGTACTTGTCTATGGAGAATTTCGAGGGAAGGCCGGCAGATTTGCCGAGACCTAGCCCATAAGGAGAGATCGAGGAGGTCAGCCTAGAGCTAGAGAGGCCAGAAAGGACGGTTAAAATTGGAGCCGACTTGGCCGACAATGTCAAAGTCAACTTAATCAGTTTACTGCGAAGCAATGCTGACGTCTTCGCATTTTCAGCGGATGAAATGCAGGGAATAAATCCTGCATTTATGGTACACCGGCTAAATGTTAATGAGGATGTAAGGCCGGTGAAACAGAAGAAGCGGAACTTCTCTGCCGAGAACAACGCAGCCATCAAGGAAGAGTTGACAAGTTGTTAGCGGTCGACTTCATTGAGCCCTGCGACTATCCGGAGTGGCTGGCAAATGTGGTCATGGTGAAGAAAGCCAATGGGTCCTGCGGATGTGTGTGGACTTTACCGACCTCAACAAGACTGCTATCCATTGCCTAGGATCGACCAACTGGTTGACTCTACTAGCGGTTATGCGCTGCTAAGCTTCATGGATGCCTTCTCTAGATACTATCGGACCAGCCTCCTGGAGGCGGACAGGAACAAGGCGGCACTCATAACTGACGCTGGGGTATATGCACATGCCATTCGGCCTGAAGAATGCAGGAGCTACCTGCCAAAAGCTAGTGGACAAGATATTCGCACATCAGAAAGGCCGGAATGTCGAAGTCTAAGTCGACGATAGCATCGTCAAAAGCTTGACGGTGGAAGCCCACATAACGGACCTCGAGGAAACCTTTGCGATTCTGCGCAGGTACCAAATGAAGCTCAATCCTAATAAGTGTGTATTTGGGGTAAGATCGGGTAAGTTCCTCGGCTTCATGGTTAGTGAAAGAGGAATAGACGCTAACCCTGACAAGATCAGGGCAATAAGCGAGCTGCCTGAACCCAAGAGTATCCGGGACATCCTGAAGTTGACTGGCAAGATGGCTGCGTTAACAAGGTTCGTATCCAAGTCGGCTGAAAAGGCCCTGCCGTTCTTCAAGGTTATGAGAGGTAACAAGAAGTTTGAGTGGGGGGATGAGGAGAGACAGTCCTTTGAGGCCGTTAAAGAACATTTCAAGCAATTACCGACTATTACCCGACCCGAGTTGGGGGATAAGCTGCAGTTATACGTCTCGGTGTCGGCTAAAACGGTAGCAGTATTACTGCTGTTGGAAAAGGATAAGCAGCAACATCCAATCTACTTTATGAGCCACGTCTTGGCGGGGGCAGAGCAGAGGTACGAATTGCTGGAGAAGATGGCATACGTCGTGCTGATAGCGGCAAGAAAACTTTGGCCATACTTCGACTCACACACCATCCAAGTGCTCACAAATCAGCCGTTAGAGAAGGCCCTCCACAAGTTAGATAATAGTTGTCAGAGTTTGACATCGAGTATCGGCCACGAACAGCTATCAAGGCCCAAGCTTTGGCCGACTTCATTGTTGAGACCACCAGCGACGAAATTGAGGACCAGCCGGCACCTGGCGGATATAAGTAGACGGCTCAGCGGCCCAAACAGGATCAGGCGCTAGGGTGATCATGACGTCCCCAGAAGGGGACACATTCGAATATGCCGTCCGCTTTGGGTTTAAGGCGTCCAACAATGAGGCGAAGTACGAAGACGCAATAGCGGGAATCAGTTTGTGCATAGGGTCCGGAGCAAAGAAGATACGGATGACCACGGATTCCCAACTTATATCAAGCCAGATCGAGGGCACCTACGAAGCCAGGGAGCCGGTAATGCAAAAGTACTTACAAAAGGTAAAGCAGATAACAGCCGCATTGCAGAGCTTCGAAGTGGTACTGGTTCCTCGAACTGAGAATATGGCAGCTGATGCTTTGTCAAATCTTGCAAGTTCTAGCACCACAGACCTCAAGCGCAGCGTCATGGTGGAAATGCTGCTGGAAAGGAGCATAGAGACCGCCAAGATGGAGGTGAACGAAGTCACTCAGAAGAAGGAATAGTACGACGACATATTGGCTTACAAGATGACCGAAAGTTTGCCCACTGATAAGATGGCTGCGAAAAAGCTGAAAAGAGAGGCTCTCTGGTTCTGTGTTTTCCAAGGCCCACTGTATAAGAAGGTCTTTCACTCCCACTCCTGAGGTGCGTAACAGCCCATGAGGCCACGAAAATAATTGAAGAAATCCACGAAGGGGTATGTGGAAACCATATCGGTGGAAAGACACTGGCACTGAAAGGCCCTAAGAGCCGGCTTCTACTGGCCGATAATGTTGACAGATGCGCAGGCGTACGTAAAGAAATGCGACAAATGCCAGAGGTTCGCATCGGTCATACATCAGCCGGCAAATGATTTGCAGCGGATCCTGAATCCAATCCCTTTTGCTCAATGGGGGATGGATATCATAGGACCATTCGCGCCAGCATTTGGGGGAAGAAAGTTCCTGATAGTTGGAATTGACTACTTCACAAAGTGGATTGAAGCCGAACCAACTGCAAAGATAACGGCTAATCAGGTTAGGAAGTTCATCTGGCAAAACCTCATCACAAGGTTTGGAATTCCCATGGGAATAGTCATGGACCACGGTGTCCAGTTTCATTGTGGGCCGATAAAGAACTTCTTGAACCCATACGGCATCAAGTTTGCATACTCATCCGTGTGCCATCCCCAGAGTAATGGCCAGGCCGAAGCCGCCAATAAACAAATTCTCAACGCCCTCAAGAAGAAGCTAGATGATTTGAAGGGTGCCTGGGCCGACATGGTTCCAGCGGTACTAGTGGTCCAACAGAACTACCGAAAAAGAAGCAACAGGGGAGACCCCGTTCAGGTTGGCATTCAGGTCGAGGCGGTGTTATCGGTCGAAGTCGGACTGCCAAACTGGCGGATCCTGAACTACGACCCGGAACTGAACGACAAACTGCACCAGGAGGACCTTGACCTCTTGCCAGAAGTCAGGCTCGCGGCGGAACTCAAGTCGGCAGCATATAAGGATCGGAAAAGCAAGGCCTACAACAAGAGAGTAAGAAGTCGGCCGATTGAAAAGGGCGACCTAGTGCTCAGGCGCACAGCGGCTACCGGAAAAGCTCATGCCGAGGGAAAGCTGACGGCCAACTGGGAAGGACCATACCTTGTGAAAGAGGAAATAGTTTGAGGTGCTTACCGGCTGGAAAACATGTCGGGCAAGGAACTCAAGAATAGTTGGAACGCCAGCGTACTCAAGAAGTATTTCGTTTAAGCATTTTCTCATTAGTAGGTATTGCATAGCAAGAATAATACGACATTGTTGCCAATGTCAGCTTTACTTAGGTTGAACTAATTATTGTCCATTGTCAATAAGACGAATTTCCTTAAACTTATTACATGTTCAAATTATTCTTTAAACCCCTTGACAGTTAACGACCTACGCCTGTCAAAGGGGGTGAAAGGTCCCTTGACCGTTAATGACCCACGAGGATCTGGCGTCAAGAGAAGTAAACAATATAAAGATTCCCGGCGGTCAATGACCTCAGTGAATCTGCCGCCGGGGTAAACCAAGCACGCAGGAAGATTGGGGATGGTCAATGACCCTCGAGGACCTGCCAACCCAAATCATACACTGTCGGCCAACGACCCTCATGGATCTGCCGAAACAAAATAGTGGAATAAGACTATTTGCCGGTCTACGAACCCGAGTGGATCTGCCGATATGATAAAAGAAAATGAACAAAGAAGTAAATAGCAAAATGAATTGCACGGCCGACACGAGAGTTCAAAATAATAACTTCCCTTAATGTCAAAATCAAATTTACATCCTAGTCTAACCTAGGAAGAAAGGAAGTTCAAAATATAGGTCGGCCACACGCGGCCCGACCGGGAACAAATGATGGAAAGGGGGGACCTAAGCTAAGCAGCTTCAGAAGAGGGAGCCTTGCCGCCATTAGCAACCGCATCAGGCTTTGAACCATCAGGGCTCCTGTCAAGGATGACGACATCATCAGTCGGATCATTCTTCGCACCCAGGTCGGCTTGTTCTTCGGCAGCCTCCGGCTCCTCCTCCTCAAACTCAGCACGAGGGTCGGCGTTGGCTATATCAGCCTCCGTCACCCCAAGTTGAAAGCCTTTTAATAGCCGGTAGCCCAGGTTACCGCCTTCTAGAGGGCGGTCGAGCAGCAAGGACTCATCGTCCAGAACATTGAGCTTGGGTTTGAATAGCTCGCCATCCCGGACTGGTGACCGGGTCCATCGCTTCCGGAGAATTTCCGGTAAGTCCACATCAGGTATGCTCGATGAACCCCCTCTTGCCCATATCAGCAAACTTCCGGAGCTCCGAAATCATGTTGGGCAGGGTCTGCTGCTTGTAAATCTTCGTCCGTAGGGATGAGGTCCCGACTACCGCCACGCGCTCCTGGGACTCCTTGTCACCCCCCTGGATAATAGGGTCGGTAGTAACCCTGGCGGTTTCTTTGAGAGGAGCCCTATTTCGTGGCTCCTTATCAGCCTGAACCTCCGCTTTCCTCTTCTGAGGAATAGCTGGAGGTTGCTTGCCAGCTGATGGAGGCACCTTTTCCGCCACATGGCCGCCATCTCCGCCATCGCCACGACCGAATCCTCGGCCAATCTTACCACCCCGGCCTCCGATGCTGGGGGGAATAGAAGTATACTTCTTAAGAGGCTTTGGAGGCATGTTGGATATCGGAATGTAGTTCTGGTTGAGATGAAGAGCTTGCCGAATTAAATGATCACGACCTGAAATCAGAAAAACAAGAACATGTCAGTAATAAAACAAGGACAATATGCAAAATAATTACCGGTATCATACTTAATTACCAGTAGGTTCAGATTGGCGAAAGCCTAAAGCAGAAGAGGCGCGTTGCCTAAAATATAATTGGCGTGAGGAAGCCAAATGAGAGGCACTGGGACAGGTTTCCCCCCTTTGGGACCCGGCTTTGAAGAGGCCTCGAAGAAGTTGAAAGCCTCCAACTCCCGGCGTGTCAAACGCCTATCAGGGATGTGTTCCATCCTTGGGCGAGGTTTTGTCCAATACCGGCGCAAAGGAAAATTGTCCGGCACCCGAACCCAGAAGAAACGGGGCTGCCAGTTTTTTAGAGATGTTAATTTTGGATACACCGTTAGCTTCTTGGGCCTGGTGTACATAAACATCCATCCACCTTGGCCAAGTTCCCTTTCGGCCTGTGACTTTTTCCTCTTGCCTTTCCCCTTGCCCTTCGCAGAACCGTCTTCTTTAATCCAATGCAATTTCCGGAAGAGGTTCAAGGTCTTCGGAAATCTTTTATACCGGACGGTCTAGGCATAGGAGATCAAATTACGCCAAGAAAGCGGCGTCAACTGGGACAGGCAGATGTTCCATGCCTTGAAAATCTTTACTATGAAAGGGTCCAGAGGAAACCTCAGCACAAAATCTAGCATATGGGCATAGATCGCCACATGCCCAGGCGGGCAATCTGTCACCCGACATCCCTCGGACGGCATCACCAATTCGTATTCATCAGGAAAGGCGAAGTACTCGGCTCCCTTTCGGCCGAACTCGCTATTCAATGCCGTCCTTCTCTAGCTTTTGTCAATCTGTACGAAGGACGGACTGCCGGCCTCACAGGTAGGCATGTATAAATCGTCTAGCGTTTCGTCATCGTCCTCTGAGATGATCTCTAGCGGTTCTTCATCATCGTCGGCTTCCAAGGATACCGACTCCTCGTCTGACATCATATCGCGCACAACACTGTCGAGGATGCTTCATCCTCCAAGCAAGCATCATCATCCCTATAGCTACCAGACGAGATGGGGTGGGGCACATTCTCCCCTAGCATCTCTACCGGCCTGGGAGATGAGGGTTCGTTAAGGAGACCCTTACAGGTGGCGGCTAAAGACGGGAATAGTAGAGAAGAGCGTTCTGCTATCCCCAGCATGGTACCATATTGGCCGGATACCGGCACTCCTACGGCTTCTCCAAAAGCCCTAATGGCGGTAAGGGGCGAAGCATGCAGTGTTGACTCTTCAAGGGCCCTACTGGAAGTACTACAGTCATGGCCAGATTTACTCCTACGTTCATTAGGAGGATTTACTACCGGTGAATTATTGGATATGGTAGGACTAGCGGATTTGCTATCGGAATTAAAGTCGCTATCGGTCAAAGATTGGGGACTTTCAGAAACATTTTGTGAATCAGAATGAGAAGACATGATTAAAGGCAGAAATTGAGTAAGAAGAAGTTCGGTGAAATACCTGGAAAGAAGAAAAAGAGTAGAAGCTGGCACCGAAAATAACCGGTAATAGAGTTTTGTCACAGCTCAGAATGTCACGACGAAAGGCAGGTAGCCGGATGATGCTAAGACTCAGAGAAAGTGCTGGTAATAGGCGCTTGAGAATGTGAAAGCAGTGTGAAAGTGTGAAAATGATTTTGACTAAGCGCTATTTATAGAGGGCTCCATGGCTTGGATCAAGCGACGTTTCGTCTTCCCGTCCCGATTACGCCACGTGTATCTTGAGCTCAAAAACAGCTGTGAGCAGCTACTGACATTATTGTTAAATCATCACGAAGATCGAGGCGACGGTTCGCATTCTGTTAACTAAACCCCTCTCTGGAAACTTTTAAACGGTATCTGGAAGAAAACATGATTTTCATCCATAACGGCTCAATGCTGAACAAGCAGGATATCCCTGTACCAGGCATACCGGCTTGGGGGCTAGTTGTATGGGATCTGTATCACTTCCCTACCGGTCCAGTTAGACCGCCATTGACCGTCATGGTCATCTCAGTCAAAGAAATCCTATTTTACCGGGTATGTATTAAGCCATATGCCGGTATATTATACATGCCGGTTACCTGGGATTACCTTACCGGTACCCATCATAAGGGCCATTGCCAAATGGGCCTGGATTGATCTAGTACTTACTCAATGTGCCTATGGGCGTAAAGATAAGTATCATAAGAGGATAGAAATGTGTTCAACCAATAGGAGTAGAGTCCTACCTGGCTAAGGACACTGCCGGCTCCTATAAAAACCCCCATGATCTGGGTCATAAGGTACGTTCACATATACTAATACACTCTACTTGAGACATCCCGTCTTTATCCTTTACTGACTTAGGCATCAGAGGGGCATTCCTCGGATCAACCCCCGAGGTTAGTTTACGTGTTCAGTCTTGCAGGACATTAAATCGGCTTATTAACCAGAGGAGATACCGGTTCACTCCCTACCATTTATTCCATACCGGAACAACCAGTAATTTGCTCAAAATCCTTTGCATGCAGACAAGGTCAAATCCGCCTGAGACTGCCTTTCGACCCTTGAAGAAGATCTGTTACAGATGTTATGGATATAATAGTGAGTAACCGGATAAATGATCCCCCAAGCACTTACTAATACTCTTTCCTATAAGTTATTTACCGACCCACCCACTAAGAACAATAAGTATCACGACAATACTTATGAGATACGAAGAAGAAATCATTCAATCTTGGTTATTGACAAGAAACAATCCTTACAAGAGTTTGTAATATTATTTTGTTTAGAGGAAACACAAGAGAATTCCATTCTCTAAGCAAGTATAATGGAACTAATAATGATTTCTCACTCTCACAATATATATGACACATCCGTATTTATAGTATAGGAGATAGTTAGAGGAAATGTCTGAAACAAGGTGTCTCTTTACAATAAAAGACACATTTCAAACATATCCTCTAAACGCATATTATACTTGCACTCCACAATACCAAGTATAATAAACATATCATATATACAACCTACGAACACATTTAACTATAAATGTATTAACAATCCTCCTCCATTTATAGTACAAATGCTATATAGTTCGTACACTTGCAAACTATACAAAATCAACTAAACTTGTGCATAAATAAAAATGTCTCAAAGATTGAATTTTCACTTAGTATAACATACTTACAAAGTTTCGATTGAAATGATTGACTAAGCATTGAATCACTCAACTATATGAAAATTGAAGATGATATATACACAAGCTTACACAAACAACATTTTAACCTTCGACTCCATTAAGGCCTTGAGTCCATATCCACATTCATGAGTGTTCCTAGTTAAGCCTCAAACAAGGTGAAGCGGCCAAACTTCTTATTCATATAGGTAAATTATCTTTAACATGCTCTCGCAACCGAGCAACAAACCATGCAAAGCTTTATTAAGAAATTAATCAACCTCCAACATTGCGAAAAACAAGCACTCACATTGGGATGTAATTACAAATATTATAGTGCTCCAAATTACAAATGAAGTGGGATCCTCATTGCATTCAAGATCTTACGTTGTACAAGACGTGAATTGAGTTTTCTTCATTTGTAATTTACTAATTAAGGCATAAAACCCATCCCTTCTTTTATATAATATAACTTGACAACAACTTTGGCCAAATTCATCGAGTTAACATAAAAACATATAAAAGTTAACTAACATGACTATATGTTTATAAAATCACAACACCACAATGTCACAATCCAATGTGTCGTGACTTCCATTATAAACATAATAACATTCAATAATCATATTTTATTGATATTCATTGAAGTATATCACAATAACTAGTGATATGTTGCATGGTCCAAGCCATGAAACACTTCAAATATGAATTATGAACAAACAACATGTTAATACTAAAACAATCAAATAAATTAATACTCTTCCCCGTTTTAGTATTAACAAAATAAATACCTTATCTATTTTAACCAAGACTATGTATATGAAAACGACCACGTAAGTACACTTCTTGGATCACAAGAAATTAACCTACTCCACAAAGAACCTCCTCCATGAAGTACCTCCTCCAAGAAGAAATAGCATCTTCTTTTAAGAAACAAATCCCTAAACAAAGAGTTAACTAACGCCAAATTATTCTTCTAAAATCGCATAGAATATTACGCCAAATCATATAATCGTACGCCAAATCATTTAACCAAATCATAGAATCTATGTTATTTTAACTCTTTATTCTAAATAATTTTATTTAAACCATGTGTGAACATCTTTTATTTAAAAACTTGTATAAAAAAAATGTCATAACCATAATTCTCAATGGTTGCATGCTTGGTTTGGACAAAATAAATGATAACCGTAACTTTAATATAGTTGCATCACTTAGTACCCGCTACTTGACATTCATGGGCATCGAAATTCCACAACATCCACTGTCAACTTATTTCATCAACCATGACAACTTTTATAAGTTCAGATACAACCCACAACCATGGTTAATAAAATTTAGCAATAGTAAAAGACATTCTATTTCACGAACATTCATTTGGTAATTAAGAGTTCCATGGACTAAACCCATCATTTAGTTAATTAAGTATACTTAATTAACTAAAAAGACAATAGTATTATCTAATACTATAACATGTGATCCTTCTATAATTCGTACAAAAATTAATGAAGATAGTAGAAACTCATAACACAACCCAAAATTGGGTTTCAATCATGTAGTGAAATTGAGAAATCCATCATTTCCACCCCTTGTCTTGTAACATTCTTCTTCTCTTTCCATTTAATAATGGCATTTTCATTTTAGAAAATTAGAAACATCTCACCCAAGGAAGATCCAATTATCCAAAGAAATAAATAACTTATAGATTGTTAGACATGTATATGGATATAATAGTGAGTAACCGAATAAATGATCTTCCAAGCACGTACTGATACACTTTCCTATAAGTTATTTATTGACCAACTAAGAACAACGAGTATCACGGTAATACTTATGAGATACAAATAAGAAATCATTGAATCGTGGTTGTTGACAAGAAAGAATCCCAACAAGAGTTTGTAGTATGATTTTGTTTAGAGAAAACACAAGAGAATTCCATTCTCTAAGCAAGTATAATGGAATAATGATTTCTCACTCTCACGATACATATGACACATCCCTATCTATAGTATAGGAGATAGTTAGAGAAAATGTCTGAAACAAGGTGTCGCTTCACACCAAAAGACACATTGAAAACATATCCTCTAAACTCATATTTCTCATATTATACTTGTACTCTACAATACCAAGTATAATAAACATATCATATATACAACCTATGAACACATTTAACTATAAAATGTTTCAACAAGACCCATACTCACGACAGTTTAAAGTTTAGACTCACAGTTTTGGGATTAAGAGCTGCTAATTAATTGTTTGTTGGTAACCTTTTTGTCTTTCTGTTTGTTTTTCTAGCAGAAGATGAAGAAGGTTTTTTTTTTATTCTCTGTAGAGAGAGGCTCCCAAATTGTAGAGAGAGAAAAGTTTTGGTAGATTTTGCTTAAAATCTAATAAAGCTTTTCTCTTACATTTTTGTTGGACTAGTGTTTCATTTGTTGAGAAAATGACTTTGGTTCTTTTCTTTTCATGAAATAGCTAATTATTCTTCAATAATTGTCTTATTTTGATATTTACTTTTACTGATGCACAAGTTTTACATATTGGTAATAATCTCAAAATACGTAGAATATTATTTTAAACTAGTTTTTTTACCCGGGCGATGCCTCGGGTCAGTTACAATAAACAAATACTATATTCTTATTTTTTATTTCATAATTTATTTTACTACTTTTCGTATTTTTTGTCCATTAAGAAATTGAAAAATTCACGTGACGACGTGATAAGTAAAAAATATTTGAAAGCTTTGAGTTTGAAAACATACCTTAAGAGGAATTGTGGTAAGAGAATATGACATCAATATTCTCTTGTAAGTTACGTAATAAGAGTGTTAAAGATGTACTCGCTCCGTTTTTTTTTTTAATTGCTACGTTTTTCTTAAATGATTGTTTTTTTTAATTGCTACATTTTCCTTATTTGGGGCACTTGGCCACCATGAAGTAATACTTGTATACTAGCATTTTTTGCACGCTATACGTGCGTGTCATATTAATATTTTAGTGTTACAACAAAATTGATTCGAACGAACATTTATAATTTTTTTTATTATTTTTTTCTTAAATCAATGTTCCGCTGGTTATTTTAATTATTTGTTCATCATTATTCTAATATAGTATTGAGAGAAGGAAATACAAAGCAGAAGAAAGTTTGTGCTCAAATAAAGTGGAAGAATTTGTGTATTAGGTTCAATCATTGAATAGTAATAAAGTGTAAGAGTTTGATTTATATAATGGAGATTATTGAATAATAATCAACATTTAGGTTTTAAAATATTATCAGTATAATTATTAATATGAAATTTAAGTTTTTTTTTTCTTCTGATTGTGACAATCAAGTTATATTGTCAATTTATTTTTTTATCATAGTTTTTCACACATATGTAAGAAGAGGAAATCATTCTCCTTAGTCTAATATTTGATTGAAATTTTAAATTTAATTCTATTGTTAACTTGTTCAAATGTTTAATATATATGGCAAGTAGGAAGAATAAAAGATTATTTAATATATATGACAATTTAAAGTCATTAAGGGTATATTAGACTTTTTGTAAGGGGACACCATCTTCCTCCCCCCTTCACTTATATATATAGCCTCATATGCACGCGATGCGTACGTTAATTTCAAAACTTGTTATTATATTATATACTACATCCGTACTATATTTATGATTAAACTTAAAATGTGAAAGATTAATAAATAGATGAATTTAGATATATTAATTCGCTAATGTAAAAAAACTAACAAAGGTTGTGAGTTATTTTTAATATTAATATTTTGTGAATGAATTTTGAGTAGAACAGAAATAATGAGTTGGTTTGACTGAATTAAAGAGTGTCAAAGGTAGTTAGTGTTTTAGACTTTTCAGATGGACGTCATATATACCATCTTCCCTTTTTTTATTAAAAAAAACAGATCAAGATATTTTGTCCATTTAATTTTTTGATTGAAGTATTTGATGCATATACCATTTTTAACTTGTTTAGAATGGCAAGTTGAAATGAGAAAGAGTTTAAAATTATTTTATTTTGTAATTTTTTTCATTCCATTAATTAGATCATTAAGGGTAATTTAGTATTTTCAGATGAGGACACCATCTTCCTCCCCCCTTCCCTTATATAATAGAGATTTATTCTTCTCTTTTTCCACCCAAAAATACTACTTTTTCACTTTTTCTCATTATTTTATATTAAATAGATCAAAAAGTATACTCCAAAAAGCTTGAAGTGACATTGCATAAATTATTGTGCATACAACAATGTAGCAATAAACAAATGGAGGGAGTATATACTTGTTAAGTCTTTTTAGTTAACTACAATTATTACAAGACTTTATCATATTTTATTTGAAACATTGAACAACAAAGTCATAGTGTATTGATGGTTAAGTTCTTACTTTTCATTTCAAAGGTCACGTGTTCGATACCTTACACTTACACATTTTTTTAAAAGTGAGGAGTTTACATGAACATAAAGCATTTGCATTAGAATTTGGAGAAGAGTGCCACGTGGCACATAAACTTAATGTAGTTCAACACCATCAACATCAATTTATTATATATAGAAACTATCTTTATTTTGCATTAGAAAGTCATACTTGGATCATATATTATAATATGTCACAACATATATTTTATTATACCGTTATCTCCTTTGGTTATGCAAGTAACTCTTCCAAGGATATATCATCTTTTCCACCATTTTGAAGCTTCTTATAATTTGAGTATTCTTTTGAAAGTTTTTGTTGCCTTGCTATTTGCTTCACCTTGCCTTGCTCTAGGTGATTAATGATATGTTTCTTATACATTTCAGCAAATGTAATTGGCTCTTCTAGAATTTTCCTTTCTCCCTTCTCCCTTCTCAACCTTAAGGGGATACACAATTGCTTCTTGGTGCGGATTTATGAATGTGGCAATTGACAATCGATTATGGTCACAATTTACCACTGCTTGATGACAGTGGCGGATCCAGCGTGGGTTCAGTGGGTTCAACTGAACCCACGCGGATCCAGGTAAGAAACAGGAAAAAACTGGAAAATAAACACCTTTATATACAAAAACACGCGCATATGGTTTCATACATAACATTGTGGCTCAGTGGTAACTTGTGCGGCAATGTTAACTTTAAGTACCTGTGATACAGGTCGCGGGTTCGATTCCGTAGAGGAAGTTTTATTTCAATGTCTTCTTTTTCTTTTTTATCCTCTCATTGTCTTATGTTTATTTCTCACTCTTCTTTTTCTTTATGTTAGGATATTTAAGATATTGTTGCTATTGTTTAGGGTATTATTAGAGGAAAGTTTTCTATTCACAACCAACTATTGTAATGTATAAAGACTTGATGAAGTCAATGAGAAAGGCAAGCAAAATAACGTTGCCATATATTTTACACATTATCCTTCCTTTATTTTTTAGCTCTCCTTTTTATCTATATATAAAATCTCTTCCTTTATTTTTGAGCTCTCCTTTTTATTTATATATAAGATTTCTCCCTCCCACCAAGTACTAAAATAGTAATGAATTAAACATGCACTAAGTAAAATTAGTCAAAAATTCATTGTGTCGACCACTTGATTCACTACTCATATATTTGTATGATACGGTGATATGCAATCAGTAGTGTGTTAAAACGTGAAGGATTAATGTGATATATTTTTATAATTTTTAAATGTGCATGTCACTAACTAAAAGTGTAGATATTAATTTTTTACATGGAAGAATTTTATACATCACTTCTAAACAAAATTCGTGACATAGCTCAATATCACCCAAATTGCAAAGAGCTTATTAGTGTTGTCGTCGTGTTGATTTGTTGTTGATTAGTCATTTTAGATTTCATATTTGTGGTAGTTGCTAATATTTCATTTTTTTCATGTTTCATATCATAGATATATAGTTATTTCTTTGTAATGTAATCAAGAATGGAAGCTTTGTTAAGTGCAATTGTTGAAAGTTTTTTTTTCTGTAAAAACTGTAACTCTAGATAGTAAAATGTAATTTAGAATTTATGTTCGAACCAATTTCGAACCCACGTGGCTCAATTCCTGGATACGCCACTGCTTGATGATATGCGCTCTTGAATTTTCCATTGCTAACATACTGTTTTAATTAAAAGAAAAGAAAAGAAAAGAAAAGGAAGAAATATAATATAACAAGTAAGCAATTCTATAACAATGTTAACTCATGAAACCAAAGAAAAAAAAAATCAAATACTAATATATATATAAAGGCAATTACTTCGAAATTTTTGTTGGTAATAAAGCTTTTTATTTTTTAAAATTGTTGCTCGATTCCTCTCGTCTTTACTGTCCGGACTTTAATTTAGGAAGTTACATACTTACATATAAATTTGAGTAGCCCGAAGGTTTTTAATTGGAATCACATGTTAAAAATGTAAAAACTAGGAGAACAAAAAGTTCATTTAAATTATTGTTCGTTGAATGTAGAATCCAGTGATTAAAATTAATTTTTATTATATAAGTTGAATTGAACGTATCCAAAATAATATTCAAAAAATAAAAATTGTATTATACGTACGTATGCATGGTCACCAAGGTTGACAACGAAAGCACCTTTAACGGGTTGAACCGTGATCCAATTCAGCCCACCAATTTGGTCTTGTAGAAGTAAAGTAATAGTACCTGGATCAGTATGTCTTTTAAGCCCAATTGCTTGATTGGGCTCAGGGCATTTTGGGTAAAAATTGACAGCCATTCTTTGGGTCATCTGTTTACAAGCCTGTATCATGACCTCCCTTTCAAGGCCCAATGCCTCAGACAAAACCCTTAAAAGCTTAGTAGCAAGGCCCATCATATTCTCACTATACATTTCAGTTTTTTTTTTTTCGAGGGGCACTATACATTTCAGTTACTGCACGCCATTCTTTGGGCTTATCTGGCCACCTAGTGTCTCTTCTTTTGGGTATGGAACGAAAGCTACCATCTCACGCCAACTTGCAACTATTTCATTCTGATAAAATAATAACACGTGCAAACATCAATCAATGAAGAAAAAGGACTGGAAAAAGAAAAAAAGAAGTTTCTACTGCATGATTTTATAATCAAATACTATAGATTCTTAAATTTCCTCCGTAACAAAAAAAGATTTTACACTTTGATTTTCACGCTTGTTGATGCAGTACTGTGACCATTAATAACTTTAATTGTGTATTAATAAAAATTATAAGAAGTTAATATTATGAAAGTATACATTGAAACGAATCCAGCAACATATCATATAGTACGGTTAATTTTATCTAAAACCAAAAAATGCATGGTTAAATATAGTAGGTGAATAGTGCAATTTTCAAATTGCAACATCTATTTTGTTATGGAGGAAGTAATTTAAGTTAATTGACAAGTATTTTCTCGTACTGAAAATGGTTCCGACCCAAGTCACCCAACCAACATCATCAACCTTTCTCATTTTCCTTCCACAAATACTCCAGATTGTTATGCTTCTTGCTTTAGTCTATTATCTAAATAATTTGTCAAAAGACACCTTTATTTCGAAAAATAACCATTTATAGTTTTTCCGACAACTTAAAAACTATTTTTTTTTTGGTGAAATACTACCTCATCACCCTATTTTCAAGCGTTGACCCACCCTTTTTCGGATTTTTGTATACCACTTTTTTTTTATTGATGTCGCATGTGCGTCAGTTTATTCTTTTCCTAGCCTTTCCCCTTCATTTTCTCTCAAAATATGTCCAAAATCCGACGCACGTGTAAACCACATGGAGGGTTTAAGTGGAACAAGTCAACACCGAAAATTGGTAGGCCAACGTTGGATAATAGGATAAGGTAAGGTTGTTTCTCGCAAAAAAATAAATTTTAAGGTGTTAAATTGCCAAAAAAATCATAAAATGTTGTCTATCACAAAACGTAGTGTAAAAGATTTGTTATGACAAATTGCCCCTATTTCGATAAATTGGTGGATTTATATTTGCCAATGTTTAATTATTATTTTACTCCGACCTAACCCACTTTATCTTACCTTTTGTTTTCTTTTGCATTAAAAAAATTTCGTTGCCAACTATTTATTTATTTATTTATTTATCCCCACACAAGAAGTCAACATTACCTCTCTCTTCTTGCCGCAATATATATACTAGCTTTATATGCACGCGATACATTATTAGTTTCAAAACTTGTTATTGTATTATATATCCCATCCGTACTATAGTTTTGATTACACTTAAAATGTGAAAGATTAATAGTTAGATGAGTTTACATATATTAATTTGCTAATGTAAAAAACAAACAAAGGTTGTGAGAGATTTTTAATATTAATTTTCTGTGAATGAATTTTGAACAAAAAGAATAGACTGAATTAAGGAGTATCAAAGATAGTGAGTGTTTAAACATTTCAGGTGAACGTCATGATTACCATCTTGTCTTATAAAAAAAAAAAATTTGTCCATTTAATTTTTTGATTGGAATATTGATGCATATACCATTTTTAACTTGTTTAGAATGGAAAGTTGAAATGAGAAAGGGTTCTTAAATTGTTTGCTTTTGTAATATTTTTCATTCCATTAGATCAATAAGGGTAATTAAGTATTTTAAGAGGGGGGACACCATGTTCCTCCCACTTTCCCTTACATAAGACTAGTCTTATATGTACGATGCATGCAACCTTATATAATAGCGATAGAGATTAGGTTAATTATCTTGTCTTTTTTCTTATAAAGCACGTAGTTAACCTTCCTTTTTATTTCTTTTTCTATTTTTTGGTGTCCTCCATGTGTTGCCATATATATATATGTGTGCGTGTGTGTGTGTGTGTATGTATATATATGTGTGTGTGTGTGTGTGCACGCGCACGCGCGCGCACATATATATACACACACACACACACACACACATATATATATATATATATATACACATACATATACATATATATATACATATGCATATACATACATATACATATATATATACATATACATATATATATACATATACATATATATACATATACATATATATATACATATACATATACATACATATACATACATATATATACATATACATATACGTACATATATATATATATATATATATATATATATATATATATATACATATATATATATATATATAGATATATACACATATATACATATATATATATATACATATATATATACACATATATTAATATATATATATATACACATATATGTGTGTATATATATATATATATATATATATATATATATATATATATATATATATATATATATATATATATATATATATATATATATATATGTATATATATATATATATATATATATATATATATATATATATATATATATATATATATATATAATTGAGTTCAAGTGAGAAGGGAGTTTTATATGAGAAGTGAGAAGAAATTCTAACCCTTGGATCATATCTCATTTAATGGCCGAGATTAAAAACTTAAAAAACTAAAATCCCAAATTTATTACGCTTTTCACGCATAAACTCTCTCCTTTCTCCTCCCTCCTCTCTTATTTCGATTTCTCTGCTTCCATGATACGTAATTTTTCATATCAAAATTCTGGTCAGGTATTGATTTTCATTGGATTTATGTTTTCAGGAAATTTTGCTTCATCTTTTTATCGATTTGTTACCGAAAATTGAGATATAGTTCTGGAATTGTAGTTTTTCTTTTTAAGTTTTGTTTAAGTTTGAAATTTGGAATTGTTTGAGGTGAAATCTGGAATTGAATTTTCTGCAGTTGTTATTCGTGATTGATCTTAAATCTGCAATTTTATATTGGTAATTGGAGCTTTTGTTGATTAATTGTTGGTTTTGTGGTTGAATTGAGGACAAGTCGTCATTCTCCTCTTCATTAATGTTCATTTTAATAGATTCTAGATTTTTTTTTTTGTTGTTGCCTATTCATAATCTGAACGTTCTTGATTGTTTCTTGCTGATTTCTCTTTCTGATTCTTCTTTATCCTCTTCATCCAAGTTCTAATTAGTACCGACTACATCTCTAATTAGTGCTTGATATAATTCTAATTGGTATTCTATATAACTCTAAACAAAGTTTGCTAGAACTCTAATTAGTACGGACTACAACTCTAATTAGTACCGACTACAACTCTAATTAGTGCTTGATATCACTGTAAAATAATGGTGCTATATCCATGTTTGATTTGTGCCTTACATTCTCAGAATATGTTAGGAATGACAGTATAAAGAGCACTTAATTCATGCTTCTGTCTTCAATTGCCACAACCTTGAGGTTTGAGTATCATTTTATGGGAGCTTTATTATATATTGTTTACATATATGCCACAACTCTTACCCTGTCCTGTTCTTTTTGCCAGAAATCTTCTGAACTGTTGTTCAAACCTAATCAAATATATTAGCCATTAGTTGAACAGAAATTATTAGACGCAATCTGAACTGAATTGAGCTTAAGTTAGTCATGAGTTGTATACTTTTTTGGTGTTGCATTGAATTTAATTGAATACGACTGCTCTTATTAGCCCTGAATCATATCTAAAAATTTCTGGATCAAACTCACTTGAGAAGTGAAAGTAATACGTATGTGTACTAGGTTTAGGGTTGTTGTGAATAGAGAATACACTAGTTCAGTCTAGGTGGCTGCAAAACTTTCAAGCTTAATACATCGGAGATTCTGCCTTCTCTACAAATTCATGGAACATGATTGATTGTTCTGAATACCTTATTTTACCTCAAAGGGTCCATAAGAACGTGGAATAGATACTCCATCCAAAAGTATATATAGGATAACCTTATTAATTCTCAGTGACCTAAATTGCTATGAGTTCAGCTTTCTATATGTATACTGCATATATAATAGTGTATCCAATTTCAACTAAACAAAAGCAAGAATTAGTTTATTTTCTTTTGCCTAAACCTCCCGTGTAAGTAAATGCCAGTAAAGTGAATTTTTTTTTTCCTTTTCTTTTTTGTCTTTTGTACATATATGGTCCTCTGTTTTGCACTCCGACCATGTTGGAGGATTCATTTTCTTACTAATGATGTGCTTTATCTTTGTCCAACAGATATTTCTAGGATCTTTTACCACCCAAAACAAGCAGCTACTTACATTATAGTTGAGGCTACCTCAGATAGTCGACAACAATATGTGTTTTTAGTGAACGTGAAGCAACTAGTTTATGGTTGATTACAAGCCATGTACAAAACGAATCAATGTTTCTCATCAGGAGGACGGATGCTAAATGTCCTGCAATGTTTGTTCGACATAAGCAGGCAAAGCAGTAATGGAGGAGTTACATATTCATCCATGAATCCCGATTAAATTTATCAAGTCCGGAGATGGATTAAAGCTATTAACTTGAATAATCTACTTATTCTTAGAAACATAAACATTCTTTTGGGCATATCATGTTCGAATACCCTAAAACCTTTTAGCTCAAATGGAAATGCATTGTGCTATGCACAAGATGTGGGTTCGATTCCCACATAGGCTATAAAATGACTCTTGTTATAAGTTAGAAATTTAAACATAGAACAAATTGTTCTGTACAATTGCACCCATGTAAATTTTAAGTAGAGTTGAACTTTTGTTGTTATTGTGACTCAAGGTAGTGTAATTTATTTCTTCTTTTACCACCTCATTAGGTTAGGGAGAAAAATTACATCCCTGAACAAGACCATTAATTAAGCATATTAAATAATAAAAGCCTATGTGGGAGTTGAACCCACATTTTTGTGCTTTTGCAACACAAAACACTCTCCAATTGAGATGACAGGCTATCAAGTTGCAATATCTGATTAAAGTTATATAAACAAGTAGTTAGAATTACGGCAACATTTAATTAGATTCATAGGAAATAAAATTTAGAGTTATGCAAACATTTGATTAGAGTTATAGGAAGTAGAATTTACAGTTATGCCAACATTTGATTAGAGTTTTAGGAAGTCAAATTTAGAGTTACACCATCATTTTGATTAAAGTTACATGAACTAGTAGTAGTTAAAGAGTTATGTGAACATTTGATTACAGTTGTATAAACTAGTAGTTAGAGTTATGTCATCATTTGAGTAGAGTTTTATGAATTATAGTAAGTAAGAGTTATATGAACTAGTAGTTATATGAACTAATTATTACATCCTGTAACTCTAATCCTGCCATAACTCTAATTACTAACTTCCTATAACTCTAAGCAAATGCTGCCACAACTCTAACTACTACTACTACAACTCTAAACAAATCTTGAGTAATTCTAAACATACAATTTCAAATAATCACATTATTCAAGTTGATTCTTCCATTTCATAATGCTTAGTCATATCAATTATTCAATTTCATAATGCTAATGGACTAAAAACTACTTGACCAATCTTCTGAGCAACATAACATCAACCACATTCGAACATTAGAAAGCATAAAAGCTACCTAGGCCACACTACATTTGAGGATGACTTAGAATTCGAGTTTGATACATAATCAATTTCTATAACTCTAAAGAAGTTTTATCATAACTCTAGTTATCGCTAACTATAATTCTAAACAAAATTGTTGTAACTCTAATTAATATTGTGTATAATTGTAATTTGTAACTCTAAAGAAGACTTGTTGTAACTCTAAACAAGACTTCCTATAACTCTAAAGAAGACTTGTTGTAACTCTAAACAAGACTTCCTATAACTCTAAAGAAGACTTGTCATAACTATAAACAACACTTCCTATAACTCTAAAGAAGACTTGATGTAACTCTAAACAAGACCTCCTATAACTCTAAATAAGAAGTGTCATAACTCTAAAAAAATACTTCCTATAATTCTAATTAACAAATTGCTAAATGCAAATGCTAATAATGTAAATTGATAAATACACAATTCACTAATTCACAAATCTCCGGTTCTTACTCTTCTCATGATCAGTGTAATCTCCCACTTTAGATTCAACCATAATCCCTTTTTCACTTTTCCTTCCATAGTTCCATAATTGTATTCTACTTAAAAAGTTGGAACTCCAAATTTTAGAATAGGAGAAGAACTAGGGGGATAAATTGATAGCAAAAGATGATATTCTAACCTTCTTATAACAAAATTTCGAAAATTATTAATTCTAAAATTCAACCAAAAACTCAAAAACAAATTATCTAGCCAAATCGCGAAAATTGAATATAGATAATTGCAATAAAACTGAACAATACTAACCTTCTTGCATCGTAATATAGGATTGTAACGGAGAGAAAGCTTGAAACAGGGGCGAGAGGAGGGAGAAATTGAGCTGATTGCATGAAAGTAGTAAAATTAGGTGAGAGAAAGCTTTGGTTTTGCTCAGTAGCAAATACGAAGGATATAACGCAGCCAAGGAGACTTTAGTGTGTTTACTGTAGCTTGAGATCTTGGCCGTTTATTTTATCTAATCTGAGGGTGTTGACTCTTTCTCATTTCTCACCTAAATAGTAGTTTCTCACATGATCTTGCCTATATATATATATATATATATATAATACATATATATATATACATATATATATATATATATATATATATATATATATATATATATATATATATATATATATATATATATATAATACACATATATATATATATATATATATATATATATATATATTATATATATATATAATACACACATATATATATATATATATATATATATATATATATATATATATATATATATATATATATATATATATATATATATATATATATATATATATGATCACATGAGAATGCTCCTTACATGAGAAATGAGAATGAATCTCAACCACACGATTGGATTAGAGTTACAACACTTGTTAATTAGAGTTGTACCCTCGAAAAAATTTCGGGCCCAAAATTTTCTTTTTATTTTTTCCAAATATTTTTTCAAATTTTTGTTTTTTTGGAGTTACATCACTTTTTCATTAGAGTTACATCACTTGTTCATTAGATTTATAGCGTGTAAAATCCATTCTCATTTCTCATGTAAGCATGCATTCTCATATGAACTCACTTATATATATATATATATATATATATATATATATATATATATATATATATATATATATATATAGGGGCAGGATCACACGAGAATGCTCCTTACATGAGAAATGAGAATGAATCTCAACCACACGTTTGGATTAGAGTTACAACACTTGTTCATTAAAGTTACACCTCAGAAAAATTTTCGAGCCCAAAAATAAAAAATTTTTTTTCAAATTTTTTTTTTCAAATTTTTGTTTTTTTGGAGTTACATCACTTTTTCATTAGAGTTACATCACTTGTTCATAGAGCTATAGCGTGTAAATCCATTCTCATTTCTCATGTAAGTATGCATTCTCATATGAACTCAATTCTATATATATATATATACTTTAACCATCTTAAATTAAAAGCATAAGTCATAACTTATGGTTGAATTATGAGTTATTAAGTGAGAATTCAAAAGTTCGAGGCTTGTTATAACCATTTTAGAAATTGGGTTGGTTCAAGTGGTAAGCTTTCCCATCTTGCATAGCAAAGTTTAGGGTTCAACCCATCTTGCATAGCAAAGTTTAGGGTTCAATTCCTACCCCCCCCAAGTATTTGTGTTATAACCATTTTAGAAATTAGGTTGGTTCAAGTTGTAAGCTTTACCATCTTGCATACAGCAAAGTTTAGGGTTCAATTCCTACCCCCCCATTTGCTTGGGATTTAAGGGGGGCAAAGGGGGATGGGGAGTCTCTTGTAATGGGCCTCTAGGGTCCCTATTCGAGGGCACCCGAGAGGTTTTCTTTTTAACTATATATATATATATATATATATATATACATATATATATATATATATATATATATATATATATATATACATATATATATGTAGTATATATATATATATATATATATATGTATATATACATATATATATATATATATATGTGTATATATATATATATATATATGTATATATAGATATATATATGTACATATATATATATATATATATATACTACTTTAACCATCTTAAATTATTTTTACCTATTGTCAAATATAAAAAAAATTTGAGATTTTATTAAATTCGTCTTCATATAAGTTTTTGTATTTTTTTATTTATAAATTATTAAAATTAGTTATTTCTGAGTTGTTGTTCCTTGTTTTTAGTTGAGTCATTATTTAGTCAAAGGTATGTGGTTATTATTTAGTTAAAGGTTAGCGGAGAACTATAGTAGGCTATGAAGTTAGCCACTGTCTCCATATTCTTAGCAAATTAGTAGTTTTGTTTTAGCACTTTCAGTTGGTAGTTGGTACGTTGCCTATTTGATAGGTCTCTTCTTGTGCAACATATGAGAAAATGCAGGAAGTTTCTTCCACGTTTCTCCTCTTTATGCTTTCTTATTTCCAACAGGTATTTTTTTTAATGCTTAATACTAGTATAACTTTCGTGTGTTATTAAATAAATATAAAAAATATATATATAATTTTTTTGTTTAGAAAGTAAGATGAAAATCCCTTACAAGTAAGATGTGATCCAACCTCGCAAGAATCGATCTCCTATGATAGGGGTAGAAGGAGGGCCTCCGATCAAACCAATTATATAAAAAATAGATATGGCTGAACTAAAACAAAATGGAAGAAATTCGTCATATTAATTTTAGCAACGCACTATCATATACATCCTATTTTTTTCTTATATGGTGTAACTAAATTATTTTGGATTTTTCTACGTAGTAACCCTGTGTTTTAAGAAATTATATGATGTATCCGACCTTTTTGAAATTTCCACGTTTTAACCCTAATTTTTCTAAACGGTACACAAAATATCCTTATACGGATATCAAACAGTAGAATTTGGGACTTTTCTAACCTATGGGAATAGAGTAGGATTTTTTAACCTTGCTAGTTGACTGAGGTTTGAGATATGATATGAGAAATTAAAGGCTAAGTGAGGTTTGGGGTAGGATGTTCTATTAGTAAGACTATTTTGTGTGACGTTTAGAAAGTTTAGGGTACAACGTGGAAAGTTTAAAAAGTCGGGAACAATATAGAATTTCATAAAACATAGGAGCACAACGTAGAAAAACCCAATTATTATTGATGATTTGATACTATCGTATAAGATTAAAAAGTTGCACCAATATGTGGTGCAAGTAATATGGAGCTGTTGTATCAGAAATCTTCCAAGGAAAGTATTTCTACTGCACAACATGGACTAGGGGTGCTTATCGAGCGAGCCGAGCCCGAATAACATTGGGCTCGGCTCGAGCTCGTTTAACTTTTCATGGGCTCGGCTCGGCTCGTAAGCTCGCTGAGCTTGGGGTAGCCGAGCTCGGCTCGAGCTCGTGATTAGAATTTGCGGCTCGAGCTCGGCTCGTGAGCTCGTTTAGGCTCGGATCATGAGTACGAATAGGCTCAGGCTCGGCTCGTGAGCTCGATTGTGGCTCGAGCTCGATTGTGGCTTGTGAGCTCGTTTAATTGCTTTTACCTTTTCTTTTTATCTTTCTTCTAATATATACTTTAGTTAGTATCTTAAAAGAAATACTTAATATAATTTTTAATATATATAAATAATTTTTTAATATAAAATATTTTTTTAGTATAAAATAATAATCGAACTGTTCACGAGCTTTACGAGCCGAGCTTTGCCTAGCTCGGCTCGGCTCGTTTAAGTCTCGAGCCGAGCCCGAGCTCGAGCCGAGCTTCAACGAGCCGAGCTTTGATCGAGCTTTGACCGAGCCGAGCCCGAGCTGCTCGCGAGCTTGTCAGGCTCATTATCACCCCTAACATGGACTATATGATTATAAAACAAATACAGCGTAGGAGAATTAAAGTTTTTTTTTAGGTAAGATGAAGGGGGCTCATTTGAGGGGGATAAGGAGAGATCCTCAAATGAATCCCATGAGGTTTGATCCCTAGACATCAGGAATATAAGGTAAAGCGATAGCACTACTCCACCACCTCACCTTACATAAATAGGAATCAAAGTACAATTCCCCCTCTGACTTATTAGTAGGAGCACTTGTTATTATTAGTTTATTACAATACAATAAAAAGATAACCGCGGCACAAAAGTTACGTACCTGTATATGACTAGATACAATAAAACCACCTCTTTTGCCACCACTCATATCGAACCTCAATTTATCTTTCATTAGGCAAAGCAAAGAACTCCTTGTACAAGCTACTCATATATCATGAACAAGTGTAGGATCAATTCCATGATCCACCACTTGAAACATCCCCCACTCTTCACAAGCTTGAGCTATTTTCATGCATATAACCTCCCTTCATCCACCCGGTGAATCATCCTTGATTCCGTCGAGGGAGATCACCGGGATTTCGTCGCTAAATTGGTTATATGCAACCTTAGGACGTTCATCTTCGTCCATTATGAAACTATTTTGAAGTTAGCCCTCCTCAACTACAGATGTAAGTGTAGAAATTGAACCCATTTTCTCTCCTACAAACTCAACTTATAAATATGTATGGACACAGGACACTAACAAAAATGAGCTCCTTAAATAGAAAAATAAGCCGTCTTTTTTCTAGATGACATGCCGTATAAATTTGGCTGTCGCCTGTTGGATTAGAATTTCAATAAAAGCAGACTGTTTTCTAGATGGATCTCAAGAACCTAAGCACTCTAAATTTCCTGTGAGGTTTGCCTATTGCTGCTTGCTGTTCATTGTCACCGAAGAATAGTTGATAGATAAATAAGTAAAAGAAGTAAAAGTTGATAGATAAAGAAGTACAAGAAGAACAAACTACTTCATATTTGAAATTTCAAAAAACGAAAAAAAAACTACATATTTTGATATTTTCCCTTTCCCTAGTACTAGTCCTTTTTGTCTTCAATTAGTATACTGAGTGTTGGAAATATAAGTTATATCGATGTATTCATGAAGAACAAATATATAAACAATATTGATATACAATATAGAGAAGTAACTTATTTGCAGAAAACAATCAACTGAACTGGATTGAATTCCACAAGAACAACGTTGCGCCGTGGTATGGTGGCCATTGCCTTAGAAACGAATTTCGCCATCTCCGGTGCGGATTCTTGACGATGTTCGTCCCCCAAGGTTCACAAAATGATCCCCGACTCCGTGCACCCGGATCAAGGATTGAAGTTTCTCAAGAACTGCTCAAATCTTATATGAGTATGGTAGGCTTTAGTTTTAGGGTTAAAGAGAGTTAATAAATCGGATTCTTAGAAAAGGTATCAGGGAATATAAAATAAGCAATGACAACCGCGGAAATCTAAAATCCGCCTAAAAACAATCTCGCCCGAGCAGGCCGGGCGGAACTCACCCGGTCAGAACCGCAAGCAATATTCTAGAAGGAAGAAAAAAGCTCGTCTCGTCCGGTCGGGCGGATCACCGTCCGGGCACGCAGATCAGCCTGCTGAAAAAGAAACCTGCACCCTGCGCTAGGTGCAGGCTTCTCGCGCAGGACACACCTGATCTTGATTCCTTCGCGTGACCTTTGGATGCTTTTCGAACAATCCCCCACAAACGCGAAGGAAAAAAACAAAAAAAGAGCAGTAAAAGGAAGGTTTGATACTTACATACTAGTGTCCAAGGATTGAACTAGCATGTTAGTAAGATGGGGTGTTCCCTCACCTACAAGTGTCCACTGGTTGAACTTGCAGGAGAGAGAAGGAACCTAATAGCACATATCTTATCCGCAGAGGTTGAGAAACTCCGCGTTATCCATGAATTGCCTCTTGAACAACATACAACACAGTTGATCATATAATTCATTTTTACTTTAAGATAAGTCACATGTCTTTCAATACATACACACAGTTCAACAATGCTGGCCATCACTCTTAGATTCCAATGAGCGCTCTAGAATGCCTACAAGTATGACATTCGACAGAAGGAGGCCATCCCTTCACACTCATAACCAATGTCTATTAAGTTCAAATTAATTTGAATCAGCCACGAAGGCCATATAAACACCAAGTCCATTACGTTCAATTAAATTGAATCAACCATAAAGGCCATGGACTCCAACACAAACCCTACCGGTTGTCGCCGAGTACCATTAGCTTAACTTGTCAAACCATCATAATGGCTATAGACTCTGAAGATCCATTAAGTTTGAACAAAGTAGACCATCCCTTTTACAGGATTATAATACCGACCATGTGAGATCATGCATAAAGCATCACAACGGTGTAACCATCAAGTCCATTCCAAGGACCACATAAGCCTACTGGGATATGGAAACATTAAGGGCTGTCAAGCTCAACCTCTCATACAATATTTCATTGTATGCCACATACAACATCACATTGTATGCCATGATGTGTCTATAAGTCCCATGTCAGGACTGTCCCATCTCAGGATCTTAAAATGCAATGTCTACATGACTAAGTACAGACACATTTAAGGACAATCACTGTCCAACCTGATTTCCATGAATCTATCAAGTTCAATTGCCTGTTGAACCACCATAGAGGTTATAGATTCATCAATCCATCAAGCTCAAATAAATTGAGCCACCATAAAGGTTATGGATTGTCCTGTCACTATACCATCAAGCTCACTAATAAAACCACCAAGTCTGGTAATGGATCCTCACACATCCATTAAGTTTGAACTAGCTGAGCCACCAAACTGGTTATGGTTATGTGACCCCACGTGAGCATGGCAAGTCCCAACACGGGACCTCAAAAGCATTCGTCAGGTCCTCTCAGTGAACACAACACCAATCTGTGCATGCTCATGTCCATATGTGCCTTCATTGCCTTCATATGACAATGTACTTAAGCACCTGAAACATCACAATGTAAATAGGTGAGTATTTCATTACCCTCACAATAGCTTCTTGACTCAACCAGCTCAACTCAATGAACCCATTCTCATGGTTGACTCTGCAACCCATCGTACTTTGCATCTCCTCAACAAAGCAACAAGTCAAGAACAATATGTCAACGTATACACTTATAAACATATAAGTATAATCATTTAGAAAATCACTTTCTAAAACGAGTTCATAAACATGTATGCAAAACATAACAGTTCATGCTAACTATCCAACCTTCCAGTTGAACTTGTTTCTAACCATGTTCTCTAAACAAGATTGAGATAAGAGGTAAATTTACCAATACTTTGGCATAATATCCCTGAACCACATGAATTACCTTATCTGATCTCCAACTTCCATCTTGGCGTAGGATTCGAAACCTTCAGTTTCATAAAGACACCAAGAGTGTGAACATCAACGACATAAGATCAATCATAGACACATGATCACCAAACAATGACAAGTTGATCAATATCACTTAAACAGATACCATCATGATAAGCCAAGATACAAAATCTAGTTCATCACACATAACTAATAATACAAGTGGTATAAACCATAGACCACCTACAGACCATTCAGGTCTTCTCACTAAGGAAATCTCATCGGGTAACTCTAAGTTTCGGAAGATCTAATGACTCTTCCTTCTCTAAGATGCCATTCAAGTATGCACCTTACGAATCAACTCGATACGCAATCAAATAACACGATCCCAATGCAAACAGAACCACTAACCACTAGCCTAGGAAAACTTAGCAACAAGTGAGATAACTACATAGGTCAATACCAAAACATTAATGAACCTCATAACCATGTACCTTGCCTATAGAGTTTCAAGCTTACAACTTCAAAGTCTATTGAAGGTCAACACACAACCAAACTATCAACTATGGTCCGACAAAGACATACACAACGGGTATGACAGGTCATTAATGAGTCATGTACAAGCTTGCTTTTCTCTAAGCACTAGCCCTAAATAGAAGTCATAAAATCCCCTTGTGAATTGATCATTACCTCCAGAGACTAACCCCTAGACTTCACATAGTCGATTAAACAATGTCAACTTCCTAACCACGGAGGTTACAAGCAAGACTGGACTTTGCTATCTTATAGAATAAACCTTTTGCTACTCCTTTCCTGAACTACACATCAACATTACTATGAGAGACACTGAAGAGAATCAGGTAGCAAACACATAATCATGACTACTGAATAATCATAACAATGACTAATAAATCATCAACAACATCATGAGATTCATCCAACAAATCTCATTCAAGAATAAGTAAGCACATCATCAAATTCAGCACAACAATAGCCACAGAGAACTAATTCCTCACACCAATTGTGTATAAGAGGATAGAAATCCAACCATAGCTAGAAACCCCCTCCCCCCCCCTTCCACAATGGGAACATTCCAGGTTATTACCTTCACCCTCATGACACTAGGAGAATAACTAACAGCTCATCAGCTTATCTTACATAAGCCATAACTTGCTAAAAATGATGATAAACCCCACATGAGAGATGATAACCAAATATGGTCTAAATATACTCATAATCCTCTTAAACACCTTCACGTTCCTTTAACATTGAATTCTTTTACTCACTTGGCACAAAGCCACATTTAATCTCAAAATTCTGCTTTTTCACAAGGATTCCCAAATGGTCTCACGTAGACCCTTAACAAAAGGAATGCTAACCTCTAATCAATCAACACATGAAACATGATAGTATTCACCAATCATTACTCCAAGTTTACCAAAGAAGCTAAGTCCTCAAGAATTAACTCAAATAATTCAGTAACACTAATAGACACAACTATGGGGTTGCTCTCAAGCTCGACTTAGCATTAGAGTTGCAACTAATAAACCCAAAAGGTCATTCAACCAATCCAAAAGTCCATATGACTAAACATGATCAACAAATTTAAACTCTACAAGAGTACTACAAAGCAACTCTAAACAACCAAATGTATGACAGTATACAACATATACAATACAACGAGCGCAGAAGTATACAACTCATAGCTCAAGGAAACAAACAAGGGTTCCCAACAATATTCAAATCTTATGGAAGCTCCCTCCCCCCCTTCACTTACCACAGTGAGACTAACTGACTAACTAGCTAGTCGCAAACATTAACTTATTCCTCAAAAGGCACAACAATTGCCAAAACACACGTATAAATCAAATACTAAACAATGTGCCACATAAAATAAATTATGCAAATAAGCTAAAATTGGAACATTAGCCATAAGAAAGAGTTGGAACTTCCCTTTCGCCAAGCTGACCTGCTGAAGGTGCTATGAATTCCACATAGTTGTCACTCCTTCAACTCTCCTTTGCTTGCTTGAACGTCTCAACCTCTAGCTCAACCCCCACAAAACTAACATGTCACAAAATTGACTGTCATATCTGAAAGGGGCACATAAAATATTTCATGTAAATAAGTTAGAGTACAAAATTAAATCAAGGAGGAAACTTCCCTTGTAATACGTCTTATGAACAACATCCAATTAACTTATCTGATAGCTATCAAAAACTCAATTCGACGTATAACCTTGAAGTTTACTTCCCGCTGCATCAATAACTTTGACAATGTCCACCAAAGATAGTCCATGACAGTTCTACATTATTAGAAGTGGAGTTTTCCTTTGCTTCAACAATTTAATGTACTGCAACCCTAATATTAGCGAACCCAGCCCAACTATGTTGAAGAGTGGAAAAAAAAACTGCGGTCTTTGAATCTCGAATTTTTTCAATAAAATTGCAAAGGAATATGAAAGATCTAGTATATCACATTAAGCTTTATCTTTCTACAAGTGCACCCATAATTAATCTACCTTGTAATGTTAATGGAATTGTTCCATCTTACTGCACTATAAATCAACCTCAACCGAATCCAAGGTCTCCATAAATCTTGCTTCAATATACAATATGAGTATCGATATACGACAATACTCAAGCTCAGAGTCTAATTCTTTCAGATTTCTTATCTGACACAAACAAAACAAATTTTGCATTCATCTAATTCAAGGACACAATTGATAATAAATTTGTCTTTCAAATCTTCATCAATAATTCAATTCACAAGACTTATAAATTTTCTAACCATACCTTAACAAATAACCAATACTCAAGGAATTCTTTCCAAGGTAGATAATTGAAATTAGGTTAAAATAAATTGTACATCAACATGAATACAACCATCTGAATAAATTCGTTTCTAAATTGTTGGAAATATAAGTTAGATTGATGTATTCATGAAGAAAAAATATATAAACAATATTGATATACAATATAGCGAAGGAACTTATCAGCAGATAACAATCAACTGAACTTGATTGAGATCCACAAGAACAACGATGCACCATGGTATGGAGGACACTGCCTTAGAAACAAATTTTGCCATCTCCAGTGCGGATTCCTAATTACGTTCGTCCCCCAAGGTTCACACAACGATCCCCGACTCCGTTCACCCAGATCAAGGATTAGAGTTTCTCATGAACTACTCAAATCTCAGATGAGTATGGTAGGGTTTAGTTTTAGGGTTAAAGAGAGTTAATGAATTGAATTTTTAGAAAAGATATTTATTGGGAATATAAAGTAAGCAATACAAACCGTAGAAATCCGAAATCCGCCTAAAAACAAGCTCGCTCGGGCAGGTCAGGCGGAACTCGCCTACTCCAACCCCCAAGCAAAATTCAGGCAGGAAGAAAAAAGTTCGTCTCGCCCGGTCGGGCGGAAGTCGCACTGTCTGGCGGATCAACGTGCGCGCGGCGCACCAGCAGCCTGCGCTAGGTGCAAGCAGCCATGTGAGCGAGGCGCACCAACCTACGCTAGGCGCAGGCTTCTCGCGCGGGACGCACCTGAGCTTGATTCCTTCTCGTTACCTTTGGATGCTTTTCCAACACTAAGATGCATGCTACTTTTTGTCTCGCAAGTCTCTTATTATATATACGTAATTACTTAATTTGTTTCAAGATTTTCAACAACTACATCGTGTTGTTCCATAACTCTGTCTTGTCCTCGGTGGCTATTTGTTGAAGGCCTTCTAGTTGTAAACATGGGTTGTCTTATATTGAAGAAGTTGACAGAACATAGCTAAGTTAAGCTTGAGAACAGCCCCGACCCGAATAATATTGAGGCAATGTGCTGACGTCGAAAAATAGGCCCTATAAAATCTATCTTACGGGTTTCTAAATTGTTTCAAAAAAGTTCAAAGGCACAATTTAAAAAAAAAAAAAAAAAGAATGCAGAATGACACCTATAAAATCTATTTTACGGGTTTCTAAATTTCCCAACAATTGTGTCTAATAAAACCATTACATTTTCGTTTAGTTTACACCGACAAAGACCCAAATCATAAAACCAAGATACATTCTCCAACAAACTTCCCGACATAACGGAATCCCATATTCAGTCTGACAAAGCCTAGATATAAATCACTAAAAACATATAAAAAAATTCTCAAACTCAACAAAATTATCCAAATTAAGAAAAAAAACCCATATTCACATAGAGAAAGCCCATATAAGAATTCAATAAAAATTCTAGATCCAACTTCATTCCTTTTATAAGAAAAATGAAATTTAACAGTGAGATTAGAGAGCTTACACCAGGGAAGACCAGGAGAAACGAAATCAGATTCAAGTCCATCAAACCCGGATTCACACATTTTCGTTTTCGTCGCTGGAAATTGGTGTTCGTCGAGAAGAATGCATCCTCTCTTGCACATATTTCTATTTTCACTGAAATTTGTGACATGATTTTTAGTAGCTTCATAAAAATAGTTCATAATATTGCTTGTAAGGGGAGAGAGAGAGAGAGAGAGAGAGAGAGAGAGAGAGAGAGAGAGGAGGTAATAGCACCAACATTGGTGGGAATTTAGGTTCCCCATTTGAGGCAAAATGGGAAAAGGAACCTGCCCGCCAATGTCACATGGTTCCTATTAATTGGAAAAAATTGGGGAACACCAATAAATATGGAACCTCCCAAGAACTCCAAGCAATAGTGTTACGCCAAGTGGAAAGGGAAATGGATCAAGATTCCCGAAATTCATACGCGTGGACAGCAACACTCTCTATCTTCAGTAGAATTTGTTTTTTAAAAATAATTGATGCAACCAAATTACAGCGTGCCACTTGGCTGGCAGTGAGCTGAGATACGTGCTAGACCTGCAGCCAACCGTGTCGCGCCATTTGTGAGTTCCTTTAGCTTTTTCAACAGGTTTATTATAGTTTACAAAAAATAATTTAACTATTTAAATAAAATGAATTAAAAAAAATTATACCAACTGCCATATTTTTTATCCTTTATAAATAGAGACGAATCTTGATATATTTTCAACACTTCAAAAATTCCATATTTTCTTATTTATATCTCTTACTAAGTATTTCATAAATCTTACTCCCTCCGTCCCATAATATAGTTCACATTTCTTTTTGCACAGTCTCCAAGACGTACATTTGACCTACAATATCTTCTATTTTATATTAGTAAAAAATATAAAAAGTTGATAATATAAATGTAGACATTGAGACGAATCCAACAAGACCCCACATGAGTATGTTTTTTTGTATACATTAAGAGAATATTTGGTCAAAGATTTTAAAGTTTGACTCCCAAAATAGAAATGGGAACTATATTATGGGATGGAGGGAGTATTTGATAATTATGGATCCCAATCATCCTAATTATGGAGATAGATAACAAAGAAAACCAAATTCCCAACAAAATCAAAATTACCAACAAAATCCAAATTACCAACCAAATCCAAATTCTCAACAAAATTCAAATATTCCTTTTGATCCAAACATGTTAAACAATCATCAATTCCTTGCTATGTTCCAAGGCTTTGTACACCAGAATACTTCACAAAATTCCTCACACGGCACACTTCATCCAACATCTCTACAAATAAATCTATATCCCACAACTGCGGGAGGAGACGAGAGTAGCACTAGAATATCGTTTGAAAATCAATATCCAACGCAATTACTCCATGATGATGAAGATGAAGATAAAGTTGAAGTTCAAGACAATAAAGTAATTAAAAGTAACTAAGGGAAGCACGCGAGGGACAGGTGGATTGTCGAAGAAGACAACAATTGGTGTCCGCTTACCTTAATTGTTTCGGTGATCCATAGGACGGAATATATCGGCAAAAGGGAGCGTTATGCACTGAAATTGAAGACTCTACGACGCAACAGTTGCTAAAAGACCAAATGTCTTGCACAAAAGAACCATGAAAGTGTTACATTATAGGCATCACAACTTGGTGCAGCTGAGCGTATGCGAGCTAGTGGTGAGGCTAATATAGACATAAAGGCTAAAGCACATGAACTTTACAGAACAAAAAAAGGGTGGTGATCAACCTTTCCTATTTTACCATCATTGGGTTGGAATGCAACACCTTCGAGATGGATGCTTGGTAGAGATTTAACCGTTGTGAGTGAAGGGAGTTTAAGAGATCAAGCAATGAAGTTGGAATGCCAAAGCTTCCCGATGGTGTGAAGAAAGTGAAAGCCCAAAATAAATTGAAAGGTGTTGCAACAAGCTTAGATGAATTCAACAACACTTTAAGTGGGATGCAAAATGAGCTAGGTGTAATGAGGAACGAAATGTCTAAATATGCTCGAGTACCAAAAACAACGAGATGAAACTAAAATGAGGTTTAAGATGTTCCAATTGTTGATGACCAAATCGTATCTTGAACCATTTGAGGAAGAGTATATTGCGAAGCCGAAGAAAAAGTTTATGAAGTAACTCATCTGTTTTTAGGATAACTCATGTGTTTACGATAAATGTAATTCTGTTTTAATGGTTAATATAGTAATATTTTATGATTAATGTACTTGTATTTTAGTGTTAAATGTAATCATGTTTTAGTTAATGAATTACTAATAAATTAATATTGATATCTTATCCACTAACGTTATTGATTGCATTCTTATCTTAATAGTAGATTGCAGTCTCATGGATAGGTTACAATCTTATCTTCAAAAACAATGGATGACAATCTTATAAGCAGGAATAGATTGTAATCTTATCCGCAGAGATAGAATCCAATCTTAACCGTAGACAAATATTGCAATCTTATCCGTAGACATAAATTACAATCTTATCCGTACAGGTCTATAAAATAAGAGTTACATTGCATTTGTTTTTCAGAACAACATTCTTCTTCCAACAAACACTAGAGCTTTCCCCACTCTTCAAATTTCTCACAAACACGAACCCAAATGAAAATCTTTCAAGTTCAAGTGATGATTCATTTGATGACTATGTCAACAACTTCATCAATGTGAACGAGTGTCTAGATGAAGAAGAAGATTGCATAATGGAGCAAGCTGCTCAATTGGTTGTTGCCCTAGTCGCTGAAGAATCCAGCAACAGAATAAGATTTTACAACAAGCTTAAGTACATTGATATAGATCGTGAAACTGCAAACACAAGGTTAATGAACGATTACTTTGTTGATCATCCGTTATACCCAGAATCTATGTTTTACCGTAGACCCCGTATGCTTAAGTCTCTATTCCTTCGATTTGTGGAGGCAATTACTGCAAAGGAACACAAATACTTTAAGCAACGTAGTGATAAGTGCATTTCAAAACGCACTTTATGGACTCCTTTTTAGCTCATTTTGATCCTCTATCTCCCCTTTCTTCCCTCTTTGTTCTCCCTTTCCCCTTTTATTTTATTCACTTGATCATTCTTGATCATAGTGACATTTTGCTAGATTTTCAGTAATTTTTGACCGAATTTCTAGTACATTTGCTTTCACCCTTTTTTGCCATGTTCTTAATATAGGTGGAACTAAATAAGATAGCTACGAGTTATAGAGTCGGCAAAGAAAGCAATGAAAATAGCACACGTTGATAAATGGTGCGCACTATGCCCCATGTCCGCTTGCACAAAGGAGTACATTGCACAATAGTATCTTTTATAGGGAACTTCAAATGAACATAACTTTCAAACCACAATTCAGATGAAGGTAATTCCAGTTGGAGGTCAAAGCTTGTTTCGATAGATTTCCAACGACTAGTCATAAGCTTGATTTGGATATAAAACAAAAGAGTTATGCTCGTTTTAAGTTGAACTGTCCGACCAGATCAGAAAGAAGGGTGCGCCCGCACCAAACAATGGTGCGCCCGCACCGTTCAACGCTTGATTTCAGTTTTGGGGCAGAAGAAATGGTGCGCCCGCACCATTCGAATCCGCGAAGAAAAAAAAGACAAGGCTTGCCTTAATAACATGGGAGTTTTAGTTTTGGAAAAATGCTTTATTCTTAGTTCTTAGAGAATATTATTAGGGCTTGCTTTCGAGAGGATAAACACTTAGTTTTTGTGAAGATTGGAGATTATAGATCATAGTTTGTGATTTCTACAACATTGAAGGTATATTTAATTCAATTAGTTTCAAAGTTTCAATTTTTATTATCTCTTTTCATTGCTATTATTTGTTCTTCCCTTTTATTAGATCTACTTTATCATAGTTTCTTACTTGTTATTTTAATTAGATTAATTATCTCTTAATCATGTTTAGCCCTAGATTAGTTATAGATCTCATATTTTATTGCTTAGAATCCATGATCAGTGAGTAGTTTCCTATCTAGGGTTAGGGTGAAAGTATGGATTAGAGTTTAAATGTTTTGTTAATGTGATTGTGATGATTTAAAGACGTTTATGCATTGATCTTGGTGTTTTGAGGCCTTAGGATAGATATTGATCACATTTGTGCATTGGTATTTTGATTTCAAAAGTTCTTAGTTGAATTATGAATTCTTTTATCATCCCCATGAATCAACTTAATTTCTAGGCCAAGATATTGGGTAGAAATTAACGGGATCCTATATTAGGGGTTTTCCAAATTCATTGGATCTCTTAATCAATTGACTAAAGACCATTCGAGAGAGGATTTAGTTGATTGATTAAGCGATCATTCTCGAGGACCATTCGAGAGAGGACTCGAGTATTTTAAAGGAAAACTAAACCTTGCATAATCGTCACATTTGAGTCACAATTGCATTAATAAGCGTTGTCCGCTTTGATCTATACTAGTAACCTTAACTCTAGTGTCTTCCTATAATTTTTCAACTTGTGTTATTTGCTAGTTCTTTGATAGTAGTTAGTTATTAGTTGTTACTAAATCACTTAAAACCCCCAAAAATCCCTCAATTAGGTAATTTAGACTTGATAGACTTGGATTAATCCCATTTTCCCTGTGGATCGACCCTTGACTTGCCTTTACTACGTTCTTAGTAATTGCTTGTTAGGTTTTACAAATATTGTTTGAAAAGCGGTTTTTGGTGCCTTAACGACACACTAAAAACCTCTTATCAAAATGGCGCCTTTGCCGGGGAAATTTTGTTATTGATTGAAGTTTTTTTAAGTTTGAAATTGCTTAATTGATTTTTGTTTTTTTTTTACGTTTCTTTATTGGCTATTTTTTATCTTGTTTTATTTTATTTGGTAAGTGTCGTGTATATGAGTCTAGGAATTTGTATATAATTTTTTTTCCTTTTTTTAAGAGAATTCCAAAAAAAAATTGGCACACTTCTTTTTTCCTCAATATGAGGATGAACCATTTTGGAATTATTTTCAGAGATTTGAGAACACTCTTCTAACTAAGTATAGACTTGAGATTTGGGAGATGTGTGAGGTGATGTATGAAGGTCTGAATATGCATACAAGAGAAGTGGTGGAGTCTATGTTTAATGGTGAATTTCGATGCCAACACTTTGATGAAGCATGGGGTTTCTTTTGGTGGATATCTAGAGACACTTATGAGTGGGACCATGGAAATACTACTTTCTCAAATTTAGAAAATGTCTCTAGTTGTGAATTACATATATATTCTGAAATTCTTGATTCACTCAAAGAAAATATGTGCTTGTTAAAGAGGTGTGATTCTATGATGGAAAACTTTGTCCAATCTAGCAAAAGATGAATCGAAACTTTGGCTCGAATTATCAATAATCAAAATCACTCTTGCATGAATATAACCAATGAAGATGATGATGATTGGGATATGGATGAGCACCCCGTAGTAGATGAATCATTTGTTGAGAAAGCTTACACTATAAAGTCTAATGATGTTGAAGAAGTAGTTGATAAGACTTTTATTTCTACTCGTCCTCTTCATATTCCCTTTTCAAAGAAACTCGACTTAGTTCCTTCCTTCCCCATCTTATTCCCTCTCCTCAAAGTTTCACCATTGGAGAAGCCTTTGTCCTCTTTAAACCTTCACAAGACTCAAATGGAAGTCATAGAGGACGGGATCGAGCTTAAAAGTTGCAAGGACCATCAAAAGGAGAACTCATTGTTTTGTTCTTTTTATTTGAATTTTGATGTTTGTTCTTCATACTTTCCAGGATTCTCTCGTAAATTTTATTATTTTCGACACTCATCACTTGGTAAGCATATAGACCCATTGAAATTTGTGCATGCTCTTTGTTTATGTCATACGTATTTGATCCACTATGAAATGTGTGCTAATGCTTATGACAAACTATTGAGATCTTTGTCAAATTATTTAGTAGTAAGGTCTAGCTAATGATCCTAAAAGAGCTCTTTTTGGCAGGTATTCTGAGACTCTTCTCATTATCTTACTTGGTTAGGATTTTTGCTTGACTTTGTGCCCTTACCTCATCTCTTACTTTCTCTTTGCTTGTACACTCCGAGGACGGAGTTTGTATTAAGCTTGGGGGAGTTAGCATGTGTTCTCTCCATCTCAATATTTTCTTCATCCCCTTTGTATTTAGGTTCTTTTTAGTCCTTTTGCATGTTAGGTTTGCATTAAAAAAAAAACACAAAAATATTTTTTTCTTTCTTTCTTTTCTACATTTAGAATTGTTTGGTTGCATGCATGATATGTTGCTAAGAGTGTTGATAACTTGAGTGGAAGACCTTCTTTGCATTTGACTTGATGATTTTGGAAGCCTTGCTGTGACTTTAGGTGATCTTTGATATCGGTAACTTTTGGTAGAGTCTTTTTGAAATTAGGCGAGTTGGTTGCTTAGATTGCCTTATCCCTTGTGCGATGAACCCCGAAGGAGGGCCACGAACCTCGTAAGACTCATTTACAACCCTCGCCATTGATCGCCTAACTTGTGACTTGCATTTTAGCTCCCCAAGATTGCGTATGACCAAACTAAATAGAAGAATGATTCAGGGCGTTTCTTTTTGCTAGAAATAGGAGCTCAAAAGCCAAAAAACTTTTATACCAGCATATTTATCCGCTTCTCAACCCATTTGAGCCTTTCTATCCTATTTTTGTTTAACCCTCATAATAAGTCATGGCCAAACTTTCCCCAAAGTGGAGTACATGTCTAGTTTTCGTTGAGTTGAGTTGTTTTGATACTAAGTCTTTGGTTGAAAGTAATTTAATGTGCATGTATAATTGCAAAAGTTGAAGAAAATTACGAGAAAGGAAAAAAAAAGAAATAAAAGAACGAAAGAATGCTCTTAGTGCTTCATTTGGATTTCTATTGAAAATAAAGAAAGAGCAAATTGTTGAGAAAAAAATAAAAAAAAAATGTGTTCCAAAAAGTAAAAAACAAAGTGATAATCAAAGATGTGTGAGATTTCGATTTAAGTTGGTGTTTGGACTAGCTTGGGGGAGTTTTTACCCCCTAGTGTGTACTCCAATTTACCCTTTTTGCACCACATTCCTAAATTGTTATCCACACTTTTAACCTAGCCCCGTTACAACCTCAATAAAGTTCCTTTTGACTTCTAGATTGAACTTGGTCAATTAGTAGTGGCGGGTGAGATTTTGTGCAAGTCATGATGAGGGTCATCAAAATGTGGTAGAACTCGGGACTTGGAAGTGGAGAGGAGTGAGAAATCACTCTTAGAAAGCCTATTTTTCAAGGGGACTCGGTTGATCGGTGGATTAGATCCCTTAAGTCACTCTTGTGCTTCCTAGTAATCATTCCTCTTGTGTTTGGTTGGTCTCCTAAATCTTTTTATGAACGCAGTTAGCTTGCATGTCATGTTTGTAGCTTTGCATATAGAGCATTTAGGTTAGTTTGTTGCATGGTTTTTCTTTTTCATCTTTTTCTCCTCTTCTCTTTCTTCTTTCTCATTCTTGTTTTACTTGAGGACAAGTAAGATGCTAAGCTTGGGGGAGTTTTATAAGTGCATTTCTAACGCACTTTATGGACTCCTTTTAGCTCATTTTGATCCTCTTTCTCCGCTTTCTTCCCTCTTTCTTCTCCCTTTCCCCATCTATTTCATTCACTTGATCATTCTTGATCATAGTGACATTTTGCTAGATTTTCAGTCATTTTTGACCGAATTTCTAGTACATTTGCTTTCACCCTGTTTTGCCAAGTTCTTAATGTAGGTGGAACTAAATAAGATAGCTACGAGTTATAGAGTCGGTAAAGAAAGCAATGAAAATAGCACAAGTCGATAAATGGTGCGCTCACACTATGCCCCATGTCCGCTTGCACAAAGGAGTACATTGCACAATAGTATCTTTTATAGAGAACTTAAAATGAACATAACTTTGAAACCACAATTCAGATAAACGTAATTCTAGTTGGAGGTGAAAGCTTGTTTCAATAGCTTTCCAACGACTGGTCATAAGCTTGATTTGGATATAAAATGAAAGAGTTGTGCTCGTTTTAAGTTGAACTGTCCGACCAGATCAGAAAGAAGGGTGCGCCCGCACCAAACAATGGTGCTCCCGCACCAAATTATGGTGCGCCCGAACCGTTCAACGCTTGATGTCAGTTTTGGGGTAGAAGGAATGGTGCGCCCGCACCATTCGAACTCGCGAAGAAAAAAAAGACGAGGCTTGCCTTAATAACATGGGAGTTTTAGTTTTGGAAAAATGCTTTATTCTTAGTTCTTAGAGAATATTATTAGGGCTTACTTTAGACCGGATAAACACTTAGTTTTTGTGAAGATTGGAGATTATAGATCATAGTTTGTGATTTCTACAACATTGAAGGTATATTTAATTCAATTAGTTTCAAAGTTTCAGTTTTTAATATCTCTTTTCATTGCTATTATTTGTTCTTCCCTTTTATTAGATCTACTTTATCATAGTTTCTTACTTGTTATTTTAATTAGATTAATTATTTCTTAATCATGTTTAGCCCTTGATTAGTTATAGATTTCATGTTTTATTGCATAGAATCCATGATCAGTGAGTAGTTCCCTATCTAGGGTTAGGGTGAAAGTATGGATTATAGTTAAAATGTTTTGTTAATGTGATTGTGATGATTTAAAGACGTTTATGCATTGATCTTGGTGTTTTGAGGCCTTAGGATAGATATTGATCACATTTGTGCTTTGGTATTTTGACTTCAAAAGTTCTTAATTGAATTATGAATTCTTTTATCATCCCCATGAATCAACTTAATTTCTAGGCCAAGATATTGGGTAGAAATTAAAGGGATCCTATATTAGGGGTTTTCCAAATTCATTGGATCTCTTAATCAATTGACTAAAGACCATTCGAGAGAGGATTTAGTTGATTGATTAAGCGATCATTCTCGAGGACCATTCGAGAGAGGACTCGAGTATTTTAGAGGAAAACTAAACCTTGCCTAATCGTCACATTTGAGTCACAATTGCATTAATAAACGTTGTCCGCTTTGATCCATACTAGTAACCTTAACTCTAGTGTCTTCCTATAATTTTTAAACTTGTGTTATTTGCTAGTTCTTTGATAGTAGTTAGTCATTAGTTGTTACTAAATCACTTAAAACCCCCAAAAATCCCTCAATTAGGTAATTTAGACTTGATAGACTTGGATTAATCCCATTTTCCCTGTGGATCGACCCTTGACTTGCCTTTACTACGTTCTTAGGAATTGCTTGTTAGATTTTACAAATATTATTTGAAAAGCGATTTTTGGTGCCTTAACGACACACTAAAAACCTCTTATCAAAATGGCGCCTTTGCCGGGGAAATTGTGTTATTGATTGAAGTTTTTTTAAGTTTGAAATTGCTTAATTGATTTTTTTTTTTTTTTACTTTTCTTTATTGGCTTATTTTTTTTTATCTTGTTTTATTTTATTTGGTAAGTGCCGTGTATATGAGTCTAGGAATTTGTATATATTTTTTTTTTCTTTTTTTAAGAGAATTCCAAAAAAAAAAAATGGCACACTTCTTTTTTCCTCAATATGAGGATGAACCATTTTGGAATTATTTTCAGAGATTTGAGAACACTCTTCTAACTAAGTATAGACTTGAGATTTGGGAGATGTGTGAGGTGATGTATGAAGGTCTGAATATGCATACAAGAGAAGTGGTGGAGTCTATGTTTAATGGTGAATTTTGATGCCAACACTTTGATGAAGCATGGGGTTTCTTTGGGTGGCTATCTAGAGACACTTATGAGTGGGACCATGGAAATACTACTTTCTCAAATTTAGAATATGTTTCTAGTTGTGAACTACATATGTATTCTGAAATTCTTGATTCACTCAAAGAAAATATGTGCTTGTTAAAGAGGTGTGATTCTATGATGTAAAACTTTCTCGAATCTAGCAATAGATGAATCGAAACTTTGGGTCGAATTATCAATAATCAAAATCACACTTGCATGAATATAACCAATTGATGATGATTGGGATATGGATGAGAACCCGTAGTAGAGGAATCATTTGTTGAGAAAGCTTACACTATGGAGTCTAATGATGTTGAAGAAGTAGTTGATAAGACTTTTATTTCGACTCGTGCTCTTCATATTCCCTTTCCAAAGAAACTCGACTTAGTTCCTTCCTTCCCCATCTTATTCCCTCTCCTCAAAGTTTCACCATTGGAGGAGCCTTTGTCCTCTTTAAACCTTCACAAGACTCAAATGGAAGTCATAGAGGACGGGATCGAGTTTAAAAGTTGCAAGGACCATCAAAAGGAGAACTCATTGTTTTGTTCTTTTTATTTGAATTTTGATGTTTGTTCTTCATACTTTCCAGGATTCTCTCGAAAATTTCATTATTTTCGACACTCATCACTTGGTAAGCATATAGACCCATTGAAATTTGTGCATGCTCTTTGTTTATGTCATACGTATTTGATCCACTCGAAATGTGTGCAAATGCTTATGACAAACTATTGAGATCTTTGTCAAATTATTTAGTGGTAAGGTCTAGCTAATGATCCTAAAAGAACTCTTTTTGGCGAGGTATTCCGAGACCCTTCTCCTTATCTTACTCTGTTAGGATTTTTGCTTGACTTTGTGCCCTTACCTCATCCCTTACTTTCTCTTTGCTTGTACACTCCGAGGACGGAGTTTGTATTAAGCTTGGGGGAGTTAGCATGTGTTATCTCCATCTCAACATTTTCTTCATCCCCTATTTATAGGTACTTTTTAGTGCTTTTGCACGTTAGGTTTGCATAAAAAAAAACACAAAAATAGTTTTTTTCTTTCTTTCTTTTCTGCATTTAGAGTTGTTTGGTTGCATGCATGATATGTTGCTAAGAGTGTTCATAACTTGATTGGAAGACCTTCACTAGTGGAAAAAACATCAAGTGCTCCGGTTAAAACTCATACAAGTGCTCCATATTTGACCCGTAGCAGACGCCATACGAGCACTTGAGTATTTATCAAGTGCTCCGGTTGTATTAAAAACCGGAGCACTTGTGAATTTCATATGTTAAAACAATGTCAAGTGCTCCGGTTGATAAGAGAAAACCGGAGCACTTGTGAGTCAAGTGCTCCGGTTTTTTCGTAACAACCGCAGCACTAATGAATTTTTTCAAAAAAAAAAAAAACTCACTACCCCGCCGACCAAAGATAGGTAACAAGTCTTACAAAAATAGAACTGCAGTACAAGAGCAACAGTATAAAGTGGATTAAAGTCAGAAAAGGGCAAGCAAACATGATTTTACTTAACCACATAGCAAATATATTAGCATATTGTTGTCTTTTCTTTGTATGTCTGAATTTCTCCCTAAGATTGGAGTTGAAATCATACAAACATAATGCAAGTGCTGCTGCCCTCATAAAGCACAATTATTAATGAAGTTTTCTATGCAACATATTGTATGCTTCATAAACAAAAACCAACAGAAGACTCATGGGAAATAGAGTACATCATTATTTACGTCGTATTAGAAGACAGTGAGTTGCTGTGGCAGGTGGGGACCTGCTGGTGTTGCCAGCAAGCTGGTGCTAGTGCTGCCAGCGAGCTGCTGCTACCAGTGTATGGGCTGCAGGTGCTATTGAACTGTATTACATGCATGATACACTGTCACAAGCAAACTTAAATTATTTAATAGTAACAAATGCAATCCCTACCCCTCCCTACCCTTGAAGACAACTCCTAGTAATACTTTATAGTTCTAAACAAGAGCATAACAAATATAGGAACTTATTTCAAAGTGTTCACTCACCTTGGCTAGCAATTGTAGTGTTCCTTTCTCTTGTGCAGCGAAAGAGGACCTAAAAATGACTGAACAATGTAGCAAATCAAGAGCAGGGCTCAGATTGCATTTCTGTAACTAAAAGACATCCAACACAAAATATAGCTCAATAATGCAAACATATAGAAATCATTAGTAATAGTAGCAAGCCATCTTTAACTAATGAGTGACCATCACATACATTCCAAGAAAATATGTGCTAAGAATTAAGATTATGGTTATATGGCAATGGTATTAGTATTAACAGGAGCTGAACTCAATGTTCCAATATGAGGTTTTGCAAGTCCTAAATTGCTTCTGCTCATACTAATGCTCTGACATCTACATAGAGCATCCATGCATCATATGAAATATTAGAAGCATGCATCCTAGTAGCTCCAATCATTACAAGAGGGTATATGTAAATCTGTCCCAGGTCCTGTATTCTCCAAGCCACCTAAAACTAAGCTGCAACACATTTATATTAAACCTGTTGGCTGACTATTGTTTCTCTCCTTCAACATGGCCAAGCGCCAAACAGTTTACGAGGGATAACAAGCATCTAAGTCTAACAGAGACATGAAAGTTTATGCTAAGATCATAGCCCTCGTGTCTACTTAATGTACTCTTCAGGTCATCTAGAATAGCTACCATACATATGAGAGGAGCTTTGTATCCAAATGAACACATCTCATGCAAAGATCAACTTAAGAACAACAAACCTTTTATAGAATTATAGTGTAGGAACGAGGCAATAGGATACTGTGACAGCGAGCAGCACCCAACACAACTCAACGAAGAACAACTAACAACACAACCCAACGAGCAGGATCGGATCTGCAATTTCCAAAGTAAACACGACATAAAAGCATTTTGGAATGAGGGAAAGTAATCATAAGGCGGGGGGAGGGGGGAGGGCAGAAAACACTTAAGATTTTATGTCACGAAACGACAACGAGATGCTACGAATTTAGACCATTTCTGAGTTTTAATTTAAATCTTGTGCTTGAAGAATTGTGTAATATAGTGGTTATAAGTGTCTTTTAAGATACCGAGTGAAGAAATAGAAAAAGTACAAAAATAGAGCATTTAGTAATGATGGGATTCGAACCCCAGCACATAGCGACACAGGCCTAGGTACCGTTGATCCAAGTTTAGTTACACAATTACATCTAGATCTTTGTTTATATCCCAAAATAGGGGGGGAGCTTAGCAAAACTATTAAGATAAGAACTCTTGAAAAGCAATTCATATTTCATCTTCTCGAGTAACACACTTAGTTGACAACCCGTTGCCTCACAAATTTGTGGTGCTATGGAGTAGTGGCGTACGATAGAATTGAACCGACAAAGAAAAGCACGGGCGAGAAAGTACATTACAAGCTAAAAGAAAATTCAGTTGTTGGTGATGCAATGGTAACATACTTAAGCTCTAGAAAGAAGTCATACTACTAGCATGCGAGTGCATAAAAACCACCAATTGGCTTACGGGAATTATGAGTGCAAGTTCTTGCAATTTTTTAGATTCATTTTCTATTTTATATGCCAATCTTTTCTTAAGCATAAGACATAGAAGATAAACAATACAAAAAGACAAAGAATATCCAATACCACTATTGTTTGGTTGCATGCATGATATGTTGCTAAGAGTGTTGATAACTTGAGTGGAAGACCTTCTTTGCATTTGACTTGATGATTTTGGAAGCCTTGCTGTGACTTTAGGTGATCTTTGATATCGGTAACTTTTGGCAGAGTCTTTTTGAAATTAGGCGAGTTGGTTGCTTAGATTGCCTTATCCCTTGTGCGATGAACCCCGAAGGAGGGCCACGAACCTCGTAAGACTCATTTACAACCCTCGCCATTGATCGCCTAACTTGTGACTTGCATTTTAGCTCCCCAAGATTGCGTATGACCAAACTAAATAGAAGAATGATTCAGGGCGTTTCTTTTTGCTAGAAATAGGAGCTCAAAAGCCAAAAAACTTTTATACCAGCATATTTATCCGCTTCTCAACCCATTTGAGCCTTTCTATCCTATTTTTGTTTAACCCTCATAATAAGTCATGGCCAAACTTTCCCCAAAGTGGAGTACATGTCTAGTTTTCGTTGAGTTGAGTTGTTTTGATACTAAGTCTTTGGTTGAAAGTAATTTAATGTGCATGTATAATTGCAAAAGTTGAAGAAAATTACGAGAAAGGAAAAAAAAAGAAATAAAAGAACGAAAGAATGCTCTTAGTGCTTCATTTGGATTTCTATTGAAAATAAAGAAAGAGCAAATTGTTGAGAAAAAAATAAAAAAAAATGTGTTCCAAAAAGTAAAAAACAAAGTGATAATCAAAGATGTGTGAGATTTCGATTTAAGTTGGTGTTTGGACTAGCTTGGGGGAGTTTTTACCCCCTAGTGTGTACTCCAATTTACCCTTTTTGCACCACATTCCTAAATTGTTATCCACACCTTTAACCTAGCCCCGTTACAACCTCAATAAAGTTCCTTTTGACTTCTAGATTGAACTTGGTCAATTAGTAGTGGCGGGTGAGATTTTGTGCAAGTCATGCTGAGGGTCATCAAAATGTGGTAGAACTCGGGACTTGGAAGTGGAGAGGAGTGAGAAATCACTCTTAGAAAGCCTATTTTTCAAGGGGACTCGGTTGATCGGTGGATTAGATCCCTTAAGTCACTCTTGTGCTTCCTAGTAATCTTTCCTCTTGTGTTTGGTTGGTCTCCTAAATCTTTTTATGAACGCAGTTAGCTTGCATGTCATGTTTGTAGCTTTGCATATAGAGCATTTAGGTTAGTTTGTTGCATGGTTTTTCTTTTTCATCTTTTTCTCCTCTTCTCTTTCTTCTTTCTCATTCTTGTTTTACTTGAGGACAAGTAAGATGCTAAGCTTGGGGGAGTTTTATAAGTGCATTTCTAACGCACTTTATGGACTCCTTTTTAGCTCATTTTGATCCTCTTTCTCCGCTTTCTTCCCTCTTTCTTCTCCCTTTCCCCATCTATTTCATTCACTTGATCATTCTTGATCATAGTGACATTTTGCTAGATTTTCAGTCATTTTTGACCGAATTTCTAGTACATTTGCTTTCACCCTGTTTTGCCAAGTTCTTAATGTAGGTGGAACTAAATAAGATAGCTACGAGTTATAGAGTCGGTAAAGAAAGCAATGAAAATAGCACAAGTCGATAAATGGTGCGCTCACACTATGCCCCATGTCCGCTTGCACAAAGGAGTACATTGCACAATAGTATCTTTTATAGAGAACTTAAAATGAACATAACTTTGAAACCACAATTCAGATAAACGTAATTCTAGTTGGAGGTGAAAGCTTGTTTCAATAGCTTTCCAACGACTGGTCATAAGCTTGATTTGGATATAAAATGAAAGAGTTGTGCTCGTTTTAAGTTGAACTGTCCGACCAGATCAGAAAGAAGGGTGCGCCCGCACCAAACAATGGTGCTCCCGCACCAAATTATGGTGCGCCCGAACCGTTCAACGCTTGATGTCAGTTTTGGGGTAGAAGGAATGGTGCGCCCGCACCATTCGAACTCGCGAAGAAAAAAAAAGACGAGGCTTGCCTTAATAACATGGGAGTTTTAGTTTTGGAAAAATGCTTTATTCTTAGTTCTTAGAGAATATTATTAGGGCTTACTTTAGACCGGATAAACACTTAGTTTTTGTGAAGATTGGAGATTATAGATCATAGTTTGTGATTTCTACAACATTGAAGGTATATTTAATTCAATTAGTTTCAAAGTTTCAGTTTTTAATATCTCTTTTCATTGCTATTATTTGTTCTTCCCTTTTATTAGATCTACTTTATCATAGTTTCTTACTTGTTATTTTAATTAGATTAATTATTTCTTAATCATGTTTAGCCCTTGATTAGTTATAGATTTCATGTTTTATTGCTTAGAATCCATGATCAGTGAGTAGTTCCCTATCTAGGGTTAGGGTGAAAGTATGGATTATAGTTAAAATGTTTTGTTAATGTGATTGTGATGATTTAAAGACGTTTATGCATTGATCTTGGTGTTTTGAGGCCTTAGGATAGATATTGATCACATTTGTGCTTTGGTATTTTGACTTCAAAAGTTCTTAATTGAATTATGAATTCTTTTATCATCCCCATGAATCAACTTAATTTCTAGGCCAAGATATTGGGTAGAAATTAAGGGGATCCTATATTAGGGGTTTTCCAAATTCATTGGATCTCTTAATCAATTGACTAAAGACCATTCGAGAGAGGATTTAGTTGATTGATTAAGCGATCATTCTCGAGGACCATTCGAGAGAGGACTCGAGTATTTTAGAGGAAAACTAAACCTTGCCTAATCGTCACATTTGAGTCACAATTGCATTAATAAACGTTGTCCGCTTTGATCCATACTAGTAACCTTAACTCTAGTGTCTTCCTATAATTTTTAAACTTGTGTTATTTGCTAGTTCTTTGATAGTAGTTAGTCATTAGTTGTTACTAAATCACTTAAAACCCCCAAAAATCCCTCAATTAGGTAATTTAGACTTGATAGACTTGGATTAATCCCATTTTCCCTGTGGATCGACCCTTGACTTGCCTTTACTACGTTCTTAGGAATTGCTTGTTAGATTTTACAAATATTATTTGAAAAGCGATTTTTGGTGCCTTAACGACACACTAAAAACCTCTTATCAAAATGGCGCCTTTGCCGGGGAAATTGTGTTATTGATTGAAGTTTTTTTAAGTTTGAAATTGCTTAATTGTTTTTTTTTTTTTTTTACTTTTCTTTATTGGCTTATTTTTTTTTTATCTTGTTTTATTTTATTTGGTAAGTGCCGTGTATATGAGTCTAGGAATTTGTATATATTTTTTTTTTCTTTTTTTAAGAGAATTCCAAAAAAAAAAAATGGCACACTTCTTTTTTCCTCAATATGAGGATGAACCATTTTGGAATTATTTTCGAGAGATTTGAGAACACTCTTCTAACTAAGTATAGACTTGAGATTTGGGAGATGTGTGAGGTGATGTATGAAGGTCTGAATATGCATACAAGAGAAGTGGTGGAGTCTATGTTTAATGGTGAATTTTGATGCCAACACTTTGATGAAGCATGGGGTTTCTTTGGGTGGCTATCTAGAGACACTTATGAGTGGGACCATGGAAATACTACTTTCTCAAATTTAGAATATGTTTCTAGTTGTGAACTACATATGTATTCTGAAATTCTTGATTCACTCAAAGAAAATATGTGCTTGTTAAAGAGGTGTGATTCTATGATGTAAAACTTTCTCGAATCTAGCAATAGATGAATCGAAACTTTGGGTCGAATTATCAATAATCAAAATCACACTTGCATGAATATAACCAATTGATGATGATTGGGATATGGATGAGAACCCCGTAGTAGAGGAATCATTTGTTGAGAAAGCTTACACTATAGAGTCTAATGATGTTGAAGAAGTAGTTGATAAGACTTTTATTTCGACTCGTGCTCTTCATATTCCCTTTCCAAAGAAACTCGACTTAGTTCCTTCCTTCCCCATCTTATTCCCTCTCCTCAAAGTTTCACCATTGGAGGAGCCTTTGTCCTCTTTAAACCTTCACAAGACTCAAATGGAAGTCATAGAGGACGGGATCGAGTTTAAAAGTTGCAAGGACCATCAAAAGGAGAACTCATTGTTTTGTTCTTTTTATTTGAATTTTGATGTTTGTTCTTCATACTTTCCAGGATTCTCTCGAAAATTTCATTATTTTCGACACTCATCACTTGGTAAGCATATAGACCCATTGAAATTTGTGCATGCTCTTTGTTTATGTCATACGTATTTGATCCACTCTGAAATGTGTGCAAATGCTTATGACAAACTATTGAGATCTTTGTCAAATTATTTAGTGGTAAGGTCTAGCTAATGATCCTAAAAGAACTCTTTTTGGCAGGTATTCTGAGACCCTTCTCCTTATCTTACTCTGTTAGGATTTTTGCTTGACTTTGTGCCCTTACCTCATCCCTTACTTTCTCTTTGCTTGTACACTCCGAGGACGGAGTTTGTATTAAGCTTGGGGGAGTTAGCATGTGTTCTCTCCATCTCAACATTTTCTTCATCCCCTATTTATAGGTACTTTTTAGTGCTTTTGCACGTTAGGTTTGCATAAAAAAAAACACAAAAATAGTTTTTTTCTTTCTTTCTTTTCTGCATTTAGAGTTGTTTGGTTGCATGCATGATATGTTGCTAAGAGTGTTCATAACTTGATTGGAAGACCTTCACTAGTGGAAAAAACATCAAGTGCTCCGGTTAAAACTCATACAAGTGCTCCATATTTGACCCGTAGCAGACGCCATACGAGCACTTGAGTATTTATCAAGTGCTCCGGTTGTATTAAAAACCGGAGCACTTGTGAATTTCATATGTTAAAACAATGTCAAGTGCTCCGGTTGATAAGAGAAAACCGGAGCACTTGTGAGTCAAGTGCTCCGGTTTTTTCGTAACAACCGCAGCACTAATGAATTTTTTCAAAAAAAAAAATAAAACCTGCTACCCTGCTGACCAGCAGCATAGGTAACAAGTCTTACAAAAATAGAACTGCAGTACAAGAGCAACAGTATAAAGTGGATTAAAGTCAGAAAAGGGCAAGCAAACATGATTTTACTTAACCACATAGCAAATATATTAGCATATTGTTGTCTTTTCTTTGTATGTCTGAATTTCTCCCTAAGATTGGAGTTGAAATCATACAAACATAATGCAAGTGCTGCTGCCCTCATAAAGCACAATTATTAATGAAGTTTTCTATGCAACATATTGTATGCTTCATAAACAAAAACCAACAGAAGACTCATGGGAAATAGAGTACATCATTATTTACGTCGTATTAGAAGACAGTGAGTTGCTGTGGCAGGTGGGGACCTGCTGGTGTTGCCAGCAAGCTGGTGCTAGTGCTGCCAGCGAGCTGCTGCTACCAGTGTATGGGCTGCAGGTGCTATTGAACTGTATTACATGCATGATACACTGTCACAAGCAAACTTAAATTATTTAATAGTAACAAATGCAATCCCTACCCCTCCCTACCCTTGAAGACAACTCCTAGTAATACTTTATAGTTCTAAACAAGAGCATAACAAATATAGGAACTTATTTCAAAGTGTTCACTCACCTTGGCTAGCAATTGTAGAGTTCCTTTCTCTTGTGCAGCGAAAGAGGACCTAAAAATGACTGAACAATGTAGCAAATCAAGAGCAGGGCTCAGATTGCATTTCTGTAACTAAAAGACATCCAACACAAAATATAGCTCAATAATGCAAACATATAGAAATCATTAGTAATAGTAGCAAGCCATCTTTAACTAATGAGTGACCATCACATACATTCCAAGAAAATATGTGCTAAGAATTAAGATTATGGTTATATGGCAATGGTATTAGTATTAACAGGAGCTGAACTCAATGTTCCAATATGAGGTTTTGCAAGTCCTAAATTGCTTCTGCTCATACTAATGCTCTGACATCTACATAGAGCATCCATGCATCATATGAAATATTAGAAGCATGCATCCTAGTAGCTCCAATCATTACAAGAGGGTATATGTAAATCTGTCCCAGGTCCTGTATTCTCCAAGCCACCTAAAACTAAGCTGCAACACATTTATATTAAACCTGTTGGCTGACTATTGTTTCTCTCCTTCAACATGGCCAAGCGCCAAACAGTTTACGAGGGATAACAAGCATCTAAGTCTAACAGAGACATGAAAGTTTATGCTAAGATCATAGCCCTCGTGTCTACTTAATGTACTCTTCAGGTCATCTAGAATAGCTACCATACATATGAGAGGAGCTTTGTATCCAAATGAACACATCTCATGCAAAGATCAACTTAAGAACAACAAACCTTTTATAGAATTATAGTGTAGGAACGAGGCAATAGGATACTGTGACAGCAGCAGCACCCAACACAACTCAGCAGCAACAACTAACAACACAACCCAGCAGCAGGATCGGATCTGCAATTTCCAAAGTAAACACGACATAAAAGCATTTTGGAATGAGGGAAAGTAATCATAAGGCGGGGGGAGGGCAGAAAACACTTAAGATTTTATGTCATGAAACGACAACGAGATGCTACGAATTTAGACCATTTCTGAGTTTTAATTTAAATCTTGTGCTTGAAGAATTGTGTAATATAGTGGTTATAAGTGTCTTTTAAGATACCGAGTGAAGAAATAGAAAAAGTACAAAAATAGAGCATTTAGTAATGATGGGATTCGAACCCCAGCACATAGCGACACAGGCCTAGGTACCGTTGATCCAAGTTTAGTTACACAATTACATCTAGATCTTTGTTTATATCCCAAAATAGGGGGGGAGCTTAGCAAAACTATTAAGATAAGAACTCTTGAAAAGCAATTCATATTTCATCTTCTCGAGTAACACACTTAGTTGACAACCTGTTGCCTCACAAATTTGTGGTGCTATGGAGTAGTGGCGTACGATAGAATTGAACTGACAAAGAAAAGCACAGAACTGAGAAAGTACATTACAAGCTAAAAGAAAATTCAGTTGTTGGTGATGCAATGGTAACATACTTAAGCTCTAGAAAGAAGTCATACTACTAGCATGCAGTGCATAAAAACCACCAATTGGCTTACGGGAATTATGAGTGCAAGCTCTTGCAATTTTTTAGATTCATTTTCTATTTTATATGCCAATCTTTTCTTAAGCATAAGACATAGAAGATAAACAATACAAAAAGACAAAGAATATCCAATACCACTATTGTTTGGTTGCATGCATGATATGTTGCTAAGAGTGTTGATAACTTGAGTGGAAGACCTTCTTTGCATTTGACTTGATGATTTTGGAAGCCTTGCTGTGACTTTAGGTGATCTTTGATATCGGTAACTTTTGGTAGAGTCTTTTTGAAATTAGGCGAGTTGGTTGCTTAGATTGCCTTATCCCTTGTGCGATGAACCCCGAAGGAGGGCCACGAACCTCGTAAGACTCATTTACAACCCTCGCCATTGATCGCCTAACTTGTGACTTGCATTTTAGCTCCCCAAGATTGCGTATGACCAAACTAAATAGAAGAATGATTCAGGGCGTTTCTTTTTGCTAGAAATAGGAGCTCAAAAGCCAAAAAACTTTTATACCAGCATATTTATCCGCTTCTCAACCCATTTGAGCCTTTCTATCCTATTTTTGTTTAACCCTCATAATAAGTCATGGCCAAACTTTCCCCAAAGTGGAGTACATGTCTAGTTTTCGTTGAGTTGAGTTGTTTTGATACTAAGTCTTTGGTTGAAAGTAATTTAATGTGCATGTATAATTGCAAAAGTTGAAGAAAATTACGAGAAAGGAAAAAAAAAGAAATAAAAGAACGAAAGAATGCTCTTAGTGCTTCATTTGGATTTCTATTGAAAATAAAGAAAGAGCAAATTGTTGAGAAAAAAATAAAAAAAAAATGTGTTCCAAAAAGTAAAAAACAAAGTGATAATCAAAGATGTGTGAGATTTCGATTTAAGTTGGTGTTTGGACTAGCTTGGGGGAGTTTTTACCCCCTAGTGTGTACTCCAATTTACCCTTTTTGCACCACATTCCTAAATTGTTATCCACACCTTTAACCTAGCCCCGTTACAACCTCAATAAAGTTCCTTTTGACTTCTAGATTGAACTTGGTCAATTAGTAGTGGCGGGTGAGATTTTGTGCAAGTCATGCTGAGGGTCATCAAAATGTGGTAGAACTCGGGACTTGGAAGTGGAGAGGAGTGAGAAATCACTCTTAGAAAGCCTATTTTTCAAGGGGACTCGGTTGATCGGTGGATTAGATCCCTTAAGTCACTCTTGTGCTTCCTAGTAATCTTTCCTCTTGTGTTTGGTTGGTCTCCTAAATCTTTTTATGAACGCAGTTAGCTTGCATGTCATGTTTGTAGCTTTGCATATAGAGCATTTAGGTTAGTTTGTTGCATGGTTTTTCTTTTTCATCTTTTTCTCCTCTTCTCTTTCTTCTTTCTCATTCTTGTTTTACTTGAGGACAAGTAAGATGCTAAGCTTGGGGGAGTTTTATAAGTGCATTTCTAACGCACTTTATGGACTCCTTTTTAGCTCATTTTGATCCTCTTTCTCCGCTTTCTTCCCTCTTTCTTCTCCCTTTCCCCATCTATTTCATTCACTTGATCATTCTTGATCATAGTGACATTTTGCTAGATTTTCAGTCATTTTTGACCGAATTTCTAGTACATTTGCTTTCACCCTGTTTTGCCAAGTTCTTAATGTAGGTGGAACTAAATAAGATAGCTACGAGTTATAGAGTCGGTAAAGAAAGCAATGAAAATAGCACAAGTCGATAAATGGTGCGCTCACACTATGCCCCATGTCCGCTTGCACAAAGGAGTACATTGCACAATAGTATCTTTTATAGAGAACTTAAAATGAACATAACTTTGAAACCACAATTCAGATAAACGTAATTCTAGTTGGAGGTGAAAGCTTGTTTCAATAGCTTTCCAACGACTGGTCATAAGCTTGATTTGGATATAAAATGAAAGAGTTGTGCTCGTTTTAAGTTGAACTGTCCGACCAGATCAGAAAGAAGGGTGCGCCCGCACCAAACAATGGTGCTCCCGCACCAAACAATGGTGCTCCCGCACCAAATTATGGTGCGCCCGAACCGTTCAACGCTTGATGTCAGTTTTGGGGTAGAAGGAATGGTGCGCCCGCACCATTCGAACTCGCGAAGAAAAAAAAGACGAGGCTTGCCTTAATAACATGGGAGTTTTAGTTTTGGAAAAATGCTTTATTCTTAGTTCTTAGAGAATATTATTAGGGCTTACTTTAGACCGGATAAACACTTAGTTTTTGTGAAGATTGGAGATTATAGATCATAGTTTGTGATTTCTACAACATTGAAGGTATATTTAATTCAATTAGTTTCAAAGTTTCAGTTTTTAATATCTCTTTTCATTGCTATTATTTGTTCTTCCCTTTTATTAGATCTACTTTATCATAGTTTCTTACTTGTTATTTTAATTTGATTAATTATTTCTTAATCATGTTTAGCCCTTGATTAGTTATAGATTTCATGTTTTATTGCTTAGAATCCATGATCAGTGAGTAGTTCCCTATCTAGGGTTAGGGTGAAAGTATGGATTATAGTTAAAATGTTTTGTTAATGTGATTGTGATGATTTAAAGACGTTTATGCATTGATCTTGGTGTTTTGAGGCCATAGGATAGATATTGATCACATTTGTGCTTTGGTATTTTGACTTCAAAAGTTCTTAATTGAATTATGAATTCTTTTATCATCCCCATGAATCAACTTAATTTCTAGGCCAAGATATTGGGTAGAAATTAAGGGGATCCTATATTAGGGGTTTTCCAAATTCATTGGATCTCTTAATCAATTGACTAAAGACCATTCGAGAGAGGATTTAGTTGATTGATTAAGCGATCATTCTCGAGGACCATTCGAGAGAGGACTCGAGTATTTTAGAGGAAAACTAAACCTTGCCTAATCGTCACATTTGAGTCACAATTGCATTAATAAACGTTGTCCGCTTTGATCCATACTAGTAACCTTAACTCTAGTGTCTTCCTATAATTTTTAAACTTGTGTTATTTGCTAGTTCTTTGATAGTAGTTAGTCATTAGTTGTTACTAAATCACTTAAAACCCCCAAAAATCCCTCAATTAGGTAATTTAGACTTGATAGACTTGGATTAATCCCATTTTCCCTGTGGATCGACCCTTGACTTGCCTTTACTACGTTCTTAGGAATTGCTTGTTAGATTTTACAAATATTATTTGAAAAGCGATTTTTGGTGCCTTAACGACACACTAAAAACCTCTTATCAAAATGGCGCCTTTGCCGGGGAAATTGTGTTATTGATTGAAGTTTTTTTAAGTTTGAAATTGCTTAATTGTTTTTTTTTTTTTTTTTACTTTTCTTTATTGGCTTATTTTTTTTTATCTTGTTTTATTTTATTTGGTAAGTGCCGTGTATATGAGTCTAGGAATTTGTATATATTTTTTTTTTTCTTTTTTTAAGAGAATTCCAAAAAAAAAAATGGCACACTTCTTTTTTCCTCAATATGAGGATGAACCATTTTGGAATTATTTTCAGAGATTTGAGAACACTCTTCTAACTAAGTATAGACTTGAGATTTGGGAGATGTGTGAGGTGATGTATGAAGGTCTGAATATGCATACAAGAGAAGTGGTGGAGTCTATGTTTAATGGTGAATTTTGATGCCAACACTTTGATGAAGCATGGGGTTTCTTTGGGTGGCTATCTAGAGACACTTATGAGTGGGACCATGGAAATACTACTTTCTCAAATTTAGAATATGTTTCTAGTTGTGAACTACATATGTATTCTGAAATTCTTGATTCACTCAAAGAAAATATGTGCTTGTTAAAGAGGTGTGATTCTATGATGTAAAACTTTCTCGAATCTAGCAATAGATGAATCGAAACTTTGGGTCGAATTATCAATAATCAAAATCACACTTGCATGAATATAACCAATTGATGATGATTGGGATATGGATGAGAACCCCGTAGTAGAGGAATCATTTGTTGAGAAAGCTTACACTATAGAGTCTAATGATGTTGAAGAAGTAGTTGATAAGACTTTTATTTCGACTCGTGCTCTTCATATTCCCTTTCCAAAGAAACTCGACTTAGTTCCTTCCTTCCCCATCTTATTCCCTCTCCTCAAAGTTTCACCATTGGAGGAGCCTTTGTCCTCTTTAAACCTTCACAAGACTCAAATGGAAGTCATAGAGGACGGGATCGAGTTTAAAAGTTGCAAGGACCATCAAAAGGAGAACTCATTGTTTTGTTCTTTTTATTTGAATTTTGATGTTTGTTCTTCATACTTTCCAGGATTCTCTCGAAAATTTCATTATTTTCGACACTCATCACTTGGTAAGCATATAGACCCATTGAAATTTGTGCATGCTCTTTGTTTATGTCATACGTATTTGATCCACTCCGAAATGTGTGCAAATGCTTATGACAAACTATTGAGATCTTTGTCAAATTATTTAGTGGTAAGGTCTAGCTAATGATCCTAAAAGAACTCTTTTTGGCGGGTATTCCGAGACCCTTCTCCTTATCTTACTCTGTTAGGATTTTTGCTTGACTTTGTGCCCTTACCTCATCCCTTACTTTCTCTTTGCTTGTACACTCCGAGGACGGAGTTTGTATTAAGCTTGGGGGGAGTTAGCATGTGTTCTCTCCATCTCAACATTTTCTTCATCCCCTATTTATAGGTACTTTTTAGTGCTTTTGCACGTTAGGTTTGCATAAAAAAAAACACAAAAATAGTTTTTTTCTTTCTTTCTTTTCTGCATTTAGAGTTGTTTGGTTGCATGCATGATATGTTGCTAAGAGTGTTCATAACTTGATTGGAAGACCTTCACTAGTGGAAAAAACATCAAGTGCTCCGGTTAAAACTCATACAAGTGCTCCATATTTGACCCGTAGCAGACGCCATACGAGCACTTGAGTATTTATCAAGTGCTCCGGTTGTATTAAAAACCGGAGCACTTGTGAATTTCATATGTTAAAACAATGTCAAGTGCTCCGGTTGATAAGAGAAAACCGGAGCACTTGTGAGTCAAGTGCTCCGGTTTTTTCGTAACAACCGCAGCACTAATGAATTTTTTCAAAAAAAAAAAAATAAAACCTGCTACCTTGCTGACCAGCAGCATAGGTAACAAGTCTTACAAAAATAGAACTGCAGTACAAGAGCAACAATATAAAGTGGATTAAAGTCAGAAAAGGGCAAGCAAACATGATTTTACTTAACCACATAGCAAATATATTAGCATATTGTTGTCTTTTCTTTGTATGTCTGAATTTCTCCCTAAGATTGGAGTTGAAATCATACAAACATAATGCAAGTGCTGCTGCCCTCATAAAGCACAATTATTAATGAAGTTTTCTATGCAACATATTGTATGCTTCATAAACAAAAACCAACAGAAGACTCATGGGAAATAGAGTACATCATTATTTACGTCGTATTAGAAGACAGGTGAGTTCTTTGTGGCGGGTGGGGACCTCTTTGGTGTTGCCCGCCAAGCTGGTGCTAGTCTTTGCCGCGCAATTCTTGCTACCGATGTATGGGCTGCAGGTGTTGTTGAACTGTATTACATGCATGATACACTGTCACAAGCAAACTTAAATTATTTAATAGTAACAAATGCAATCCCTACCCCTCCCTACCCTTGAAGACAACTCCTAGTAATACTTTATAGTTCTAAACAAGAGCATAACAAATATAGGAACTTATTTCAAAGTGTTCACTCACCTTGGCTAGCAATTGTAGAGTTCCTTTCTCTTGTGCAGCGAAAAAGGACCTAAAAATGACTCGAACAATGTAGCAAATCAAGAGCGGGGCTCGGATTGCATTTACGTAACTAAAAGACATCCAACACAAAATATAGCTCAATAATGCAAACATATAGAAATCATTAGTAATAGTAGCAAGCCATCTTTAACTAATGAGTGACCATCACATACATTTCAAGAAAATATGTGATAAGAATTAAGATTATGGTTATATGGCAATGGTATTAGTATTAACAGGAGCTGAACTCAATGTTCCAATATGAGGTTTTGCAAGTCCTAAATTGCTTCGCTCATACTAATGCTCGACATCTACATAGAGCATCCATGCATCATATGAAATATTAGAAGCATGCATCCTAGTAGCTCCAATCATTACAAGAGGGTATATGTAAATCTGTCCCAGGTCCCGTATTCTCCAAGCCACCTAAAACTAAGCCGCAACACATTTATATTAAACCCGTTGGGCGACTATTGTTTCTCTCCTTCAACATGGCCAAGCGCCAAACAAGTTTACGAGGGATAACAAGCATCTAAGTCTAACGAGAGACATGAAAGTTTATGCTAAGATCATAGCCCTCGTGTCTACTTAATGTACTCTTCAGGTCATCTAGAATAGCTACCATACATATGAGAGGAGCTTTGTATCCAAATGAACACATCTCATGCAAAGATCAACTTAAGAACAACAAACCTTTTATAGAATTATAGTGTAGGAACGAGGCAATAGGATACGTGTGACAGCAGCAAGACCCAACACAACTCAAGAAAGAACAACTAACAACACAACCCAAGCAGCAGGATCGGATCTGCAATTTCCAAAGTAAACACGACATAAAAGCATTTTGGAATGAGGGAAAGTAATCATAAGGCGGGGGGAGGGCAGAAAACACTTAAGATTTTATGTCATGAAACGACAACGAGATGCTACGAATTTAGACCATTTCTGAGTTTTAATTTAAATCTTGTGCTTGAAGAATTGTGTGGGAAAGTAATCATAAGGCGGGGGGAGGGGGGAGGGCAGAAAACACTTAAGATTTTATGTCATGAAACGACAACGAGATGCTACGAATTTAGACCATTTCTGAGTTTTAATTTAAATCTTGTGCTTGAAGAATTGTGTAATATAGTGGTTATAAGTGTCTTTTAAGATACCGAGTGAAGAAATAGAAAAAGTACAAAAATAGAGCATTTAGTAATGATGGGATTCGAACCCCAGCACATAGCGACACAGGCCTAGGTACCGTTGATCCAAGTTTAGTTACACAATTACATCTAGATCTTTGTTTATATCCCAAAATAGGGGGGGAGCTTAGCAAAACTATTAAGATAAGAACTCTTGAAAAGCAATTCATATTTCATCTTCTCGAGTAACACACTTAGTTGACAACCTGTTGCCTCACAAATTTGTGGTGCTATGGAGTAGTGGCGTACGATAGAATTGAACTGACAAAGAAAAGCACAGAACTGAGAAAGTACATTACAAGCTAAAAGAAAATTCAGTTGTTGGTGATGCAATGGTAACATACTTAAGCTCTAGAAAGAAGTCATACTACTAGCATGCAGTGCATAAAAACCACCAATTGGCTTACGGGAATTATGAGTGCAAGCTCTTGCAATTTTTTAGATTCATTTTCTCTTTTATATGCCAATCTTTTCTTAAGCATAAGACATAGAAGATAAACAATACAAAAAGACAAAGAATATCCAATACCACTATTTTCACTTATCCGTATAAAGTTTCAAAACATTATAAGAGGCTGGATTCCACTTCCTTTAAAATCCTTTCTTTTTATATGTGCTAGAAGCCAATTGGCAAAAGTTGAAACAAAACAATAGACGTCATTCAAGATACTTGAGAGATTGGTGCAGACCAATTGATTAATTTAATTTGCAAGACTTAAAGTAGTATCAAATTGGTTACAGAGAAAGAGACTTAAAGAACTGCAAAGACTACAACTGCAAAGACTACAAAACTGCAAAGAAACATAAAAAGAGAGAAAAAGTTGGGAACTTTGAAAGGAAATTGAACAGGAATGGCGAAACATGAAAGTCGAGCAAGCAAAATGAACATAAAAATAAACAACATTGCAAGAAATGACATGAACTACAATCGTTTCATAATATTTTTTTTTTCAATACATGGGTGTAATTTTGTCCTTCACAACTTAGAAAAAAAGGACACAATTCATGCCATGATAATAGTTCAACAATTCCAACAATTCATTCATTATTTTTCCAGGCACAAGTAAACTAACAAACCCCAACTTTGATTTAAAATTCAAGGACCAAGAACAGGTTAAACTTCAAATGAATTCATGAAATAGACATAATAATAATAAAGGAAAAGGCAGAGTTTTATTAAGAACAAAAGAATGAAAGAGATAAAAGGGATGGAAGAGATACAAAACATCCATTGATTAGTGAGCAGAGAAAGCAGCGGAATCAATCCATATTTCCAGAACCGGTCTGGGTATGCGTGCATGAACTCATTAAGCAAAACAAATACCTGAGCTGCTTCATTCCTGAATTTGATCTGCAAATATTAGACTTCCAAGAATCAATCCCATAATCTTGACAACCCCATTAGGAGTCAATATTTTCAAGCATAGGAATCAAGTTATGATGCGTTCATATTGAAATGCAAATGTAAAACTCAAGGTAAAAATTCATACACAAATGCAAGGTTTTAGTAATATGGAACAACAGTAATGGCAGACAACTCACAGGTGGTCTATGCCTTGATAATACATATAACTCGTCAGCCTCTAAGCACATGTGTTTGCATCCATGACAATAACAGCAACCAACTGTTTCTGAGGATCTATGGGAAACTGTTGTGGAGGCAAACACTGCATCAGATGCCTTTGTGAGGAGGGAACCAACAGAGTCTGATTCTGCTACTGATTTTGTGTTATATGCTGCTGAAACAACCTGTAAGCTACCTGAGAATCATAACTTTGCAACTCCATAGGGACTTGACCAGATGATAGCTGCTGATGCAACTACATAGGGACCTGACCAGGTGATAGCTACTCCTGCTGCAGAGTATAGGCACATATTCGTATAATGAAATTACAATATTAAGATCATAAATTGGAGAAGGACTCGTTTTGAAATTTGTATTTTCTATGTTCTGTAAGCTGCCCCCAAATACATCCAAATTGGCTATTTCAAACAGGTAACATACTATAGCTAGTAACTTAAGCATCAAGCTACAAAGTGTCAATTAAGACATATTTCATAAAACGATACCTTTAAAAAGCTTGAGGATAACTGCAACTGCCTCTTTGCGACTAAACTCACTTGCTTTACTAGTATTTGATGGATTTCAACTCTATTATCCAAACTAAGACTAATCAATCTAAACACAATCTCCTACCTCTCTAAGCTCTCTACAGACTCGTCCTCAAAGGCTCAAAATTAGCAACTCGTCGTCGAACATGAACATTCTGAAAAAATATAAATCAATTATCACTGTCTACTGAACAAGGCAATCAAAACTGAACATTGGCAGAATAAGAGTTATAATAAAAACAGGTAGATGTTTTCCATTGTCGAGACCTCCGAGTTGCGACAATGGCGGAATCAATCAGGTAGATATTTTATTTTAAATAGAATAAATTTCCGTGTAAGTTGTTCAAATTTCTGGTTATAGGTGAGTTTGTTTCGCGAATTCGCATGGTTTCACTTGAGGGGATCTTGAAACTGATTACATTGATTACTGAAATTTGGTAAAAAAAAATTTACGAAAATGAAAACACTCACCAGTCGATAGTGGTAGCCTCGTGCGACCAGGCGAGGACGACTGATGGAGCAGTTGAAGTATTGAAGAAACCCTGAGGATGACTGAGCGACCACCGCAAATCAGCTTGCTCGATTTATAGGAAAAAATATATATATACCAACCGATACAAATGATGAGATACGTGATTCTGTCTGCAGTTACAAAAAACGAAGGTTGTTCATGCCGGTCAGATTAGGCACAGGACCACTAAATTCATTGTGGGATAGGAACCTGAAATATCAAAAATCAAAAGACCTCTTAAAACACTCTATAAGAGGGCTAAAGAGATGGTAAAAGAAGCCGGTAGAGGATCAAGCCATTTCTCATTATATGCTTACAAGTCATTAACAAGAGTTAGGTTGTTGATATTGGATGGAATATCCCAGCTCAATGAATTTCTATCAAAGCGACTGATACCGAAGAGGTATTAGCAATCTGAGATATCGAAATAAAGATAGAAATCTGCCTTATGTGATACTTACACTGCCTCCAATGTCTGGATGTTTCCATTGAAGCGATTGTTGTCAAAAGGCCTGTGAACGGTTAGATATTTAGCCTTATCGATCAGAAAACCATATGTTAACAACCAAAAATAATTGACCTGCAAAAGTTTGCAAAAAAACAAAAATGCAGCAGGGATTAACCAATAGAAAAATTCATAAAATCTAAGCAACTTTGCAGCAGATTCATTCAGGAATTGCATACTATAAAAACTACTAGAATCATTCGTATCCCTTGTCCTCTAGGGCTGTATATTAGCATTATATATATTCAAAGTGATGTTAAGATGGGAATCTATGAAGAAACTATGCGTCGTTTGGTGTTATAGAATGTTTAGTACTTTCTACTTCTATCTCTAGCTTCATTTTCGTACCCCTCAAGGCTACTTTAAATAGTTTTCATAAATATTATTTCATCAAAAGAATTGAACTAGATCACTAAGGTTTAACATTTTCAGTTGATATAGAAAGGTTCTAACAGTGAAAATTCAATTCTTTGTTCTGTGGTAATTATTTCTTCATTGAACATTTGGTAGCAGGATGCAGTTTTAGGCTTTTAGCTACTGATAACAACCATATTATGTTACTACTATGATAACACTTCTGAACTGTTTGCTTTATGTTTGAGAAGGTAAAATAAACTATACGTATAATTCTTCACTTACTAATCATCTAAAAATTTCAATATAAAAGCAAAGCAGTAATTATGAAAGTCCAGTAAACATATGAATGCATTCACTCAAGCAAAAACAGCTTAATAAAGTCGAATTTATTCTGCCGAAAATTCAATCCAATTGAAACCTAGGGTTTAATGAAAGCAAATTGAAGAGAAATTCGAATGAATTATACTCTGTGTCATTCAAATTCAAGTGTTTGATCATTTTGCAGGCCATTATTTGATCGAAATCACGAAGCCACAGATTGTAAAATCTCCTCGAGAAGAAGAATCAATTGAAGAAGTCTGCGATTGAATTGTTTGTTGGTTGATATAGACGGAAATTTACGAAGGACGAAAAAAGCAATTCAAAAAGTGAAGAAAATGCGACAAAGATATGCCAATTGAACAAGCATAAACTTCAATCAACGAGCAACAATTCTAACATCAGCGAGAACTATTCTTACAATTCTTCAATCGTACTCAAAATATAAAACATTTTACCCTAATTGATCCATAAATCCCCAAATTCAAAACAAAACACCATAAATTTCTGCAGAAATTAAAGAAAATGAGAAAATACCAGTGAGATCTGAGGTTGAAGATGGAAAATTGGAGTTGAGGAGCCAAGGAGGAGGAGAAATGCCTTGAATTAAGAGCTTGGAAAGAATATTTTGTTCGTAAAATTGTTTCTTGTGCTTCAATTGCTCGATAATCTGCCTTTTTCGATCGAAGATTTGCACTAACAGCTTCTCAATCGTCGCCATTTTTAGGTTAGTTTACTGAAACTCCATGGAAATTCGTGAATTTTCATGAAGATTAGGGCTCACTTCGGTGTTTTTTGTGTAGGAGAGAGAAAGAAGTGAAAAGCGCGGAGAGAAAATTCAGAAATCGGTGATGCAATTATCGTATTGGAAGAAAAATACGATAATTGCAGATCTAGTTGAAGGTAGGAGGAGGTTCGGCGGACGGAACGAGAGGCAGGAGGGTTCTATTGAGGAACGAGAGGGAGGAGGATTCCAATTGAGGGAATAAAGTGAAGCGCAGTACGTATGTATACCTATAGTCGAAAATAATTATGTGGAGGAAAACATGTGCAAGTGCTCGGGTTGACTAACCGGAGCACTTGTGATTTTTTTATATTAAAATTTTCACAAGTGCTTGGGTTGATTATTCAACCCAAGCACTTGACAAGTAGCACATAGAGTTTTTTCCACTAGTGCTTCTTTGCATTTGACTTGATGATTTTGGAAGCCTTGCTGTGACTTTAGGTGATCTTTGATATCGGTAACTTTTTGTGAGTCTTTTTGAAATTAGGCGAGTTGGTTGCTTAGATTGCCTTATCCCTTGTGCGATGAACCCCGAAGGAGGGCCACGAACCTCGTGAGACTCATTTACAACCCTCACCATTGATCGCCTAACTTGTGACTTGCATTTTAGCTCTCCAAGATTGCGTATGACCAAACTAAATAGAAGAATGATTTAGGGCGTTTCTTTTTGCTAGAAACAGGAGCTCAAAAGCCAAAAAACTTTTATATTGGCATATCTATCCGCTTCTCAATCCATTTGAGCCTTTCTATCCTATTTTTGCTTAACCCTCATAATAAGTCATGGCCAAACTTTCCCCAAAGTGGAGTACATGTCTAGTTTTTGATGAGTTGAGTTGTTTTGATACTAATTCTTTGGTTGAAAGTAATTTAATGTGCATGTATAATTGCAAAAGTTTAAGAAAATTACGAGAAAGGAAAAAAAAAAAGAAATAAAAGAACGAAAGAATGCTCTTAGTGCTTCATTTGGATTTCTATTGAAAAGAAAGAAAGAGCAAATTGTTGACAAAAAAATAAAAAAAATATGTTCCAAAAAGTAAAAATCAAAGTGATAATCAAAGATGTGTGAGATTCGATTTAAGTTGGTGTTTGGACTAGCTTGGGGGATTTTTACCCCCTAGTGTGTACTCCACTTTACCCTTTTTGCACCATATTCCTAAATTGTTATCCACACCTTTAACCTAGCCCCGTTACAACCTCAATAAAGTCCCTTTTGACTTCTAGATTGAACTTGGTCAATTAGTAGTGGCGGGTGAGATTTTGTGCAAGTCATGATGAGGGTCATCAAAATGTGGTAGAGGCGAGCTATTATGGTTGAGCATCCCTAGGGGGGGGGTTAAACTCGGGACTTGGAAGTGGAGAGGAGTGAGAAATCACTCTTAGAAAGCCTATTTTTCAAGGGTAATCGGTTGACCGGTGGATTAGATCCCTTAAGTCGCTCTTGTGCTTCCTAGTAATCTTTCCTTTTGTGTTTGGTTGGTCTCCTAAATCTTTTTATGAACTCAGTTAGCTTGCATGTCATGTTTGTAGCTTTGCATATAGAACATTTAGGTTAGTTTGTTGCATGGTTTTTCTTTTTCATCTTTTTCTCCTCTTCTCTTTCTTCTTTCTCATTCTTGTTTTACTTGAGGACAAGTAAAATGCTAAGCTTGGGGGAGTTTGATAAGTGCATTTCTAACGCACTTTATGGACTCCTTTTTAGCTCATTTTGATCCTCTTTCTCCCCTTTCTTCCCTCTTTCTTCTCCCTTTCCCCTTCTATTTCATTCACTTGATCATTCTTGATCATAGTGACATTTTGCTAGATTTTCAGTCATTTTTGACCGAATTTCTAATACATATGCTTTTACCCTGTTTTGCCATGTTCTTAATATAGGTGGAACTAAATAAGATAGCTATGAGTTATAGAGTCGGCAAAGAAAGCAATGAAAATAGCACACGTCGATAAATGGTGCGCTCACACTATGCCCCATGTCCGCTTGCACAAAGGAGTACATTGCACAATAGTATCTTTTATAGGGAACTTCAAATGAACATAACTTTCAACAATTCGATAGCTTTCCAACGACTGGTCATAAGCTTGATATGGATATAAAACGAAAGAGTTATGCTCGTTTTAAGTTGAACTGTCCGACCAGATCAGAAACAATGGTGCTCCCGCACCAAACAATGGTGCGCCAGCACCAAATTATGGTGCGCCCGCACCGTTCAACGCTTGATGTCAGTTTTGGGGCAGAAGGAATGGTGCGCCCGCACCATTCGAATCCGCGAAGGAAAAAAAGACGAGGCTTGCCTTAATAACATGGGAGTTTTAGTTTTGGAAAAATGCTTTATTCTTAGTTCTTTGAGAATATTATTAGGGCTTACTTTAAATAGCATAAACACTTAGTTTTTGTGAAGATTGGAGATTATAGATCATAGTTTGTGATTTCTACAACATTGAAGCCTGAAGGTATATTTAATTCAATTAGTTTCAAAGTTTCAGTTTTTATTATCTCTTTTCATTGCTATTATTTGTTCTTCCCTTTTTTAGATCTACTTTATCATAGTTTCTTACTTGTTATTTTAATTAGATTAATTATCTCTTAATCATGTTTAGCCCTTGATTAGTTATAGATTGCATGTTTTATTGCTTAGAATCCATGATCAGTGAGTAGTTCCCTATCTAGGGTTAGGGTGAAAGTATGGATTAGAGTTTAAATGTTTTGTTAATGTGATTGTGATGATTTAAAGACGTTTATGCATTGATATTGGTGTTTTGAGGCTTTAGGATAGATATTGATCACATTTGTGCTTTGGTATTTTGATTTCAAAAGTTCTTAATTGAATTATGAATTCTTTTATCATCCCCATGAATCAACTTAATTTTTAGGCCAGAATATTGGGTAGAAATTAAGGGGATCCTATATTAGGGGTTTTCCAAATTCATTGGATCTAATTGACTAAAGACCATTCGAGAGAGGATTTAGTTGATTGATTAAGCGATCATTCTCGAGGACCATTCGAGAGAGGACTCGAGTATTTTAGAGGAAAACTAAACCTTGCCTAATCGTCACATTTGATTCACAATTGCGTTAATAAACGTTGAGGATGCTAGCCTACGGAACTGCAGCTGATTCAAATGATGAGTATAACAAAATAGCTCAGTCAACTACAAAAGAAAGCTTTGCTCACTTCGTTAAAGGGGTTCGATAGGCGTTCACAGAAGTGTACTTGAGGAGACCTATTGTTACTGATTTGCAGCGCCTCCTACGTGATGGGGAAAGACGAGGCTTCTCAGGCATGATGGGCATTATAGATTGCATGTATTGGCAATGGAAAAAATTGCCCGCATGCTTGGAAAGGATTATACCAAGGAAGGAGTAAATTTGCAATGGTTATATTAGAAGTGGTTGCCTCTAGTGACTTGTGGATATGGCACACATTTTTTTGGAGCACCTAGAACTTGCAATGACATCAACATGTTGCAATGATCTCTGGTGTTCAATGATTTATATCAAGGTAAAGCTCCTGAAGTGAATTTTGCAGTCAATGGGAACACATAAACCAAAGGATACTATCAAACTGATGGGATAAACCCTAAGTGGGCAGTGTTCATCCTAGCGATTCGATTCCCAATGAATCATGTCTTGTGGATGAGTTGTTCACCTAGCGGCAAGGATCGGTCGAAAAAGATGTTGAGCAGGCCTTTGGCGTTCTTCAATCACGTTTTGTAATAATACAAACACCAGTTCTTGTATGGAATGAACACTTGTTGTAGGAGATAATGTTGGCTTGTATAAATCTTCATAATATGATTGTTGAGGATGAGTGAGATACATATCAGAATTATCGTGACATGTCGAATTCGAGCAATAAATAAATAGGACAGAGATTAGCGGGTCAACTCATACAAACTATTCTACGCAACCTGGTCGGTTTAATGATATTGGACTGGATCGATATATGAAAAGGAGAGCTGATGCATGGGATAGAAATGTGCACAACACCTTATAAAGAGACTTGACTCAACATATTTGGCAAAATTGTGGTTGGTCTACCGATGACGATTGAAGATCGAAATTATTGCAATCTTTTAATAAAAAAAATTGTATGGTTTTATGTTCAATTTCATTTATGTTTTTTTAATGAATTTATGTTGTTTTTTTTGCTTATTTATTTGTCGTAATTATAAACATTAAAATCGGGTAAATTATTATAATTAGCAATTAGTGTAATTATCAATAAAATAACCGCAATTATTAACATTAATCGGGTAAACTAGTGTAATTAAAAATAAAGCTTTTGTTACATAATACAATTAACAATTAATGAATGAATTCGATTAATTAGAAGGTAATTATTTAATTATAATTTCCATATTTTGATTTAATTGATATTATCTAAATTAAAATTAATGTAATGAATACAATTTATATTGGTGGGGTAAAAGTAGGAGAGAGAAAAGGTGGTTGGGTATGGAAAAGTATGAGAAAGAGAAGGTAAATGGGGATGTTAATGAATGTGGGTATGGAATTGTGAAATGGGATGGGCAAGTGATAAAGTTAGTGGAAAGTGATATGGACTAATGACGTGAGGAGAGAGAAAATAAGGGGAGGTTAACCAAAGTAGATGCTTTAAGGAGAGAGATAGAAAGTTCAGAGGTTTAGGGGAAAAAAATAAGGAGAGAGAGAGAAGTACAGCAATACTGTGAGCGTGATTTCAGTTTTTGTTCAAAGTTCCGTTTTCCAAAATATAGTTTCCCCTTTAAATGTCAGGCCCTGTTCTGAATCCTATTTTGGGTCGTACAAGGCCGGGCCTGCTTGAGAAGTTGGTCTTCCCTTTGCTAATTAATTATTGTATAGAGCCTTGTTTGAGCTTATATGTATTTTGAACTCATAGCCTTTCTTGGTAGTTGGTTCATTTTCTACGTAAAAACAAGGTGATCTAGAGGACAATTTGTTTTTGCAAATTTGTCTCATTTGTTTCTCAAATGAGCATAATGTAAAATGTGCAAATATCAAAAAGTGCAAAAATAATTATGGGAGGGTGTTTGGTTTAATTAACCGGAATGGAGTGGTATGAAATGAAAATCTCATTAAGACAGATTGGAAATACATTACCCCCACCCCCCGCCTAAAATATTTGCTAAAATTTCCTTTATGGAAAAATATATACTAGTACAAAAAACTTATATGGACCTGATCCACACTAAATTAGTGTGGACCTAATGCTAGGACATGAGATTTATGGAAAAAAGGGTCATTATGTCAAAATATGTATAAGGCAATTAATGCTATCAGGTGCCCCAGGGCGTTAGTTAAGCAATTTTTTATATTGTTTTCCTTTTTTTTTATTCAGTATTCATTAGCCTATATTAAATGGAATTCCTGTTTCCAATATAACATATTTATTATGCCAATAAGTAATTATTACTCCTTAAGAACAGCATTGAAGAAGTTGGGGGGAAGATGCTTGTGAGTCAAAGCCTAGTCTAATTAGATATAGTTGAGTCTTCTGGTCCTCTCATCTTTTTTCTTTTTCTAGGACCAGTTCCGCCAACTGGTTCTTTGTTTTTATCTTGAGTCATCTGCTTTTTATGAATATGTCCTTTTTGAGAAAATGAAAAAAATCTCTTATGAGTTTTTTGCTTAAGGTATCTTGGTTACAAACTTGTTGGTTGCAGGAAACTTTGAATATATGTCATCAATAAAGATGGGGAATTTGTTGAGTTCCTTGGTTTGGAAATGATGACAAATAGTTGAGCTGTTCTAACAAACAGATAGGTATGCTGTTGTGTTCTTTATTGTTCCTCTGTGCAACAAACAAGTCCATTCAAGACGGAGTTTAATGAATCCCTACTCATGAAGATTAAGATATCTCCAAGGGAAAAGCTCAAGTCATGAAGTGCACGAAGATTGTAGATCTTATTAGTCTTTATGTAATATTTTGTGCATGAGAAGTGGGGGGAAAAATTAGATTGTTCTTAATGGGGTACCAATAATGTTTTGCATACGGGAACCAGTTGGTCAGTATTCGTAACAACTATCAGGTCAAGGAAACAGATCGTTAGAAATGTTAACTTGCTGATTTTAGAGTTGGTCGTTTTAAATAATTTTGTAAATTGTTAAAGATACTTTCCTAAATGTATTTCTGGAAAAAAAATATGTGCCAACTCAAGGATCATATAATGATAATATTTAGGTGAGTGATTTTGTAATAATATCTTGGATATTATCTTCTTCCATTTAGGGTAACTAGATAATATGTAAGATTCTTCCCATATATTTATGTATCTTCGGAAATTATATTGCACCTGAAATATGACCTAAGCCTAGGTCATAAATCACTCTCCCAAAGCTTATAAATATTGATTATCCGTACTCTTCAATACTCGTTGCTGCTCTTCTTGGAAAAATTGAGTATTATTCAAAGAGCACCTCAAAGAATAGTTGAACCGTTTTCCTATTTTGAATGCACACTATACTAGGATTTCAATATCTATTACTTAGCTTTGTGTGTAAGCATTATTGAGATAACATCTTTGAGTTTGTATTTGAGCCACTAATAGGTTAGTGGTGGTGAGCGTTTCAGGTGTCAAGCGCGTGAGGTTAAGTGCGAGTCAGCACATTTAGAGTTAGGTGTGGGGTTGAATTGTTTGTCCAAAGTATAGGTCAAACTGTTCGTGAGCTTTGTTACTTTTGTTCTTCGGAAGAGATTAATAACAGTGACGACGTAGAGGAGGACGTAGTGTAATGACCCTGCTATTAGGCAGGAATTAAGGGCGCTTGATTTCCATTAATTGGCATACTTAATTATTTGTATTTTTGATAAGTATCTAATAAAGCACGTTGGAAAGATGAAGTAACTACCAAAATATTGCATTACTGGCAGTACGTCATATGAATTTGTGTAACATGTGTTATGAGATTTACGTAACGTTTTGTGATGGAACGAAGTATGTCTATAATATTAAAGTAGCTCTTCTTCTATGAGTAAGTTGTGTTATTAAGAAATTATATTTTTCTAATATATTAGGGAAAATTAGAAAGTTAAATATGAATGATTAAGTATAACTCATGGGACTAGTGTGTTAGTTAACAGTATGTGATTAAGTAGACAATGCAAGTTGTGTAACGTAGTACTAAGTACCCTCATGTGTTATCAATGTATGATTTAAAGGTAAGAAATAGTTGGAAGTGTATATTAGACATATAAGAGGGGTTAAATTGTTAAAGGAAAGATTATATGTTCATAAAAAGATTGGTATTCGAAACACCTCTGTAAGACATAAGGACGTAAGTTTAAGTAAGAAAGAGGAGCTAATCTTATTTAGGGAAGTGGTAGACCACGGAGGGTCCCTAAAACACTAATAATACGGAGAATCATATAGTTCAGGTTAACTAAAATAAGAAGAGAAGATCAGCATTTTTGTTCATTGACCTTTTAGGGTAAACCTATATACCCTTATTAAAGGAGTTAAACCCATGAAATAAATCACTCTAACCCTTCCACACATTCACCCCCACTCATTAAAAATTTTAGTCTATGATTTTTCTTAAAACCCATTGCCCAGAACCGGATCTTCCACCGCTTCCCACTCGCCATTCTTGCGAGATTGAAGGAGCTCTTCTCTACCTCAAATTTCTTCCATTTCCTCTAAAAATCTCATGCATGCAAGTATTGAATATTTTTCTACACATCTAAATGTGTGATGGGCATACTTTATTTCCAGCTCAAAGACTAAGAAAATAGAAGAAATAGGGTCATCTTACTCAATAAGCAAAACATTAAGTTTCGTCAATTTTTTGGGTTAGTTAAGCCACTTATCTTAGGGGGTTTCTTATGAAATTTTGTATGAATGTTAATGCATGATTGAGGATGTTAAAGAGCCAAATAAATCAGCTTGAGGAGAAGGAATCAATCAAGTTATATGCTTTGGAATTTAAGGTACACAAGAACCACCATCTTTAGTGCGATTTTTGGCACGATTTTAAGAAGTTTTTGGTATAAAAATTATTTCTTTCAATTATGTGTGTTTGCATGTGTTTAGAGACTCCTTAAACGTGTCAATGCTCTGTATTTCTATGTAGTAAAAGCTTGCAGGCAAGGTTCCTACCCTAGAATATATGAAGTGACCTTCAAAATTGCCTAATTTTGTCCACAAACTAAATCTTTGTGATGTGTATTGTGATGGAATTCTTATGAATAATGTTTCTAATGTTTTAATGTTGCATTCACTTGTTTTGCTACTATTCTCATGTCATTCCTTTGGTTCAAGTTATGAGACTTAATTCCAAGATTTAGCTAAAGAACTACACCTAGTTTTATTGGTAAAAATACTATATTTTTCTCATGAGTGTGATTTGTATTGCAAACTCTTTTGTAAATATAAAAAAAACTGTGTTAATACTACATTGGGCCAGTCGCTAAGGTTTAGGAAAAGTATTTTAATATCATAATTCTTTCTCTTATTTAGCTAGATATTCTCAAACACCTTAGACCAATTTCACTAACTCACTAACCATTATTTTGTGAAAAGCTTCTATAATATCAAACGTTTTTTGCACTTCTACTTTAATAACCATTATAAGGCAGAAGCTAATGTATATTTTTTTACGATTTTTTATGGTTTTTTTACCAGATACCCCCGAGTTTTCAAAAAATTCACGAGGTACCCCCCAACTTTTCAAAATACACTGGTACCCCTAAGTTTCATAATAATACACCCAAATGCCCTTAATGACTAACGACGGTTAACTCCGTTAGTCTTAACCCTAATTAAACCCTAAGTACCCTACCTAAACCCTAAAACCTAACTCCTAACTAGCCCTAACTAAACCCTAGCCCCCACCCCTACCCTCCCACCACCCCGGCAGCCCCCACCCCCCACCCTTGTCGAATTCCCCACCCCCTCCCCCACCCCCGTCGAATTCCGCACCCCTTCCCCGTCGATTTCCCCCTGCTATGCTCTACTCCCGTTTTTGCCAGCTATCCTATCCAGAGAGATTGTAAGGTCGAAGGTGTAACGCCCCCAAATTACTCACTTTTAAATAAATAATTTAGTAAATAATATTTGAGTAATTTAGGTATATTACTGCCACGTGACAAACACGCTTTCGGCAACCAACTACTAACAAACAAAAGAACTTGCAGCAGAAGACTTTAACCAAAAATAATAATACTTCTTTAATAATAAAAGTAAAAGTTGTCTCAAACTCAAAACAAATAAAACATCCTAATCTAGGTGAAGATCCCCTTTCTAGTATGCTCCTATGCACATCCAAAATTCACCTGCAAAACTACTTACCAAATAGGTAAACAGGGAAATCCAAATAGGAAAAAGAAAATACGCATTAGTATAAAATTAAGTACGAAATGTACTAAATAAGTAACACATTTTCTAGTTCATAACAATTTATATTTCGAAAACTCCATCACTAATAATTCAAGAATAACTCTTTAAGAATAAACTATTTCCAAGCACTTTAACTAATAATTCAAGAATAACCTTTAAGAACAAACTATTTCCAAATAACTTGGATTAAAAATAATATTGAAAACAATTCCTCTTCTTATTTCCTCTTCCTTTTCCTAAGTGTGCACACCCCCCAATCTAGTCATCCCATCATGGATCTATATCAAGGGGTAATAATAATTGCCAACATTTGTGTACTTTGAAGTATAAACCCTTCTTGATGTTAATCAAGCGATGATAATAATAATATGACTTGTAAGTCATGAATAAATCTTCTTTTCTCATAAACAACTTTTGAACATTCAAAGTTCATGAAAACCAATCAAACCTCTCCTTGTGAAAATAATTTAATTTTCCAAAAAGGATACAAAACTTTTATACAAAAATGATAAAATCATTCCTTCTTTTCACCTCCATGGGTGAACAATTAAATATTGTAACCATTTTAAACCAAATTTTCAAATCCACTCAACCATTAAGTCCATAAACAATTTTATCACATAAAACCATATTTCAAAAGATCTAGCTACATAATGTACCTTGATCTTGCACAAAGAGTATATTAGTATCTGCACTTAGTCTTAATCTTGAACAATCTCCTAACAAACCAATAATATAAAAATCGAATAAGTAACGTATCACATGAACTTAATCATGAAGTTAAACATGAATAACCTATAATGAGCAAAATATTTTTAAGTAAGAAACATGAAAATCTTTTTTCTTAACCCAAAGAAAATTGGAACTTCAATAAGAAATATAAAACTAGAATAGATAAGAAAAAAAAAGAAGAACCTTCAAGTAAGAGAGTATGGATTCTTCAAAGTTTTTGTGTGGAAAAGATGGCTTAAGCTATGGGGTATTTATAGGAGCAGAATAGGTAGTATTTAATTTTCAAAATTAAATAGTTTGTAACCTTCACCATAAATTAGGTGATTAAACCAAGATTTGTAACCTCCATCATAAATTTGGAAGTTTTAGGAAACAAAACCCCCTCCCCATTTACTATGAATCCCGTCAAAAAATATGGCCCAAAAAAAATTCTTTTTTTTTTTGAAAATTATGACTAGGATTTATAACCAAAAGCTTAACAAATCCATTTTTGGCGCCATCTTCTGCCAAAATAATTTAAAACGAGTGAAATTGCTAAAATACCCTTTGCTTAAAATATTTATTTTAGAAAATAAATATTTTAATTACTTAAATAAATACTCAAAAATATGGGGTATTACAGTCTACCCCCCCCCCCTAAAAGAAGTTTCAACCTCGAAACTTAAGACAAAAAGTCATAATCACTTTCCAAAAATCCAAAATTGCAGTTTTTGACTCAAATGCTCATGTCTAAAATGCATATAATGACTCAAAAATATGTTAAAATGCAATAATTATGGTAAAAGCGCGAAACTCTATCGCATTCCACCCCCTTAAAAGGAGTTACGACCCCGTAACTCAACAATTAACCTCGGAAAACAACGCCGGATATTTCTTGCGCATATCCGCTTCAGCCTCCCATATTGCTTCCTCAGTCTGATGGTTTGACCATAATACTTTGACTAATCTTACATCCTTAGTCCGAGTACTTCTAACTTTACTATCAAGGATTCTTACAGGTCTTTCCTCGTAAGTTAACTATCATCTAATTCAATGGTCTCAGGTTGCAGCACATGAAACACATCCGGAATATACTTCCTTAACTGAGATATATGGAAAACGTCGTGGACTCAACTTAAATCATTTGGCAAATCCAACTTATATGCCACTTTCCCGACTTCTTTAACACCTTATATGGCCCGATATACTTTGGGCTTAACTTTCCCTTCTTCCCAAATCGCATCACCCCTTTCATTGGAGATATGTTCAACAATACCTTCTCCCCAACCTAAAACTCTTCATCCTTCCGATTCAAATCAGCATAACTCTTTCGCCGATCTTGAGCTGCCTTGATCTTTTCCTGAATCACTTTTATTTGCTTCACCGTCTCTTCGAGGGACTCGGGTCCAAGCACCACAGTTTCATTAGTATCATTCCAGCAGACTAGACTTCTACACTTCCGACCATATAAAGCCTCAAATGGAGCCATACCAATACTTGCATTATGACTGTTGTTGTAGGAAAATTCTATCAAATCCAAGAAATCCTCCCACGAACCTTGATACTCCACAACACAAGCAGATCGCAACATATCTTCTAAAGTCTGAATCGTTCGTTCTGCTTGCCCATGTGTAGCCGGATGAAAAGCTATACTCATTAACAAATTAGTACCCAAAGCCTTCTGCAAACTCTGCCACAAGTTGGACAAGAACCGCGAATCACGATCCGAAACAATGTCCTTAGGCGCACTATGATATTTCACCACCCACTTCACATATGCTTTAGCCAATTGATCCATCGACCAAGTACTCTTCATAGTTATGAAAGTTGTGGATTTAGTTAAACGATCTACCACTACCCAAATTGTATCATTTCCAGCCTTAGTCCTTGGTAATGCAAACACAAAACCCATTGATATAGAATCCCATTTCCAACTCGGAATATCAAAAGGCTGAACCTTCCCTTGCGGCCTTTTGTGCTCAAACTTGACCTTTTGGCATGTGAGACACTTAGCCACAAACTATGCTACCTCTCGCTTCATGTTTGGCCACCAGAACGTTTGCTTCATGTCCTTATACAACTTATCACCACCTGGGTGTACAAAATAAGGTGAGCTATGAGCTTCTTCCATTAATTTCCACTTCAACTCTTCTCTATTACTTGGTATACACCACCTCTCCTTGAACCGGATGCTTTCATCATCAGCTATCTAGAAATCCGACACCTGATCATAATTAATCTTCTCTCGAATATTTTCTAACTTTTCATCCTTTGATTGACCCTCCCTAACCTCATCATAGATCGAGGGTTGAACTGACAAAGAACCCAACAATTCTTCAACACCTCCTTCTTCTAGTACCTCCAATGACAGTTTCTGAAACTCGACACATAACTGACTCGGCATCACCATTGCATAAACTGAATTACTCGACTTTCGACTCAATGCATCAGCAACAACATAGCTTTCCCTTCATGATACTGGATCTCCAAATCATAATCCTTGATCAACTCCAACCACCTACTCTGCCTCATGTTCAACTCCTTCTGAGTGAAAATTTACTTTAAGCTCTTATGATCTGTGTACAACTTACATGTTGCCCCGTACAAGTAGTGTCGCCATATCTTCAAAGCAAACACTATTGCAGCTAATTCAAGATCATGGGTTGGATAATTCACCTCATAAGGTTTTAACTGCTTAGCATAAACGATGACCTTCCAGTTTTGCATCAATACACATCCTAATCCAAATTTCGAAGCATCACTATAAACATCACACTGCTGACTCTCATCAGGTAGAGCCAAAACAGGTGTTGTAGTCAACCTTTCCTTCAACGCCAAAAAAAGCATCATCACACCCTGGAGTCCAGACAAACTTACATTCTTTCTTCATCAGGCTAGTCATTGGTCTCGAGATCTTCGAGAAATCCTTCACAAATCTTCGATAGTAACCAGCTAACCCAAGAAAACTCCTTATATCAGATGCCGTCTTCGGTGTTGGCCTCTCTCGCACTGCTTGAATCTTAGCAGGATCCACCGAAACTCCTTCCTTTGAGATAACATGTCCTAAAAATGCAACCTCATCCAACCAAAAATACCACTTAGAGAGCTTGACGTACAACTTATGCTCTCTCAGGGTGGACAAAACTTCCCTCAAATGCAGCTCATGACTGCTCTATCTTTCGAAAATATCAAAATATCATCTATAAACACAACCACATATTTATCCATGTATGGCCTGAAAATCCTATGCATCAAATCCATGAACACTGGAGGTGCGTTGGTCAGACCAAACGACATCACTGTGAACTCATTGTGACCATAACGCATACTAAACGCAGTCTTAGGAATATTACCCTCAACAATCCTCAATTGGTGATAACCTGACCTCAAATCTATCTTCGAGAAAATTCCCGCTCCTTTCAACTGATCAAATAAATCATCTATTATCGGAAGCGGGTACTTATTCTTGATCGTCACATTGTTCACCTTCCGGTAATCAATGCACAACCTCAAACTACCATCTTTCTCTTTCACGAACAATACAGGTGCACCCCAAGGAGACGAACTAGGTCTTATATACCCTTTTTCCAACAACTCCTCCAACTGAACCTTTAACTCTTTTATCTCAGTGGAGCCATTATATTCGGAGCCTTTAAAATAGGTCCGGTTCTTGGCATCAAATCGATGGTGAACTCAAGATCCCTAACAGGTGGCATACCTGGTATCTCTTTAGGAAACACATCAGGAAACTCACATACGATCGGAACTTCATATTCTCATCTTCTTTTTCAATCCTCTGAACTCCACATAAGAATAACGGACACCCCTTCTTCACATAAGATTGAATTCTCATCGTAGACACTATCTTCATTCCCTTCTTCTTCCCAAGCTTCCAATAAGTCAACCTTTCTTTCTTAGGGCCGACTAAGGACACCTTTTGGGCCTTACAATTAATCTGAGCCCTGAATCTTCCCAACTAATCCATCCTCAAAACTACATCGAGGTCTAACAAGTCAAACTCAACTAAGTCAGACGAAAAGTTCACCCCAACTATCATTAAAGGTACTTGACTATGCAACCTAGTATAATTAAACATCTCTCCTGATGGCAATGCAATTTCTAATGAAATAGACACTGGACTGCTTAACTGGAGCTTTTCTACTAAAGTGCTAGAAATAACTGAATGAGATGCTCCTGAATCAAATAACACTTTGACAGACAGAGAATTAATGAAAAAGGTTCCAACTACTACCTCAGGAACATTCTCAGCCTCACGGCAGTTCATGACAAATACTCTGCCTTTAGACTGATTCCCCATCCCTGGTTTAACACCAGTATTCGAAGAAGCTAACTTTTGTTGATCGTTTTGGGGGGCCTTACTACTCGGGTCAGATTTGACTGCAGGCTCTCCACCAGCTTTTCTAAAGCACTCATACTCCCAGCGCCTCAATTTGTGACAATAACGGCACGTCACCAAGTTGCCCTCACAATCCTTTCCAGGGTGGTTCTTATCACACCTTTTGCAGAAAAAAGGTTCTCTCAGCTTTCTTCCCATTCCCTTGGTTTCCATTAGGCTTTCGACTAAGGTACCTATTGTCTTTCTCAGTTTGGTTAAATCCACCATTGGGCTTAAGCTTCTTATCTCCACTTTGTTGATTCCCATTGTTGGTATACTTCCTCTTTTCCCCAGAGGAGGTCCCTTCAAGCTCTCTTCCTTTAATCCCATATAAGTGAGCAGCTATACCATAAATTTCAATAAAGAGTCTCAAAAGTTACACCTCCCAGCTTACTTTGGAGAGTTAAGGTTAACCCTTACTCAAACCTTTGAGCCTTCAAAGTCTCAGATGGTACTATTTCAGGTGCGAACCTTATTAACTCCAAAAATTTGCTATAATACTCATTAACAGACATAGTTCCCATCCTCATATTGGTAAACTCCATAGCCTTTTGCTTCCTTAAGTACGGAGGATAAAACTTAGTCCTCAAGGCATCTTTAAACTCGTTTCACCCAAAGTCCGGATCCTCTAAAAGATCATCTTTCCTTTCTTTCCACCATAGGTCTGCCTCGTCTCTCAAATAATAAACAGTATTATTAACTCTAAGGTTTTTAGAGCACACTATGGCATCAAAAAGCTTATCTAATTCTCGGATCCAGTTTTCTAAGCTAGCTAGGTCCTTTTTTCCATGGTAAGTCGGAGGTTTGACAGCTGCTACCCTCTTAAAGACTTCACCAAAACTATCGATCTCACTCTGCTTGGTTTCTTGATTAGCTATCACCTGAGTGATGTTTTCAATTATCTTTGCTAGCCTTCTAACCATAGAACTCATACTCCTTCTCCTTCTTTTTGCCATTCTGCTAAAAGTTAAAGTGTTTGGAGAAAAAAACGATCAACATTCATAGAATAGTTGTGTAACTACCAAATAATTCAATAACCATGGAAGTATAACTAGTTCAAAATGTAGCAATCACATGTTTCATATATCAAAGCCAAATATTTGGCCTTATTCATAACATCTACTAGAACATTTGAGTGTATCAAAATATTCTTTGGACAACTAGGCCGTTTCATGGCCAAAACAAAACTATATATTCCTTCGGTTACTAAATACTTCAAACTCTGGGTAGCCCGCCTCAATAACATTATCCATCTCATCAATGGCCATATAATCAGATTGGCCTGGGTATTCTCGAGGAGTATATTGTGGACTATCAGGCTCAGAGGAACATTCATATCCCATGCTATCAACTGAAGAAATTGTAGATACTGGGCTAGGTAGGTCAATATCAATGGCATCCCCACCCCTTTGGGCTCCATCTATTTCTATATACATTAATTCAGTGCCAAAATGAAGAATAGTGGCTAACCATACTCCCTGGAACTCATGATTATCTCTGTTCCACTCCCTAGCTAGTAAGACTACATTAGCGTACTTATCATGGAGGGTTTAGTCTTTGGGTGTCTGAGGAAGGTGAATTAAGGCTAACAAAATTTGGTAGGATTCCTCACTGACCCATGGCTCCCAATCAAATGCATTAATACCACTGGCTTCAACAATATCATCTATAAAATTAGGGACCATTTTTCCTTCCAATAAAAAGTTCTTCAGAGTAATACATGCCCCTCATGTGGTTAATCATTTGTTAACAAAATTACTCATTAAAAGAAATAAAATACACATAATACTACTATTTGCTTGCCAATGCAGCATGACCTCCTTGCTTTTCCCATACATAGGGAATAATATACAATTTTCCCTCTACTTCCAACAACAATCATATAAAAGTAAGAAGAATTGAGATATTACAAGAACATCATAAGAGTAAGACTAATATATGATAACTAAATATGGTTCAAGATTTGTACCAGATGCACCAGTATGGCTTAAAATATTTATTTCAAAAAATTAAAGTGTACTTGATTTCAAGATATAGAATATGCAAGGTGACTATAGCTCCCAGGTTAGGAAGTTACCCACAGCGTCGGGGTTAGCCTTCCTAATCCTAGACAGAGCTTGTCACCCCAACATATCTACACCCTTCATCTTTCCAAATAAAAATAATATATACCTTTTTGTGGCGCTACTAAGATGCATCTATACAAATCGTCAAAAAGAAAACAATTAAACTTAACAACAACAATTTATAATGCAATTGCGAAACTCTATCTCCCAACTTATGTCTACCCATCAATTTTAATGTTCAACTTTTATCTTTTCAAGACCCGAAAAACTGATACCACTTTGTAACACCCCCAAATTACTCACTTTAAAATAAATAATTTAAAAAATAATATTTGAGTAATTTAGGAGTATTACCGCCGCGTGACTAACAGCTTTCCGCAACCAACAACTAACTAACAAAAAATCTTGCAGCAGAACACTTTAACCAAAAATAATAATACTTCTTTATTAATAAAAGTAAATATTATCTCAAACTCAAAATAAATAAAACATCCTAATCTAGGTGAAGATCCCCTTCCTAGTATGCTCCCATGCACATCCAAAATTCACCTGCAAAACTGCTTACCAAATAGGTAAACAGGGCAAAGCCAAATAGGAAAAAGAAAATACGCGTCAGTATAAAACTGAGAACGAAATGTACTAGATAAGTAACACATTTTCTAGTTCATAACAATTTATATTTCGAAAACTCCATCACTAATAATTCAAGAATAACTCTTTAAGAATAAACTATTTCCACGCCCTTTAAATAATAATTCAAGAATAATTTTTCAGAACCAACTCTTTCCAAATAACTTGGATTAAAAATAATCTTGAAAACAATTCCTCTTCTTATCTCCCCTTCCTTTTCCTAAGTGTGCACACCCGCCAAGCTAGTCATCCCATTCACGGATCTATATCAAGGGGTAATAATAATTGCCAACAAGTCGACTTTGAAGCATAAACCCTTCTTGATGTTAATCAAGCGATTATAATAATAATAATATGACTTGTAAGTCATGAATAAATCTCCTTTTCTCAAAAGCAACTTTTGAACATTCAAAGTTCATAAAAACCAATCACACCTTTCCTTGTAAAAACAATTTAATTTTCCAAAAAGGATAACAAAACTTTTATATAAAAATGATAAAATCATTCCTTCTTTTAACCTCCAAGGGTGAACAATAAAATATTGTAACCATTTTAAACCAAATTTCCAAATCCTCTCAACCATTAAGTCATTAAACAACTTTATCACATAAAACCACATTTCAAAAGATCTAGCTACATAACGTACCTTGATCTTGCACAAAGTGTATACTAGTATCTCAACTTAGTCTTAATCTTGAACGATCTCCTAACAAACCAATAATATAAAAATCTAATAAGTAACTTATCACATGAACTTAATCATGAACAAACATGAATAACCTATCATGAGCATAATATTTTTGAGTAAGAAACATAAAAATCTTTTTCTTAACCAAAAGAAAATTGGAACTTCAATAAGAAATATAAAACTAGAATAGATAAGAAAAGAAAGAAGAACCTTGAAGTAACAGAGTATGGATTATTCAAAGTTTTTGTGTGGAAAAGATGGCTTAAGGTATGGGGTATTTATATGGATAGAATAGGTAGTACTTAATTTTCAAAATTAAATAGTTTGTAACCCTTCACCATAAATTAGGATATTAAACCAAGATTTGTAACCTCCATCATAAATTTGGAACTTTTAGGAAACAAAACCCCCTCCCCATTTACTATGAATCCCGTCAAAAAATATGGCCAAAAAAAAATTGTTTTTTCTTAAAAAAAATTTTTTGACTAGGATTTAAAACTAAAAGCTTAACAAATCCATTTTTGGCGCCATCTTCTACCAAAATAATTTAAAACGAGTGAAATTTCTAATATATCCTTTGCTTAAAATATTTATTTTAGAAAATAATTATTTTAATTACTTGAATAAATAGTCAAAAATATGGGGTATTACAGAAGGAGGTGGCAAGGGCGTCTAGGAGCGCGCACCGCAGCGGGAAGCCTAACTGGATCTGAAGCTCGCCGGCGACCGGGGGTTCCGGGCTTGCGACGAGGGGTGGGGTTCTAGGCTCGCGAAGAGGGTGGGGTTCCGGGCTCGCGACTAGGGGGTAGGGTTCCGGGCTTGCAACGAGGGGGTGGGGTTCTACGCTCGCGACGGGGGTGGGGGTGGGAGAAGGGGGGCTGCGGGCTGGGGGAAGGGGCTGCTGTGGTGGGGGAGGGGGTACTGGGGTGGTAGGAGGGTAGGGGAGGGGGTGGTGGGAGGGTTAGGGTTAGGGTTAGGATAGGGTTAGAAGTTAGGATTTAGTTAGGTTAATTAGCGCTAATTAGGGTTTAATTATGGTTAAGATTAACGACGGTAAACGTCGTTAGTCATTAACGACATTTGGGTGTATTATTATTAAACTTAGGGGTACCCCGTGTATTTTGAAAAGTTGGGGGGTATCTCGTGAATTTTTGAAAACTCAGGGGTATCTGGTGAAAAAACCGTTTTTTTATTTCAACTGTGTCTTAAGATAATAAGTGGTCGTTTAGAAAAATGACAAGAATTAAGTGTTAAATTTTGTGTTGGTCAAAAGAATTTTCAAAATATATCTCTTTTAAGTTAAGGTGGGAACCTAGCATGGCAAGCATGATTTTAGAAGATAACTAAGGTTAGGTTCTTGTGTTAAATTATTTGAGTCTAATGATTTAAGTATAAGAATATAATATGTGAATATAAGTATCTAAGTACAAGTAAAAAAATTGTTTACGAGGGAAGTAGCTGCAGAAGCAGTGATGAACAACATTTGTGCAGCGAGTTGCTCATTATGTAATTATTGAGCGTAAGCTCATTTATATAGAATCATGACCTAAAACTCTTGCAAGCAGTAAGTTATAAAATAGGGAGACGTTCCTCAAATATCTAGAGACATGGCTCTAGCCCATCTCTAGTTTTGTTCACTTCCTCATTATGTTGGTTTTCGTTAAGTAACGATTTTGAGATCTAAGTTCGTAGGCAAAGTAATATTTCAAAGATATATTCTATATTACGTATTGCACGAAAAGCAAGGTTACTAATAAGGACTTTCTACATATACTTTTGGTATTCAAAATGGATTTTGTACATAAATGATTTACCTTGTGAACTAACAACAATAGGTCGCTAAAATTTATTTGCAAAAGATTTGTAAATGAGAGATTTTGTTAAGTCATACCACCTCCGTTTCAAATTAATCTACACACTTTTGGGGGAGAACCATGGAGAAAATGAAAAAGTATGAGAAATCAACTAAAAAGGTGGAGAGAGAAACTGAAAAGTGAGAGAGAGAAACTAAAAAGTGGGTTAAAATAAAAAGTGTATGACATGGGTGGAAAAAGAGGAGAAAGTAGATGTGACATGTTACCAAAAATAGAAAAATTAACAATGTGTAGATTAAAAAGAAACAGACCAAAAAAAAAGTGTGTAGATTAAAAAGAAACGGAGGTAGTATTTTGTAACTCCTTAAGAATATTTAATCAAGAAAAAAAGTTAATTTCAGCATCGATACTATCTTCGAAAATGATGGGACTTGTGTACCACCTTTATTGATCTGCTTTGTTCTATGAACATGTCCTCGTGGGGTATCTTCACTTGTTTTGTAGGTTTAGGGTTTTGTAGAAGAGTGAATGCTTGATATGTGAAGTGGATGGTGCAACAGTGATATCTATGGTGTATTTCTTCGGCGGTGACGTACTTTAACAATTAAATTATTTTCCTTATGATTCAAGAATCCAATCGGGATTTATTTTGTAATTTATTTATGTATCATGTAAGTATGGTAAATGGATGTGATACTCTTATGTGCACTAGACCATATCTTTCTTGGATGTGATCAGTGTACCCTAAAAACAACTCCCTAATTATTGTTTTAAGCTTAGGATTTGGATAATTAAGTATTTAAGTAGTCTGCTAAATAGGCGGGTTGTAACACGTAGACTCAGGTTGAGTCGAATCTCGTTAAATCTGTGCGTAAATTTCTTCTATGATTTCATTGTTTAATTGTTTCCGCTGCCCAGATTCTGTTTAGCTGGTTTGTAGATTAAAAAAAAGCACTGATTGTTGACGTACTCAATTCAAACCCTCCCTTTCTTGAGTACCTGGTGAACCTTCAAATCATATGAAAAATATCTTTGACTATAGAATCATAAAAAAGTTCGAAGAAATAGCAAAAAAATTAAGGGGGTGTTTGGTTTATGAAGAGGAAAGAGAAAGGGTTTAAGAAAGAGAAACAAGGAGAAAGTAAAAGAAAACCCTTAGATTAAAAAGGTTGTTTGGCTCGAAAAACCCTCTTCCTCTTCTCCACCATATTCTACCCCCCTCTCTCTCATGGATGACACCCCCCCGCCGGCCGCTCCCCCCACCGTCGGCCGCCACACCTTCTCCTCACCGCCCCTCTCATCGCCGCAGCACCATCATTACCATCTCCCTTTCTTTCTTTTTCATTTCCACCACCATTAAAGGTGAAATTTGTGGTTTTAAAGGCCAAATTCGAACATAAAAACTCTAGATCTAGAGTTTTTATGGTCGAATTTGACCATTGAAAGCCATATGGAAAGATATTCATCCATTTTTACTCTTGTTTTTTTTTTTTTTTTTTTTTTTTTTTTTTTCAGGTTATGGATTTTTGAAGAAGTGTTGGCGGCTTATGTGATGGTTTATGTGGCTAAGGTGGTGCTGTGGTAATTTTTGTTCATGGGGGTAGCAGTTTCGGCGGTCGGATGGTGGTTCCGGCGGGTGGGTGGTCATTTTGGTAAGAGGGTAGTGGTAATGGTGGCGGGAGAGGTGGTGTCATTGGCTAGGGGTTATGGGTTGGTGGTTGGTGTAGTGGTTTAGTGGTTAGGGTGGTTGTTCTAGTGGTTGGGGTGGTGGTCAATCGTTGGTCAAAGTGACCATAGAGTAGAGGAGGGAAAGGGTAAGTGAATCCTTGGGGGTGTAGGTGATGGAAGTAGAGGAGTTTGGGAGTAGGGGGATGGGAAAAGGTAAGTGAATCCTTAGGAAGAGTAGGTAATGGAAGTAGATGAGTTTGGGAGTAAGGAGAGGGTAAAGGGAATGATTAAAATGTGCTAACAAAAAATGAGTAAGGGAATCCTATTTGATTCTCTTACACTTTCCTAAAAACCCCAAACCAAACGCCCCCTAAAGGCATAACAATAGAAGCAAGCTGAATTCAACAAATCAACACCAGAATAATTGGCATAGAAGAATGAAGAAAATGGCGGATCAACAACTGGCATTCACATATCAATCAGAAAATGGCAGAAACAACTGGAATTTATGCGAAAGAATTAATGAAGAATCGTTGAAATAGCAGCTCCATTCGTCAAGTTTGGAATCATGATAACGGTGGAGGAGTATAGGGAAAGGCGAGAGACAAGGGGAGTTGTGATCAGAGATGATGGTGGTGGTGAAAGAAGGTTGTGACACCATAACATCTAGTATAACAGGTATACCCAAGAATTTTCTATTTGATAATTTGACATAGGATATTTTGGTTATTGGACAAAACAGTTAAGGTCAAATTACCTATTTAACCACTAACCTAAGTAGAATGGTAAGGAAGGGTCATTCTTTCCATAAGGAGTAAGGAACACTAATATGTGTTAATTAGACAAGAAGCTAGGCCAGAATCAAATCAGAAATTGTCAATAACCAACTAAGAACTACCAAACTAAGCTGAATATCAATGATAATTTAAATTAGGAGATGGGATTAAACACCAACTAATCATGAAATAGGCATAAGAATATCAAGCTTAGAGATAATGCATGAACACTACATGAATTAGCTATTAACCCAATACACAACTCCCATCCTACTTTCATAGGTGGGGAAATTCTCAAAGACATCAAATAAGGACTCTCGTCCATTACAAACATATCTCAAGGTTCAAAGTAATCCAAGTCAATAATAGAAATAAATATGTCACACTCTCATGCCAACCTAAATCAATCTATTCCAATCTAATATACAATATTCAAGTGATCAAAGAGAATACAACATAGATTAGAAAAGATAAACAAGCAATAATTTAATCACACAAATCTCTAAATCCAACATCAAATGCCCAATTCAATCATGGTTGGATTTTCACCCAAACCCTAACTCACTAACTACTCCATAAACACAAAATGAGAATTTTAGAGAAATTAACAACTAATAGCATGATAGTAATCATTAATCTAACATTAAACTAAACAAAATAAACCAAAAATAATTAAACTAAGTATGAACAACTAATCTAGGAAAAACAATTAAAATAAAGCAATAAAAGAGGAGAGAGAGAGAGAGAGTAAGAAATACCCATTGATAAATTGTTAATCTTTTAATACAAGTCGTCACCCTTGAATCTCCAAATCTTCAATTTCTCCTTGAGTTCTCTCACTTATCCCCTAAACTAAGCTATGGAGACTAATCCTCCTTAAAACCCTAAAAACTATTCTAAAACTAAGAGTGGTGAATAAAAACTTGCTAACCCCAAAAAGATGACTTAAGGGCATTTATACTGGATGATTCTTCAGTGATCATACCAAAATTATAACCACCGAAGTCAATGGTAGTCAAAGGGCCTCTGCACCACCCATTTTGCCAACTCAGCAAGCCATTTTTTTTTTCATTTCTTTTACTAAAATCAGAAATATTTATGATAAATACCTAAAATAATTTTGTAAAATCCAAAAAATTAATAAGAAAATCCAAAAAATTTAATACTTTCATTTTTCTGAAATTAATTATTTTGACCAAAAAAAAAGTTTACCCATCTTTTTTTTTTCTCTCTCCTCTTTTTCCCTCTGAACCCCGATGAACTCCTTCCTTCCCCGCGTTCTCTCTCCACCCATCTCATCTCCTTCCTCGACCATTTTCGACCAATTAACTGCTCTTTTGTTACTCTACTCTTCACGCATAAGTGAATCTTCTTCACGCAAACACCAAGGGTGGAAGTGTGCTTTTAGGGAAATCTCGATTTCAGTCTTCTTTACATGTCTAGGGTTTTGGTTTTGTTTTTGGGGAAAGTTCGATTTCAGTTGTCTTGATTTGTTTGATTTAGGTCTATACTCCATTTCACATGAACAAAACCCTCATTTTTTCAATCTCGATTTCCGTTTAATCGATTTCGGGGTTCTTTCAGTGTTTTATCAGAATCAACAGGGCCTGACTGTTGGCTGTTTCAATTTTGTGGGGTTCTTGGGTGATGACCCAACTATGGGGATTTTGGTGATGACCCAACTTTATGTATTCGGGTGATGACCCAACTATGGGGCTTTGGGTGATGACCCAACTATTATGTTCCAATAACAAAGAAAAATTCAACTATCATGTTGATCCAGCCAACTATGGGGCTTTGGGTGATGACCCAACTATTATAAACAATCATGTATAATCATGTTTTAGGAAGAATTCAAATTGATACCAAACATTAGATAAATTTGCTAGTATTAATTTTGAAAAAACTGTCATGTTTGGGATCATAATATCATTAGTAACAAAATGTGGTTAATAATAATTCAAAATAATAATTCAATGGTATAAACGTCTATAAACGTCTTTAGGTAGACGTTTGCACCGCGGAACAAACGTTTAAGAAGGCATATGGGCCTTGGCCCAAACGTGCCCTAAAAGCGTATGTCATGGATCAAACATCTTTTATTGACTTTGGTGTACAAACACGTTTGTCATGGATCAAAACGTTTAAAGAGAAATCTGTCATATTTGTATTAAAGATATCATTTTATGTGGTTAATAATAATTCTAAATAACGTAGAAATGGGCCAAAATAGATAATAAAAAAATAATATAATGATCTAATAAAATCTTACGCTGCCCAGAACAAAATTACAAAAAAGGCCAAACACTGCTCGCCTTTGAAAGGATTCGATCCCGCGCCGCATAGATGCAAGTGATTTTCATATCAGGGCTAGTGACCACGGAGACGGGGGTATCAGCACGACGAATGTTTGTCCCCAGTTGTTTATGTATTATGGTGCGCAAAAGAAAGACAAAAATAAGATACGCGTATGTTTACTTTTGCTGATAGGAAAACAGTTTTGACACAGAATAAATGTTTAACTTAGAATGTAGGGTAGCTAAAACACGCTTTCTAATTTCTACTACGAAATAAAGATTAGTGTTTATTAAATACTACCTCCGTATTTTTTAAGTAAGTTGCACTATTTGCTTTTTAGAACTATTCATCAACCAATTTTATTAAGTTATCTCGCACCATTATATAAGATAAAACATAGTCAAGTGGGGTCTTGTTAGATTCGTCTCAATGCGAACATTCCAAATATCAATTTTTTTAAATTTTTACTTGCATATTAACGTTTAAAGAAGTCTCTCGAAAAATGTGAAAAAGCAAATGGTGCAACTAAATAAATACAAAGGTAGTATAAAACGCTAGTAAATGACCCCATTTTACACATGATAGCCTTATTAAATTTCCTAGTAATTCAAAGTAGTGGTTAGAGGGTTTCATCGTCCAACAAATTATGCCCATACAGAGCATCGGAGGGCTAATTGATCGTTTATCTCAATTGTTATTTCCGAATAATATATCGACATTGACGCCGCATTAAGAATATATATATTGTTCCGGGGGTTTCATCCATACCGAGACGCAAGAACTATAGTGTTGTTTAGAATATCTTGTCTCTTACATATGAATCAATAGTCATTATGTTGGTCGCTGTTATTCAAAGATATGACCCTAAATATATTAGGACATGTCCCTAAGTAAATCTACCAATTCCTAGCATAAAGTGTTGGGTAATGTGCTTAAATCGACCAAAGCGATAATGCCGTGTATTCATTCCTAATTAAGAGATACCAATGGCGATTATTGGATGTTATCTCATTCAAAGTAGTGGTTAGAGGGTTTCGTCCCTTGTACCAAATATGCCCAAGATAAAAAGAGTCGGAGGGTTTATTGATCGATCGTTTGTCACAATTTTTCTCTCCGAATAAATCATTTCAAGAAATACAATAACGTCATCCCTCGTACCTACCCTATCGGCTTATTATCCCATGGTGAGCCACTGTATTCCGGGGGTTTCATCCATACCGAGACGTAAGAACCATAGTGTTGTTTAGAATGTCTTGTTTCCTATATATGAATCAATAGTCATTGTGTTGGTCGCTGTTATTTAAAGACATGACCCTAAATATCTTTGGACATCACCCTAAGGAACTCTACCTATTCTAAGCCTAAAGTGTTGGGTCATGTGCTTAAATATACCAATGCAATAATGTCGTGTATTCATTCCTAATTAAGAGACACCAATTGCGATTGTTATCTCAATCAAAGTAGTGGTTATAGGGTTTCGTCCCTTGTACCAAATATGCCCAGGAGACAGAGTGTCGGAGGGTTTATTGATCGATCGTTTGTCACAATTTTTCTCTCCGAATAAATCATTTCAAGAGATGCAATAACGTCATCCCTCGTACCTTATCTGCTAATTATCCCATGGTGAGCCACTATGGTCCGGAGCTTTGCTCCATACCGAGACGCAAGACCCATAGTGTTGTGTAGAATGTCTTGTCTCCTATACATGAATCAATAGTCATTGTGTTGGTCGCTGTCATTTAAAGACATGTCCCTAAATATCTTAGGACATGACCCTAAGTAAATCTACCTATTCTAAGCCAAAAGTGTTGGGTCATGTGCTTAAATCAACCAATGCAATAATGTCGTGTATTCATTCCTAATTATGAGACACCAATTGCGATTATTGGACGTTATCTCATTCAAAGTAGTGGTAAGAGGGTTTCGTCCCTTGTACCAAATATGCCCAAGATACAGAGCGCCGGAGGGTTTATTGATCGATCGTTTATCTCAATTTTTCTCTCCGAATAAATAATATCAAGAAATACAATAACTCATCCCTCGTACCTACCCTATCGGCTTATTATCCCATGGTGAGCCACTATGTTCCGGGGTATTCATCCATACCGAGACGCAAGAACAATAGTATTGTTTAGAATGTCTTGTCTCCTATATATGAATCAATAGTCATTATGTTGGTCGCTGTTATTTAAAGACATGACCCTAAATAATTTAGGACATGACCCTAAGTAAATCTACCTATTCTTAGCATAAAGTGTTGGGTCATGTGCTTAAATCGACCAACGCAATAATGCCATGTATTCATTCCTAATTAAGAGACACCAGTGGCGATTATTGGACGTTATCTCATTCAAAGTAATGGTTAGAGGGTTTCGTCCCTTGTACCAAATATGCCAACGAGACAGAGCGTCGGAGGGTTTATTGATCGATCGTTTGTCACAAATTTTCTCTCCGAGCAAATCATTTCAAGAAATACAATAACGTCATCCCTCGTTCCTACCCTATCGGCTTATTATCCCATGGTGAGATAATATGTTCCGGGGTTTCATCCATACCGAGACGCAAGAACCATAGTGTTGTTTAGAATGTCTTGTCTCCTATATATGAATCAATAGTCATTGTGTTGGTCGCTGTTATTTAAAGACATGACCCTAAATATCTTAGGACATGACCCTAAGGAAATCTACCTATTCTAAGCCTAAAGTCTTGGGTCATGTGCTTAAATCGACCAATGCAATGACTAGAGGGTTTCGTCCCTGGTACCAAATATGCAATGGGTCGATTATTGGACGTTATTTCATTCAAAGTAGTGGTTAGAGGGTTTTGTCCCTGGTACCAAATATGCCCAAGATACAGAGCGTCGGAGGGTTTATTCGTCGATCGTTTGTCTCAATTTTTCACTCCGAATAAATCATTTCAAGAAATACAATAACGTCATCCCTCGTACCTACCCTATCGGCTAATTATCCCATGGTGAACCACTATGTTCCGAGAGTTTCATCCATACCGAGACGCAAGAACCATAGTGTTGCTTAGAATGTCTTGTCTCCTATATATGAATCAATAGTCATTGTGTTGTTCGCTATTATTCAAAGACATGACTCTAAATATCTTAGCACATGACCCTAAGGAAATCTACCTATTCTAAGCTTAAAGTGTTGGGTCATGTGCTTAAATCGACCAATGCAATAATGTCGTGTATTCATTCCTAATTAAAAGACACCAATTGCGATTATTAGACGTTATCCCAATCAAAGTAGTGGTTATAGGGTTTCGTCCCTTGTACCAAATATGCCCAGGAGACAGAGTGTCAGAGGGTTTATTGATCGATCGTTTGTCACAATTTTTCTCTTCGAATAAATCATTTCAAGAAATACAATAACGTCATCCCTCGTACCTTATCTGCTAATTATCCCATGGTGAGCCACTATGGTCCGGGGGTTTGCTCCATACCGAGACACAAGATCCATAGTGTTGTGTAGAATGCCTTGTCTCCTATACATGAATCAATAGTCATTGTGTTGGTCGCTGTTATATAAAGACATGACCCTAAATATCTTAGGACATGACCCTAAGGAAATATAACTATTCAAAGCCTAAAGGGTTGGGTCATGTGCTTAAATCGTCCAATGCAATATTGTCGTGTATTCATTCCTAATTAATAGACACGAATTGCGATTGTTATCTCATTCAAAGTAGTGGTTAGAGGGTTTCGTCCCTTGTACCAAATATGCCCAAGATACAGAGTGTCGGAGGGTTTATTGATCGATCGTTTGTCACAGTTTTTCTCTCCGAATAAATCATTTCATGAAATAGAATAACGTCATCCCTCGTACTTACACTATCGGCTTATTATCCCATGGTGAGCCACTATGTTCAGCGGGTTTCATCCATACCGAGACGCAAGAACTATAGTGTTGTTTAGAATGTCTTGTCTCCTATATATGAATCAATAGTCATTATGTTGGTCGCTGTTATTTAAAGACATGACCCTAAATATATTAGGACATGACCCAAAGTAAATCTACCTATTCTAAGCCTAAAGTGTTCGGTCATGTGCTTAAATCGACCAATGCAATAATGTCGTGTATTCATTCCTAATTAAGAGACACCAATTGCAATTATTGGACGTTATCTCAATCAAAGTAGTGGTTATAGGGTTTCGTCCCTTGTACCAAATATGCCCAGGAGACAGAGTGTCGGAGGGTTTATTGATCGATCGTTTGTCACAATTTTTCTCTCCGAATAAATCATTTCAAGAAATACAATAACGTCATCCCTCATACCTTATCTGCTAATTATCCCATGGTGAGCCACTATGGTCCGGGGGTTTGCTCCATACCGAGACACAAGACCCATAGTGTTGTGTAGAATGTCTTGTCTCCTATACGTGAATCAATAGTCATTGTGTTGGTCGCTGTTATTTAAAGACATGACCCTAATTATCTTAGGACATGACCCAAAGTAAATCTACCTATTCTAAGCCTAATGTGTTGGGTCATGTGCTTAAATCGACCAATGCAATAATGCCGTGCATTCATTCCTACTTACGAGACACCAATGACGTTTATTGGACGTTATCTCATTCAAAGTAGTGGTTAGAGGGTTTCGTCCCTTGTACCAAATATGCCCAAGATACAAAGCGTCGGAGGGTTTATTGATCGATCGTTTGTCTCAATTTTTCTCTCCGAATAAATCATTTCAAGAAATACAATAACGTCATCCCTCGTACCTACCCTATCGGCTAATTATCCCATGGTGAACCACTATGTTCCGAGAGTTTCATCCATACCGAGACGCAAGAACCATAGTGTTGCTTAGAATGTCTTGTCTCCTATATATGAATCAATAGTCATTGTGTTGTTCGCTATTATTCAAAGACATGACTCTAAATATATTAGCACATGACCCTAAGGAAATCTACCTATTCTAAGCTTAAAGTGTTGGGTCATGTGCTTAAATCGACCAATGCAATAATGTCGTGTATTCATTCCTAATTAAAAGACACCAATTGCGATTATTAGACGTTATCCCAATCAAAGTAGTGGTTATAGGGTTTCGTCCCTTGTACCAAATATGCCCGAGGAGACGAGTGTCGAGAGGGTTTATTGATCGATCGTTTGTCACAATTTTTCTCTTCGAATAAATCATTTCAAGAAATACAATAACGTCATCCCTCGTACCTTATCTGCTAATTATCCCATGGTCAGCCACTATGGTCCGGGGGTTTGCTCCATACCGAGACACAAGATCCATAGTGTTGTGTAGAATGCCTTGTCTCCTATACATGAATCAATAGTCATTGTGTTGGTCGTTTGTTATATAAAGACATGACCCTAAATATCTTAGGACATGACCCTAAGGAAATATAACTATTCAAAGCCTAAAGGGTTGGGTCATGTGCTTAAATCGTCCAATGCAATATTGTCGTGTATTCATTCCTAATTAATAGACACGAATTGCGATTGTTATCTCATTCAAAGTAGTGGTTAGAGGGTTTCGTCCCTTGTACCAAATATGCCCAAGATACAGAGTGTCGGAGGGTTTATTGATCGATCGTTTGTCACAATTTTTCTCTCCGAATAAATCATTTCAAGAAATACAACAACGTCATCCCTCGTGCTTACACTATCTTCTTATTATCCCATGGTGAGCCACTATGTACAGCGGGTTTCATCCATACCGAGACGCAAGAACTATAGTGTTGCTTAGAATGTCTTGTCTCCTATATATGAATCAATAGTCATTATGTTGGTCGCTGTTATTTAAAGACATGACACTAAATATATTAGGACATGACCCAAAGTAAATCTACCTATTCTAAGCCTAAAGTGTTGGGTCATGTGCTTAAATCGACCAATGCAATAATGTCGTGTATTCATTCCTAATTAAGAGACACCAATTGCGATTATTGGACGTTATCTCAATCAAAGTAGTGGTTATAGGGTTTCGTCCCTTGTACCAAATATGCCCAGGAGACAGAGTGTCGGAGGGTTTATTGATCGATCGTTTGTCACAATTTTTCTCTCCGAATAAATCATTTCAAGAAATACAATAACGTCATCCCTCGTACCTTATCTGCTAATTATCCCATGGTGAGCCACTATGGTCCGGGGGTTGGCTCCACACCGAGACGCAAGACCCATAGTGTTGTGTAGAATGTCTTGTCTCCTATACATGAATCAATAGTCATTGTGTTGGTCGCTGTTATTTAAAGACATGACCCTAAATATCTTAGGACATGACCCTAAGTAAATCTACCTATTCCTAGCATAAAGTGTTGGGTCATGTGCTTAAATCGACCAATGCAATAATGCCGTGCATTCATTCCTACTTACGAGACACCAATGACGTTTATTGGACGTTATCTCATTCAAAGTAGTGGTTAGAGGGTTTCGTCCCTGGTACCAAATATGCCCAAGATACAGAGCGTCGGAGGGTTTATTGATCGATCGTTTGTCTCAATTTTTCACTCCGAATAAATCATTTCAAGAAATACAATAACGTCATCCCTCGTACCTACCCTATCGGCTAATTATCCCATGGTGAACCACTATGTTCCGAGAGTTTCATCCATACCGAGACGCAAGAACCATAGTGTTGCTTAGAATGTCTTGTCTCCTATATATGAATCAATAGTCATTGTGTTGTTCGCTATTATTCAAAGACATGACTCTAAATATATTAGGACATGACCCTAAGGAAATCTACCTATTCTAAGCTTAAAGTGTTGGGTCATGTGCTTAAATCGACCAATGCAATAATGTCGTGTATTCATTCCTAATTAAAAGACACCAATTGCGATTATTAGACGTTATCCCAATCAAAGTAGTGGTTATAGGGTTTCGTCCCTTGTACCAAATATGCCCAGGAGACAGAGTGTCAGAGGGTTTATTGATCGATCGTTTGTCACAATTTTTCTCTTCGAATAAATCATTTCAAGAAATACAATAACGTCATCCCTCGTACCTTATCTGCTAATTATCCCATGGTGAGCCACTATGGTCCGGGGGTTTGCTCCATACCGAGACACAAGATCCATAGTGTTGTGTAGAATGCCTTGTCTCCTATACATGAATCAATAGTCATTGTGTTGGTCGCTGTTATATAAAGACATGACCCTAAATATCTTAGGACATGACCCTAAGGAAATATAACTATTCAAAGCCTAAAGGGTTGGGTCATGTGCTTAAATCGTCCAATGCAATATTGTCGTGTATTCATTCCTAATTAATAGACACGAATTGCGATTGTTATCTCATTCAAAGTAGTGGTTAGAGGGTTTCGTCCCTTGTACCAAATATGCCCAAGATACAGAGCGTCGGAGGGTTTATTGATTAATCGTTTGTCACAGTTTTTCTCTCCGAATAAATCATTTCAAGAAATACAATAACGTCATCCCTCGTACCTACCCTATCGGCTAATTATCCCATGGTGAGCCACTATGTTCAGCGGGTTTCATCCATACCGAGACGCAAGAACTATAGTGTTGTTTAGAATGTCTTGTCTCCTATATATGAATCAATAGTCATTGTGTTGTTCGCTATTATTCAAAGACATGACTCTAAATATCTTAGGACATGACCCTAAGGAAATCTACCTATTCTAAGCCTAAAGTGTTGGGTCATGTGTTTAAATCGACCAATGCAATGACTAGAGGGTTTCGTCCCTGGTACCAAATATGCAATGGGTCGATTATTGGAAGTTATTTCATTCAAAGTCGTGGTTAGAGGGTTTCGTCCCTGGTACCATATATGCCCAAGATACAGAGCGTCGGAGGGTTTATTGATCGATCATTTGTCTCAATTTTTGACTCCGAATAAATCATTTCAAGAAATACAATAACGTCATCCCTCGTACCTACCCTATCGGCTAATTATCCCATGGTGAGCCACTATGTTCCGAGAGTTTCATCCATACCGAGACGCAAGAACCATAGTGTTGTTTATAATGTATTGTCTCCTATATATGAATCAATAGTCATTGTGTTGTTCGCTATTATTTAAAGACATGACCCTAAATATCTTATGACATGACCCTAAGGAAATCTACCTTTTCTAAGCCTAAAGTGTTGGGTCATGTGCTTAAATCAACCAATGCAATAATGTTGTGTATTCATTCTTAATTAAGAGACACCAATTGCGATTATTGGACGTTATCTCAATCAAAGTAGTGGTTATAGGGTTTCGTCCCTTGTACCAAATATGCCTAGGAGACAGAGCGTCGGAGGGTTTATTGATTAATCGTTTGTCACAATTTTTCTCTCCGAATAAATCATTTCAAGAAATACAATAACGTCATCCCTCGTACCTTATATGCTAATTATCCCATGGTGAGCCACTATGGTCTGGGGGTTTGCTCCATTCCTAGAAGCAAGACCCATAGTGTTGTGTAGAATGTCTTGTCTCCTATACATGAATCAATAGTCATTGTGTTGGTCGTTGTTATTTGAAGACATGACCCTAAATATCTTAGGACATGACCCTAAGTAAATCTACCTATTCTAAGCCTCATTTCAAGAAATACAATAACGTCATCTCTCGTACCTACCCTATCGGCTTATTATGCCATGGTGAGCCAATATGTTTCGGGGTTTCATCCGTACCGAGACGCAAGAACCATAGTGTTGTTTAGAATGTTTTGTCTCCTATATATGAATCAATAGTCATTGTGTTGGTCGCTATTATTTAAAGACATGACCCTGAATATCTTAGGACATGACCCTAAGGAAATCTACCTATTCGAAGCCTAAAGTGTTAGGTCATGTGCTTAAATCGACCAATGCAACAATGTCGTGTATTCATTCCTAATTAAGAGACACCAATTGCGATTATTGGACGTTATCTCATTCAAAGTAGTGGTTAGAGGGTTTCGTCCCTTGTACCAAATATGCCCAAGATACAGAGCGTCGGAGGGTTTATTGATCGATCGTTTTTGTCAAATTTTCTCTCCGAATAAATCATTTCAAGAAATACAATAACGTCATCCCTCGTACCTACCCTATCGGCTTATTATCCCATTGTGAGCCACTATGTTCTGGGGGTTTCATCCTTACCGAGACGCAAGAACTATAGTGTTGTTTAGAATGTCTTGTCTCTTGTGTCCTATATATGAATCAATAGTCATTATGTTAGTCGTTGTTATTTAAAGACATGACCCTAAATATATTAGGACATGACCCTAAGTAAATCTACCTATTCTTAGCATAAAGTGTTGGGTCATGTGCTTAAATCGACCTATGCAATAATGTCGTGTATTCATTCCTAATTAAGAGACACCAATGGCGATTATTGGACGTTATCTCAATCAAAGTAGTGGTTAGAGGGTTTCGTCCCTCCTACCAAATATGCTAAGGAGACAGAGTGTCGGAGGGTTTATTGATCGATCGTTTGTCTCAATTTTTCTCTCCGAATAAATTATTTCAAGAAATACAATAACGTCATCCCTCGTACCTTATCTGCTAATTATCCCATGGTGAGCCACTATGGTCCGGGGTTTTCTCCATACCGAGACGCAAGACCCATAGTGTTCTGTAGAATGTCTTGTCTCCTATACATGAATCAATAGTCATTGTGTTGGTCGTTGTTATTTAAAGACATGACCCTAAATATCTTAGGACATGACCCTAAGTAAATCTAACTATTCCTAGCATAAAGTGTTGGGTCATGTCATTAAATCGACCAATGCAATAATGCTGTGTATTCATTCCTAATTAAGAGACGCAAGATACAGAGCGTCGGAGGGTTTATTGATTGATCGTTTCTCACAATTTTTTTCTCTGAATAAATCATTTCAAGAAATACAATAACGTCATCCCTCGTACCTACCCTATCGGCTTATTAACCCATGGTGAGCCACTGTATTCCGGGGGTTTCAACCATACCCAGACGCAAGAGCCATTGTGTTGTGTAGAATGTCTTGTCTCCTATATATGAATCAATAGTCATTGTATTGGTTGCTATTTTTTAAAGACATGACCCTAAATATCTTAGGACATGAAATCTACCTATTCTATGCCTTAAGTGTGGGGTCATGTGCTTAAATCGACCAATGTAATAATTTCGTGTATTCATTCCTAATTAAGAGACACCAATTGCGAATATTGGACGTTATCTCAATCAAAGTAGTGGTTATAGGGTTTCGTCCCTTGTACCAAATATGCCCAGGGACAGAGTGTCGGAGGGTTTATTGATCGATCGTTTGTCACAATTTTTCTCTCCAAATAAATCATTTCAAGAAATACAATAACGTCATCCCTCGTACCTTATCTCTCGTACCTACCCTATCGGCTTATTATCCCATGGTGAGCCACTATGGTCCGGGTGTTTGCTCCATACCTAGACGCAAGACCCATAGTGTTGTGTAGATTGTCTTGTCGCCTATACATGAATCAATAGTCATTGTGTTGGTCGCTGTCATTTAAAGACATGAGCCTAAATATCTTAGGACATGACACTAAGTAAATCTACCTATTCTAAGCCTCATTTCAAGAAATACAATAACGTCATCTCTCGTACCTACCCTGTCGACTTATTATGCCATGGTGAGCCAATATGTTTCGGGGGTTTCATCCATACCGAGACGCAAGAACCATAGTGTTGTTTAAAATGTTTTGTCTCCTATATATGAATCAATAGTCATTGTGTTGGTCGTTATTATTTAAAGACATGACCCTAAATATCTTAGGACATGATCTTAAGGAACTCTACCTATTCGAAGCCTAAAGTGTTGGGTCATGTGCTTAAATCGACCAATGCAATAATGCCGTGTATTTATTCCTAATTAAGAGACACCAATTGCGATTATTGGACGTTATCTCATTCAAAGTAGTGGTTAGAGGGTTTCGTCCCTTGCACGAAATATGCCCAAGATACAGAGCGTCGGAGGGTTTAGTGATCGATCGTTTTTCTCAATTTTTCTCTCTGAATAAATCATTTCAAGAAATACAATAACGTCATCCCTCGTACCTACCCTATCGGCTTATTATCCCATGGTGAGCCACTATGTTCCGGGGGTTTCATCCATACCGAGACGCAAGAACTATAGTGTTGTTTAGAATGTCTTGTCTCTTGTCACCTATATATGAATCAATTGTCATTATGTTAGTCGCTGTTATTTAAAGACATGACCCTAAATATATTAGGATATGACCCTAAGTAAATCTACCTATTCTTAGCATAAAGTGTTGGGTCATGTGCTTAAATCGACCTTTGCAATAATGTCGTGTATTTATTCCTAATTAAGAGACACCAATGGTGATTATTGGGGTTTCGTCCCTTCTACCAAATATGCCCAGGAGACAGAGTGTCAGGGGGTTTATTGATCGATCGTTTGTCACAATTTTTCTCTCCGAATAAATCATTTCAAGAAATACAAGAACGTCATTCCTCGCACCTACCCTATCGACTTATTATCCCATGTGAGCCACTGTATTCCGAGGGTTTCATCCATACCGAGACGCAAGAACCATAGTGTTGTGTAGAGTGTCTTGTCTCATATACATGAATCAATAGTCATTGTGTTGGTCGCTATTATTAAAGACATGACCCTAAATATCTTAGGACATGACCCTAAGTAAATCTACCTATTGCTAGCATAAAGTGTTAGGTCATGTGCTTAAATTGACCAATGCAATATTGCCGTGTATTCATTCCTAATTAAGAGACAGCAATGGCAATTATTGGACGTTATCTCATTCAAAGTAGTGGTGAGAGGGTTTCGTCCCTTGTACCAAATATGCCCAAGATACAGAGCGTCAGAGGGTTTACTGATCGATCGTTTGTCCCAATTTTTCTCTCCGAATAAATCATTTCAAGAAATACAATAACGTCATCCCTCGTACCTTATCTGCTAATTATCCCATGGTGAGCCACTATGGTCCAGGGGATTACTCCATACCGAGACGCAAGACCTATAGTGTTGTGTAGAATGTCTTGTCTCCTATACATGAATCAATAGTCATTGTGTTGGTCGCTGTTATTTAAAGACATGACCCTAAATATCTTAGGACATGACCCTATGGAAATCTACCTATTCTAAGCCTAATGTGTTGGGTCATGTGCTTAAATCGACCAACGCAATAATGTCGTGCATTCATTCCTAATTAAGAGACACCAATTGCGATTGTTATCTCATTCAAAGTAGTGGTTAGAGGGTTTCGTCCCTTGTATCAAAATGCCCAAGATACAGAATGTCAGAGGGTTTATTGATCGATCGTTTGTCACAATTTTTCTCTCCAAATAAATCATTTTAAGAAATACAATAACGTCATCCCTCGTACTTACACTATCCGCTTATTATCCCATGGTGAGCCACTATGTTCAGCGGGTTTCATCCATACCGAGACGCAAGAACTGTAGTGTTGTTTAGAATGTCTTGTCTCCTATATATGAATCAATAGTCATTATGTTGTTCGCTGTTATTTAAAGACATGACCCTAAATATATTAGGACATGACCCAAAGTGAATCTACCTATTCTAAGCCTAAAGTGTTGGGTCATGTGCTTAAATCGACCAATGCAATAATGTCGTGTATTCATTCCTAATTAAGAGACACCAATTGCGATTATGGGACGTTATCTCAATCAATGTGGTGGTTATAGGGTTTCGTCCCTTGTACCAAATATGTCCAGGAGACAGAGTGTCGGAGGGTTTATTGATCGATCGTTTGTCACAATTTTTCTCTACGAATAAATCATTTCAAGAAATACAATAACGTCATCCCTCGTACCTTATCTGCTAATTATCCCATGGTGAGCCACTATGGTCCAGGGGATTACTCCATACCGAGACGCAAGAACTATAGTGTTGTGTAGAATGTCTTGTCTCCTATACATGAATCAATAGTCATTGTGTTGGTCGCTGTTATTTAAAGACATGACCCTAAATATCTTAGGACATGACCCTAAGAAAATCTACCTATTCTAAGCCTAATGTGTTGGGTCATGTGCTTAAATCGACCAACGCAATAATGTCGTGCATTCATTCCTAATTAAGAGACACCAATTGCGATTGTTATCTCATTCAAAGTAGTGGTTAGAGGGTTTCGTCCCTTGTATCAAAATGCCCAAGATACAGAATGTCAGAGGGTTTATTGATCGATCGTTTGTCACAATTTTTCTCTCCAAATAAATCATTTTAAGAAATACAATAACGTCATCCCTCGTACTTACACAATCCGCTTATTATCCCATGGTGAGCCACTATGTTCAGCGGGTTTCATCCATACCGAGACGCAAGAACTGTAGTGCTGTTTAGAATGTCTTGTCTCCTATATATGAATCAATAGTCATTATGTTGTTCGCTGTTATTTAAAGACATGACCCTAAATATATTAGGACATGACCCAAAGTAAATCTACCTATTATAAGCCTAAAGTGTTGGGTCTTGTGCTTAAATCGACCAATGCAATAATGTCGTGTATTCATTCCTAATTAAGAGACACCAATTGCGATTATGGGACGTTATCTCAATCAATGTGGTGGTTATAGGGTTTCGTCCCTTGTACCAAATATGTCCAGGAGACAGAGTGTCGGAGGGTTTATTGATCGATCGTTTGTCATAATTTTTCTCTACGAATAAATCATTTCAAGAAATACAATAACGTCATCCCTCGTACCTTATCTGCTAATTATCCCATGGTGAGCCACTATGGTCCGGGGGATTACTCCATACCGAGACGCAAGACCCATAGTGTTGTGTAGAATGTCTTGTCTCCTATACATGAATCAATAATCATTGTGTTGGTCACTGTTATTTAAAGACGTGACCCGAAATATCTTAGGACATGACCCTAAGTAAATCTACCTATTCTAAGCCAAATGTGTTGGGTCATGTGCTTAAATCGACCAATGAAATAATGTAGTGTATTCATTCCTAATTAAGAGACACCAATTGCGATTATTGGACGTTATCTCATTCAAAGTAGTGGTTAGAGGGTTTCGTCCCTTGTACCAAATATGCCCAAGATACCTACCCTATCGGCTTATTATCCCATGGTGAGCCACTATGTTCTGGGGGTTTCATCCATACCGAGACGCAAGAACTATAGTATTGTTTAGAATGTCGTGTCTCCTATATATGAATCAATAGTCATTATCTTGGTCGCTGTTATTCAAAGACATGACCCTAAATATATTAGGACATGATCCTAAGTAAATCTACCTAATCTAAGCCTAATGTGTTGGGTCATGTGCTTAAATCGACCAATGCAATAATGTAGTGTATTCATTCCTAATTAAGAGACACCAGTGGCGATTATTGGACGTTATCTCATTCAAAGTAATGGTTAAAGGGTTTCGTCCCTTGTACCAAATATGCCAACGAGACAGGGCGTCAGAGGGTTTATTGATAGATCATTTGTCACAATTTTTCTCTCCGAATAAATCATTTCAAGAAATACAATAACGTCATCCCTCGTTCCTACCCTATCGGCTTATTATCCCATGGTGAGCCAATATGTTCCGGGGGTTTCATCCATACCGAGACGCAAGAACCATAGTGTTGTTTAGAAATGTCTTGTCTCCTATATATAAATCAATAGTCATTGTGTTGGTCGCTGTTATTTAAAGATGTGACCCTAAATATCTGTGGACATGACCCTAAGGAAATCTACCTATTCTAAGCCTAAAGTGTTGGGTTATGTGTTTAAATCGACCAATGCAATAATGCCGTGTATTCATTCCAAATTAAGAGATCACACCAATTGCGATTATTGGACGTTATCTCATTCAAAGTAGTGGTTAGAGGGTTTCGTCCCAGGTACCAAATATACCCTAGATACAGAGTGTCGAAAGGTTTATTGATCGATCGTTTGTCTCAATTTTTCACTCCGAATAAATCATTTCAAGAAATACAATAACGTCATCCCTCGTACCTACCCTATCGGCTTATTATCTCATGGTGAGCCACTATGTTCCGAGAGTTTCATCCATACCGAGACGCAAGAACCATAATGTTGTTTAGAATGTCTTGTTTCCTATATATGAATAATTAGTCATTGTGTTGTTCGCTATTATTTAAAGACATGACTCTAAATATCTTAGGACATGACCCTAAGGAAATCTACCTATTCTAAGCCTAAAGTATTGGGTAATGTGCTTAAATCGACCAATGCAATAATGTCGTGTATTCATTCCTAATTAATAGACACCAATTGCGATTATTGGGCGTTATCTCAATCAAAGTAGTGGTTATAGGGTTTTGTCCCTTGTACCAAATATGCCCAGGAGACAGGGTGTCGGAGGGTTTATTGATCGATCGTTTGTCACAATTTTTCTCTCCGAATAAATCATTTCAAGAAATACAATAACGTCATCCCTCGTACCTTATCTGCTAATTATCCCATGGTGAGCCACTATGGTCCGGGTGTTTGCTCCATACCGAGACGCAAGACCCATAGTGTTGTGTGGAATGTCTTGTCTCCTATACATGAATCAATAGTCATTGTGTTGGTTGCTGTTATTTAAAGACATGACCCTAAATATCTTAGGACATGACCCTAAGGAAATCTACCTATTCTAAGCCTAAAGTATTGGGTCATGTGCTTAAATCGACCAATGCAATAATGTCGTGTATTCATTCCTAATTAATAGACACCAATTGCGATTATTGGACCTTATCTCAATCAAAGTAGTGGTTATGGGGTTTTATCCCTTGTACCAAATATGCCAGGAGACAGGGTGTCGGAGGGTTTATTGATCTATCGTTTGTCACAATTTTTCTCTCCGAATAAATCATTTCAAGAAATACAATAACGTCATCCCTCATACCTTATCTGCTAATTATCCCATGGTGAGCCACTATGGTCCGGGGGATTACTCCATACCGAGACGCAAGACCCATAGTGTTGTGTAGAATGTCTTGTCTCCTATACATGAATCAATAGTCATTGTGTTGGTCGCTGTTATTTAAAGACGTGACCCGAAATATCTTAGGACATGACCCTAAGTAAATCTACCTATGCTAAGCCAAATGTGTTGGGTCATGTGCTTAAATCGACCAATGAAATAATGTAGTGTATTCATTCCGAATTAAGAGACACCAATTGCGATTATCGGACGTTATCTCATTCAAAGTAGTGGTTAGAGGGTTTCGTCCCTTGTACCAAATATGCCCAAGATACCTACCCTATCGGCTTATTATCCCATGGTGAGCCACTATGTTCTAGGGGGTTTCATCCATACCGAGACGCAAGAACTATAGTATTGTTTAGAATGTCGTGTCTCCTATATATGAATCAATAGTCATTATCTTGGTCGCTGTTATTCAAAGACATGACCCTAAATATATTAGGACATGATCCTAAGTAAATCTACCTATTCTAAGCCTAATGTGTTGGGTCATGTTCTTAAATCGACCAATGCAATAATGTAGTGTATTCATTCCTAATTAAGAGACACCAGTGGCGATTATTGGACGTTATCTCATTCAAAGTAATGGTTAAAGGGTTTCGTCCCTTGTACCAAATATGCCAACGAGACAGGGCGTCAGAGGGTTTATTGATCGATCATTTGTCACAATTTTTCTCTCCGAATAAATCATTTCAAGAAATACAATAACGTCATCCCTCGTTCCTACCCTATCGGCTTATTATCCCATGGTGAGCCAATATGTTCCGGGGGTTTCATCCATACCGAGACGCAAGAACAATAGTGTTGTTTAGAATGTCTTGTCTCCTATATATAAATCAATAGTCATTGTGTTGGTCGCTGTTATTTAAAGACGTGACCCTAAATATCTGTGGACATGACCCTAAGGAAATCTACCTATTCTAAGCCTAAAGTGTTGGGTCATGTGTTTAAATCGACCAATGCAATAATGCCGTGTATTCATTCCAAATTAAGAGATCACACCAATTGCGATTATTGGACGTTATCTCATTCAAAGTAGTGGTTAGAGCGTTTCTTCCCTGGTACCAAATATACCCAAGATACAGAGCGTCGAAAGGTTTATTGATCGATCGTTTGTCTCAATTTTTCACTCCGAATAAATCATTTCAAGAAATACAATAACGTCATCCCTCGTACCTACCCTATCAGCTTATTATCCCATGGTGAGCCACTATGTTCCGAGAGTTTCATCCATACCGAGACGCAAGAACCATAATGTTGTTTAGAATGTCTTGTTTCCTATATATGAATAATTAGTCATTGTGTTGTTCGCTATTATTTAAAGACATGACTCTAAATATCTTAGGACATGACCCTAAGGAAATCTACCTATTCTAAGCCTAAAGTATTGGGTCATGTGCTTAAATCGACCAATGCAATAATGTCGTGTATTCATTCCTAATTAATAGACACCAATTGTGATTATTGGACGTTATCTCAATCAAAGTAGTGGTTATAGGGTTTTGTCGCTTGTACCAAATATGGCCAGGAGACAGGGTGTCGGAGGGTTTATTGATCGATCGTTTGTCACAATTTTTCTCTCCGAATAAATCATTTCAAGAAATACAATAACGTCATTTCTCGTACCTTATCTGCTAATTATCCCATGGTGAGCCACTATGGTCCGGGTGTTTGCTCCATACCGAGACGCAAGACCCATTGTGTTGTGTGGAATGTCTTGTCTCCTATACATGAATCAATAGTCATTGTGTTGGTTGTTGTTATTTAAAGACATGACCCTAAATATCTTAGGACATGACCCTAAGGAAATATACCTATTCTAAGCCTAAAGTATTGGGTCATGTGCTTAAATCGACCAATGCAATAATGTCGTGTATTCATTCCTAATTAATAGTCACCAATTGCGATTATTGGACGTTATCTCAATCAAAGTAGTGGTTATAGGGTTTTGTCCCTTGTACCAAATATGCCAGGAGACAGGGTGTCGGAGGGTTTATTGATCGATCGTTTGTCACAATTTTTCTCTCCGAATAAATCATTTCAAGAAATACAATAACGTCATCCCTCGTACCTTATCTGCTAATTATCCCATGGTGAACCACTATGGTCCGGGTGTTTGCTCCATACCGAGACGCAAGATCCATAGTGTTGTGTAGAATGTCTTGTCTCCTATACATGAATCAATAGTAATTGTGTTGGTCGCTGTTATTTAAAGACATGACCGTAAATATCTTAGGACATGACCCTAAGTAAATCTACCTATTCCTCGCATTAAGTGTTGGGTCATGTGCTTAAATCGACCAATGCAATAATGCCGTGTATTCATTCCTAATTAAGAGACAGCAATGGCGATTATTGGACGTTATCTCACTCAAAGTAGTGGTTAGAGGGTTTCGTCCCTTGTACCAAATATGCCCAAGATACAGAGCGTCGGAGGGTTTATTGATCGGTCGTTTGTCACAATTTTTCTCTCCGAATAAATCATTTCAAAAAATACAATAACGTCATCCCTTTTACCAACCCTATCGGTGTATTATCCCATGGTGAGCCACTGTATTCCGGGGGTTTCAACCATACCGAGACGCAAGACCCATAGTGTTGTGTAGAATGTCTTGTTTCCTATACATAAATCAATAGTCGTTGTGTTGGTCGCTGTTATTTATAGACATGACCCTAAATATCTTAGGACATGACCCTAAGGAAATCTACCTATTCTAAGCCTAAAGTGTTAGGTTATGTGCTTAAATCGACCAATGCAATAATGTCGTGTATTCATTCCTAATTAAGAGACACCAATTGCGATTGTTATCTCATTCAAAGTAGTGGTTAGAGGGTTTCGTCCCTTGTACCAAAAGGCCCAAGATGCAAAGTGTCGGAGGGTTTATTAATCGATCGTTTGTCACAATTTTTCTCTCCAAATAAATCATTTCAAGAAATACAATAACGTCATCCCTCGTACTTACACTATCGGCTTATTATCCCATGGTGAGCCACTATGTTCAGCGGGTTTCATCCTTACCGAGACGCAAGAACTATAGTGTTGTTTAGAATGTCTTGTCTTCTATATATGAATCAATAGTCATTATGTTGGTCGCTGTTATTTAAAGACATGACCCTAATTATATTAGGACATGACCCACAGTAAATCTACCTATTCTTAGCATAAATTGTTGGGTCATGTGCTTAAATCGACCTATGGAATAATGTCGTGTATTCATTCCTAATTAAGAGACACCAATTGCGATTATTGGATGTTATCTCATTCAAAGTAATGGTTAGAGGGTTTCGTCCCTGGTACCAAATATGCCCAAGATACAGAGCGTCGGAGGGTTTATTGATCGATCGTTTGTCTCAATTTTTCACTCCGAATAAATCATTTCAAGAAATACAATAACGTCATCCCTCGTACCTACCCTATCGGCTTATTATCGCATGGTGAGCCACTATGTTCCGAGAGTTTCATCCATACCGAGACGCAAGAACCATAGTGTTGTTTAGAATGTTTTGTCTCCTATATATGAATAATTAGTCATTGTGTTGTTCGCTATTATTTAAAGACATGACTCAAAATATCTTAGGACATGACCCTAAGGAAACCTACCTATTCTAAGCCTAAAGTATTGGGTCATGTGCTTAAATCGACCAATGCAATAATGCCGTGTATTCATTCCTAATTAAGAGACAGCAATGGCGATTATTGGACGTTATCTCTCTCAAAGTAGTGGTTAGAGGGTTTCGTCCCTTGTACCAAATATGCCCAAGATACAGAGCGTCGTAGGGTTTATTGATCGGTCGTTTGTCACAATTTTTCTCTCCGAATAAATCATTTCAAAAAATACAATAACGTCATCCCTCGTACCAACCCTATCGGCTTATTATCCCATGGTGAGCCACTGTATTCCTGGGGTTTCATCCATACCGAGACGCAAGGCCCATAGTATTGTGTAGAATGTCTTGTCTCCTATACATGAATCAATAGTCATTGTGTTGGTCGCTGTTATTTAAAGACATGACCCTAAATATCTTAGGACATGACCCTAAGGAAATATACCTATTCTAAGCCTAAAGTGTTAGGTTATGTGCTTAAATCGACCAATGCAATAATGTCGTGTATTCATTCCTAATTAAGAGACACCAATTGCAATTGTTATCTCTTTCAAAGTGGTGGTTAGAGGGTTTCGTCCCTTGTACCAAAATGCCCAAGATACAGAGTGTCGGAGGGTTTATTAATCGGTTGTTTGTCACAATTTTTCTCTCCAAATAAATCATTTCAAGAAATACAATGACGTCATCCCTCGTACTTACACTATCGGCTTATTATCCCATGGTGATCCACTATGTTCAGCGAGTTTTATCCATACCGAGACGCAAGAACTATAGTGTTGTTTAGAATGTCTTGTCTCATATATATGAATCAATAGTCATTATGTTGGTCGCTGTTATTTAAAGACATGATCCTAATTATATTAGGAGATGACCTAAAGTAAATCTACCTATTCTTAGCATAAAGTGTTGGGTCATGTGCTTAAATCGACCTATGCAATAATGTCATGTATTCATTCCTAATTAAGAGGCACCAATTGCGATTATTGGACGTTATCTCATTCAAAGTAGTGGTTAGAGGGTTTCGTCCCTTGTACCAAATATGCCCAAGATACAGAGCGTCGGAGGGTTTATTGATCGATCGTTTTTCTCAATTTTTCTCTCCGAATAAATCATTTCAAGAAATACAATAACGTCATCCCTCGTACATACCTTATCGGCTTATTATCCCATGGTGAGCCACTATGTTCCGGGGGTTTCATCCATACAGAGACGCAAGAACTATTGTGTTGTTTAGAATGTCTTGTCTCCTATATATGAATCAATAGTCATTATGTTGGTCGCTGTTATTTAAAGCATGACCATCAATATATTAGGACATGACCCTAAATAAATCTACCTATTCTTAGCATAAAGTGTTGGGTCATGTGCTTAAATCGACCAATGCAATAATGCCGTGTATTCATTCCTAATTAAGAGACACCAGTGGCGATTATTGGACGTTATCTCATTCAAAGTAATGGTAAGAGGGTTTCGTCCCTTGTACCAAATAGGCCAACGAGACAGGGCGTCGGAGGGTTTATTGATCGATTGTTTGTCACAATTTTTCTCTCCGAATAAATCATTTCAAGAAATACAATAACATCATCCCTCGTTCCTACCCTATCGGCTTATTATCCCATGGTGAGCCAATATGTTCCGGGGGTTTCATTATTATGGGACGGAGGGAGTACCTCCGTATTTTTTAAGTAAGTTGCACCATTTGCTTTTTGGCACTATTCATCAACCAATTTTATTATGTTATCTCGCACCATTATATAAGAAAAAACATAGTCAAGTGGAGTCTTGCTAGATTCGTCTCAATGCGAACATTCCAAATATCAATTTTTTAAAATTTTTACTTGCATATTAACGTTTAAAGAAGTCTCTCGACAAATGTGAAAAAGCAAATGGTGCAACTAAATAAATACAAAGGTAGTATAAAACGCTAGTAAATGACCCCATTTTACACATGATAGCCTTATTAAATTTGCTAGTAATTCAAAGTAGTGGTTAGAGGGAGTTCATTTTTTCTCCAAGAGGCATTAGTCAGGTTTCATTCAATGCTCTCTTCTTTGCAAATAATGAACTCCTCTAGGCTCTTAGACCACCCACCACTCAACTAGGCCTTTCATTGCCTTGCGTTATATTAGTGTTTTTATTCAATGCTCTTTTGATAATGATACGCGTAAACAATTAAACAAAGTTTTTTCCATTTAGGGATTATTTATTGACATGATTTTATCTACTACTCACATTATTTATATAATTAAGTCCTTATTCATGGGAGCATTTTTTGTAAAAAATTGGTTTAGTTTCTAATTAATCACCAATCACATCTTCAGCTAAACAGCTTAGAAGGTGCCTACTACAATAAATACTCGTATCAATAGTAGCCGTTTTTCCCAAGATCTTCAATTATATTTATTGGGAAGTTGAAATAAAAAACTGCATTAAATTAGAGAAGTTGGATTGAAGGAGCAACATTACATCCTAATCCACTGGTTCCAAGAAAATAAAAGGACACGTAGTAAATATTATCTTTTCTCTCTATCTCTCTCATGAGGGTAGCCTACCAGAGTTACCCTAAGGGTAAGCTACCCTCATGAGAGAGATAGAGAGAAAGTATAATAAATGCAATAGTTGTATGGATATTTTCTCTCTCCAAAATGTTGAACTAAACCAATCTTTTGGCAAGTTGGCGCAAGTGATCCCAAGAGTCCCCTGTCTTATAATTGTTTCTGAATTTAAACCACTCCTAACTCAGCTTGGACCCTTATTTGACAAAAGTTAGTGGTTTTAACTTACACCACTGGTTCCAAGAAAAAAAAATGCTCCCCTAATCCTTATAGAATATGATATGGGATAGATGAGTGATCAATTAGCTAGTGCTAGAAGAGTTGTCTTTAGAAAAACATAACAAAAGGATCTACATCAAGAAACGCTGCCACGTGGCGCTCTCCCTAAGGGAGTTTTACTCCATACAATCCACAACAATAAACATAATTAGAAATTGCGTAGTATAGGGTTTGATTCCGGGACCTCAAGAACATATACTAAAGTCTTACCACTAAACCAAATAACATTTAGTGTTAATAAAGTATAATATTAATAAGTAGGCCGGCTTAATTACTAGTTTGATAACTTAAAAAACCGGTTTGATATGAAATAAATCTTTTAACATTCCATATCAGTGTAGGGTAGCTTAAATACGCTTTCTAGTACGAAATTAAGATTTAACTTCTCATAGAAAGACTTTTTTTATATAACTAGCAATTTATGCACACGATGCGTGCGTTAATTAAAAGTTTTGTGGTTTAGTTTTTAAATCTAAACGTTGTTTAATAATTTTTCATAAGGTCGCGAAATATCACATCACCCCTTTCCTTTATATTAAAGAGTTATGCACGTGATATATTAATGAGTTAATGATCAACACATACTTTTTCATGATCTTTAGGCTATAATTTAAAAAAACAGCGATTTCGTACATGATAATGTTTAGAGGGATTAAATGCATTATGTACGGAGCAATAAATTGCATTTTTTTCGACTGTATTTCAACTTGAAGTTATTTGATAGTTGTTAGACACCCGATTTGCACATAGTTGAATGAACTTATTATATGGACGATGGCGAATTATGAATGTATGTTATGTAAGAATTTAATTTTATTGTAATTCAGATTTTTAGTAAAAATAATGGTGTTTGTGTTGTATGGAGTAATATTTTTGAATTGTAGTTTCAAGGTTTTTCTTTCCTTCATATAACAACTTTCCCCATTATTCAAAGATTTAGAATCAATGTTAAATGGAATACTTTTTGAAACTTTGTATTGATTGACAATTATGTCAAATAGATAATTATTGACTTATTTGAATATGGTTGATTTTTTTCTTTTAAATTTATTCTTTATTAATAATTACACGATTTATTGTGTAAGGGTAGAGGGTCAATTCATGTGGACACCGTTTGCTCCCCCTCTTCCCTTATACTCCCTTCGTTTCTTTTTAATCTACACACTTTCCTTTTTGGTATATTTCTTTTTAATCTACACACTGTTACTTTTTCTATTCTTGGCAACATGTCAAATCTACTTTCTCCTTTTTTTCCACCCATGTCAGCCACTTTTTAATATTTTAACCCACTTTTAGTTTCTCTCTCTCACTTTCTAGTTTCTCTCTCCACCTTTTCAGTTTCTCTCTCGTACTTTTGTACTTCCTCCTTGGTGATCTCCCCCAATGTGAAGTGAGTAAATTAAAAAGAAATGGGGGAGTATAATAGAGATTTGTAATAAGGAAAGAATTAAGAAGATCTTTTCTTTATTATTTTTTGTGAGATTAAGGGTATTTAAGTCTTTTCAAGAGGGGACACCATAGCTCTCCCTTGGCTTATATGACAGAGATATGGCTATAAAATAAATTTTTTTCTCCATTAGAAGAAATAAATGTCTTTGATACAATATTGGACAATTAACAAATTTGTTGTTATCATAATTATGCAGTTCATTGACAATATTTTGCTCATAATTATGTAATTCATTGACAATATTTTCGCCTAATCTAATATATCAATATTGTTGTACTTTCGGTTGTGATTTATGATGAACGTTTCAACTACAACCATGTTTAATTAGGTTAGAATAAGAACAATTTCTTGTGATTATTTGTGTGGCATTATCTTAACATATTCATCGACGGGTGAGGATTGGAATGATATATCTACGTCCTTTGTATATATATATATTCTTATTTTAAACTTGTATGCGTTTATCATAAAAAGACATAGTACGTATTAGGAGCAAACATATTTTTTCCCTTTAGGATAATATTTGAAACCTCGATATTCAAATTAATGGTACAGTCCTTATGACATGTGTGGTTAATATTTAGTATGCAATTGAAAAGATAATGAATCAAAGATTTATTTGTGCTGTGGAAGTGCAATAAAAACATAGATTCATATATTGAAGTTAGAGTTACAATCCCCTCAAAAAAAAAAAAAAAAAGTTGTTACAATAACTTTTTGTTTATGTCTTTTTGGTAATGTGGAACTTTCCTTATTACCCATATATGTAATGAGGAAAGAATTAAGAAAATCTTTTCTTTATTATTTTTTGTGAAATTAAGGGTATTTAAGTATTTTCAAGAGGGGACACCATAATTCCCCCCTTGGCTTATATAATAGAGATTTTAGCGTTCCATTCATTATGGCATGAAGCCAGATTACAATGGCAGCATTACCCAATTAACACAATTCCACCAATTACAACTAATTTGTTGTTATCAAGGGAAGTTTTATTAAGCAGCATGCCATTATTGCCATCCACTTCAATTAATTACCTTAGTCATTGCTATAGAATTTGGGTATTGAATCGTTTGTCAGTCTATAGGTTCTTTCGACTACTGTCTTCACTCTTCAGGACATTTCCTGATTTAAATTAATATTATACAGTTTCAAAAATAAAATAATGTTATGCAGTTTTTAAAAAAACATCGTGAGTTAATGTTATGCAGTTTTTAAAAAAACCGTGAGTAATATTAACTGCTCATATCACACCATTTAACTGCCATACCCATTTGTAAGTTAAGTACCATAGTTACCGAACCCATTTATTCAAAATAAATATTCAAAAAATACCATACCTTGATCTTATTTGTTGCAGTGACTTAATTTTTATATATAGAGTAAACAGTGGGTAATATTTCACTAAACTTAACATAGATATTTAGGATATAGAGTAATTACTAACAGTTTTTCCTAATATATAAGAAATGCAAACAAACTTTGAAGAAAAACACTAGCAACTACAAAACACTTATGCTATTTCCTGTCTGTACGACTAAGGAGCATGGAGTATGTGCATATAATACTAAACCTTACACAACAGGCATGTAACCTCCTCTGATTCATATGAATTGAAGAAGTTCCAGTGTTGCATCTTTGTTCCCGGGGTTTGGTGACAGATGTTCCCGTACGATGCTCGACGCCTTCTGTTGAGATCGTGCATAGCGACATGGAGACTGTTCCTATTTAGGAAGGTTTTGAGCTTTCGAGCGTATGCGGATAACAACTCTTGCTTGGCAAATCCAACGAGGATGAATAACCCCTCTATACGGTCTTCATGGTATAACAATACCCCGCACACGAACTCTGCATAATCCGTGCCAATATTGTGAAGCTGATCCTGCGCGTCGTGAAGGTCACGGTGAACGAAGTAAATTTTTATCGCATCTTCAATAAGTGAAACAGGCGACGGCGGTGGTAGGGTTGACGACCTTGAGGATGATAATGATGAGGATGATGATGGTGTCCTTGGCCTTTTGAGGGAGGATGATGATGGGCGTGAATTTGACGAAGCCATGGATATAGAGCATTTTTTTAAAGGAAACAATAAAATATTTGGAGTGAACTGATGATGGGCGTGATAAGACTACATATCTCAATTATATAAGGCAACACATAGGGGACACAAAAAAATAGAAAAAGGTAAAAAAAGATAAAAAAAAAAGGAAATATAATAACTTCTTTATTTATACAAAAAAGGGAGTAAAAGAGAAAAAATTACCAAATTTAAATTGAACATCAGCTTTTTGAAAAAATAAAATACAAAGACAGTTCGCACGCATTGCGTGCATATACAACACAATCAGTTACTTCTCTCTCAACACAGTCAGTGAATAAAAAGGGCGTCTCAGTATATATCGAGGAAACCTCAGACCATAGTGGCTCACCATGTGATAATGCTGATAAGGTATGAGGGATGATGTTGATGTATCTCTTGGAATAATTTATTAGGAGAGAACAATTGAGACAAACGATCAATAAACCTTCCGATGCTCTGTATCTTAGGCATATTTTTACACTATATGAATACACGACATTTTTACACGGCTTAAAATAGGTAGATTTCCTTAGGGTCATGTCCTAAGATATTTAGGGTCATGTCTTTAAATAATAGCGACCAACACAGTGACTATTGATTCATATATAGGAGACAACACATTCTACACAACACTATGAGTCCTGCATCTCGGGATGGATGAAACCCCCGGACCATAGTGGCTCACCATGGGATAATAAGCCGATAAGGTACGAGGGATGACGTTATTGTATTTCTTAGAATGATTTATTCGAAGAGAAAAATTGAGACACACGATCGATCAATAAACCCTCCGACACTCTGTATCTTGGGCATATTTGGTACAAGGGACGAAACCCTCTAACACAGTCAGTGAATATTTACAACACAGTCAGTTACTTCTCTCTCAACACGGTTAGTGAATAAAAAGGGCGTCTCAATATATATGGATGAAACCCCAGACCATAGTGGCTCACCATGGAATAATAAGCCGATAGGGTAGGTACGAGGGATGACGTTATTGTATTTTTTGAAATGATTTATTCGGTTAGAAAAATTGAGACAAACGATCGATCAATAAACCCTCCGACACTCTGTATCTTGGGCATATTTGGTGCAAGGGACGAAACCCTCTAACTACTACTTTGAATGACATAACGTCCAATAATCGCCATTGGTGTCTCTTAATTTGGAATGAATACAAGGCATTATTGCAATGGTCGATTTAAGCACATGACCCAACACTTTAGGCTTAGAATAGGTAGATTTCCTTAGGGTCATGTCCTAATATATTTAGGGTCATGTCTTTTAGTTTTTTTTTCTTTATTTTTTTTGCTAAAGGGCTGACATGCCCATAATTTGTAATTATATGATCTTATCAATGAAAATATATCATATATTTCTTCTACTTGTTAAATTTTATTAAAGCAACTATTCATGAAATATTTAATTAACAAGGTGTAGTTACGGAAGCGAACACATGACCTTTCAAATAAATTATGTGAGAGTCTAACACTTTTATTAAGGTAATAACATTCTCATTTTGGAACTCTATTTATTATTATTTGGCACTTCATAAGCACGCCAGATGGCTTCTAATAAGGATGCCAAATGTTGGCTTTTCGAAAATTAGCCAATAATATAATATAAGATAAGTAAATTTCTTGTAAAAGAGACTCTGCCTTTTGGGCAAATAATGATATAACACCAAATTATCAAAACAAAAAAATATAATATAAGATAACTTAAGCTAAAAAAAAAAAAAACAAAATAATAGTACTTCATACGTATTTTTAGTCTGAGGCAAGTTGAATAATTAATTAGTGTCAAACTGTCCAACATCATGTCATATCAGCAATAACTTCCATTCCCGGCTTCCCGAAGAAACATATAAGGCTATAAGCCTTTAACATGCACTGCATCATTACGCCTTTTTTTTTTTTTTTTTGATAATTCAGATCTGCATTTTATTAATGACATGGGAGAAAGAGAAGACCTCAACTTATCACCAGGTATTCCTTCTCAGAAGAAGGAAACTTTTACAGTGTTACCATAGCCAATGATGAGGAGGATTCCCATCCCCTACAATTACAAACTTGGTCCATTAACAAATAGGAAATCAATTCATCATTACGCCTATTTTATCACTTCCAATGTAGAACTTTGACTTCACTAATCATGCAAACTTAATCAGGTTCTTTTGTACTTCAATTATATTTATTAAAGCAATTAATCATCAAATATTTGATACAAAAAATAAAACCTTAATTTTGTACTACCATCTAAACACACTACTTTGAGTGAAATAATGTCATAGAATAACCATTGGTGTCTCCTAAGAATGAATAGCAAATTAGCAATTATTATCAATTGATTCTTATAGCAATTGATCAATATAAACCTCGACTTCAAGAGAATACACATATAGAATATCTAATTAATTACAAAGACAATAATACAATCTTGTTTCTTAAATTTTGGTTAATGAGTAAGAAATTAAGAATATAACAGATGCAATTAAATGGTGTAGTGGTTAATTTGTATGAATATAGCAAATAAAAGATCTGAACACCCTATTAGTGGCGAATTAAGGACATGATACAACATTTCATTTAATTGCGTTTAGTGGAGATAATAACATATTTGATAAGGCTATCATTTGTAAAGTTATGTCATTTATCATTTGTAAACCTTATCGGCTTATTATCCCATGGTGAGCCACTATTATCCGGGGGTTTCACCCATACTGAGACGCAAGAGTCATTGTGTTGTGTATTTTTCACCTTTAAGGACCTCCCATTTTTTTTCACCTTTAAGGATCTAACAAATCCTGCATTTAATCACATACCAAATGTGAAGTCCTATATTTTTATTTTTTTTGAATTAATAGTCCATTTTATTAAAAAAATAACATAAATAATAAGGAGATCAGAGTAAATAATAAGGTCGTAAAAAAAACATGTCGTGTACACTTTTAAAAAAAGGCACCGTACGAGGTCCCAACATTTGACATCTTTATTAGACGACATTTGGCGTGCTTATGAAATGCCAAATCATTATATCATTGAAAGAAATAGAGTTCCAAACTAACAAAAACTAGTTTTTAGGCCGGGCGATTCCCCGGGTCAGTCACAATTATCTAAAATATTCTTATTCAAAAAATTTGTACTTTGTAGTTGATTTTATAGCTTTTTAGCAAAATTTTGTCTATTGCAAAATTGAAATCACTATAGGGTCCATGCCAAAAGGCCTCATACTAATGAAGTTGGTGAACTCTTATAGGTAACTCTTTCTTATCTCCCCGATGTGGGACTTGGTATGTATACCCAACAATCCTCCCCTAGGACGAAAGACCACTAAACCAATTAATTTTTCGTGTTATAGTTATGAAGTAAAATATTACTAAATGAAAATGCATAGAGTTTGAAACTAATAAAAACTAGTATATTGGCAATGGCGATGCCCCGAGTCAGTTATAATTATCAAACATTAGCTTTTCATAATATTTCGTATAGTGCGAAATTGAAGAGAAATTTGTTAAAAACAACCTTTTATAAGCAACTTTTTGTCAAAAACAACCTTTTAAATTTTTTGTTGTCAAGAGAAACCTTAAACCTAAAAATAATTATCGTGCTTATAGGGTTTATTTTATGCAACCAAATATGGCCAGGATACATAGCATGTAATAGTCTATGTCCTAATCTTCTTTGATCATGTCCCTTAAGTAATCAATCTTTTACTGGTGTGAGAGAATTAGTTGTTCTCCCAAAGGAAATTGAGCTAGGCCATGTCCAACGCCAAACTGGGTCACGTCCTAAAATATTGGCTATTGTCATTTACTAATTTAGTAACTCCTTAAGTAAATTTTAATCACATGATCCAACACATTAATCACCATTGGTGTCTCCTAAAACAATTGAGACGATCGTTCAATAAACCCTCCGACGCTCTGGATCTTGGGCATATTTGGTACAAGGGACGAAACCTGTAACCACTACTTTGAATGAGATAACGTCCAATAATCACCATTGGTGTCTCTTAATTAGGAATGAATACACGACATTATTGCATTGGTCGATTTAAGCACATGACCCAACAATCAGGCTTAAAATAGGTAGATTTCATTAGGGTCATGTCCTAAGACATTTAGGGTCATGTCTTAAAATAATAGCATCGGAGGGTTTACTGATCGATCGTTTGTCTCAATTGTTCTCTCCGAATAAATGATTCCAAGAAATACAATAACATCATCGCTCGTACCTTATCGGCTTATTATCCCATGGTGAGCACCTATGGTCCGGGGGTTTCATCCATACCGAGACGCAAAACCCATTGTGTTGGGTAGAATGTCTTGTCTCCGATATAAATCAATAGTCATTGTGTTGGTCATTATTACTTAAAGACATGACCCTAAACAATAAATATCTTAGGATATGACCCTAAGGAAATCTACCTGTTATAAGCCTAAAGTGCTGGGTCATGTGCTTAAATCCACCAATTCAATAATATCGTGTATTCATTCCTAATTAAGAGACACCAATGGAAGATACAGAGGGTCGGAGGGTTTATTGATCGATCGTTTGTCGCAATTGTTCTCCCCGAATAAATCATTCCGTTTATTGATCGATTGTTTGTCTCAATTGTTCTCTCTCCGAATAAATAATTAGATATAAAATTCATTTTTTTAATTCTGCATGTATATGATTTTAGGTCACGACCTAGGCCACGTTAGGACATAACCTAAGAAAATTTACTTCTTATGGTCGAATATACTTGACTCCGGTTACATAAAACATTCATTGGGATTTGTGGGAGGGAGTTAATTCTTTGTCCAAGAGGCATAAGTTCATAACTCCTCAGGCTGTTTCACTACCTACTATTCAATTAGGCCTTTCATTGGCTTGTGTTATATTAGTGTCTTTTCATTCAATAATGCTCTTTTTATAATGAAACTAGTCTTTTGGCCCAGGCGATGCCCCTGGTCAGTTACAATTATCAAATATATTAATAACCTCCATTTCTAAATAAGTGCAACACTTTGACTTCCACGCTTGCCAACGCACAACTTTGACCACTAATATCTCTAATTATGTATTTGTAAAAGTTATAAAAAGTTGATATAATGAAAATATTCATTTAAATTAATCTAACAACATTTTATATGATCATGTTTGTGTTTTTATACTAGTAAAAAAATTACGGTCAAAGTGAGGTGTGTGAATAGTGCAAAAGTCAAAGTGTTGCACTTATTTAGAAACGGAGGAAGTATTATTTACAAATTTCATAATTGATTTTATTAGTTTTCGTAATATTCAGTTTATTCGAAATTGAAAAATGGGCGTTATAGCATGATAAGTTGTTTAAAAAAAATTCTAAATAATTGGGGAATGGGCGTTATGGCATGATAAGTTGTTTAAAACAACTTCTAAATAATTGGGGATAAACATTTATTTTACTAGGAGATATCCCAGGAAATCTTAGGAAGTGTCCTTTAATGTTTTTTTAATACTCTATTAGTGGTTGCTAGGTGTAGCAAATGTCCGGATGTCCTCTTGCATTAGTGTTTTTCATTGAATACTCTTTTTTTTATAAGTTTGAATTTTGTGAATTTTGTTACAACTGCCTCGTAAACTACCTAAGTTTGAAGTTCATTTAATTTTGCATTACAACGTTTGAATTTTTTTATAAGAAAGAGAGAGGAAAGGAACTGTGGAAAGCAAGGGTGACTGTCAACAAACATCTTCATTTGTTCCCCTCAAAAATAATAAAAAACATCTTCATTTGTTCATCTTCTTCAACGGAAAAACCAACTTCTTCAAAGATAAGCGTGTGAGAAATATGGGTAGAGTACGTCGGCTGCAAGTGCAACCATGGTCTTCTAAGCGTGTGAGGAGTACGGCTAGAGTACATGGGCTGCAACCACGGATTGTAGACCTTACAACTGCGAACTTCACAACTGGATACCAAATCCCCCAAGATGCTACTACAATTGTTATCACAATTATGAGTTTAGTGAGTGGGGATCCTGGTATAAGGATGAGTATGTTCGAAAACCTTCCGCTCAACATTGCGTTCCAAAGATACGCTGATTGGGTGAATTACGCCCGGCAATATTGCGAGTTCAGATTGGGGGGGAACCGATGGATGGGAACCAATGCCTTTTGGATCTTCAAAGGCCTATTGACTCTCCAATCTTCGTAACTGGAACTGTAAGAAACTTCCTCTTTACCATTGACCAACGTTTGTTTTTATTTTCTTGTATTCTTATAACCGCTCTTCCTGTATCAGAAACCTTCCATGAACATGGCAAGCCATATAATACGCTTCACAATTACTCGGTTAGGGTCAAAACCGCACTTTAGTACAGAGGTCACTGTCTCCCGATCAGATAGCATTGGCAAAATCAGGCAAATATGGGCCGAGTTTTCGGGGAAGAGAGTGGAGAATGTACGTCTGTTCAACTGTACACATGGATGTTTGGAAGACGACCTAAAGGTTTGCCACTGCCTGATCGACAATAATAGCTTCGTCAGGGCCCAAGAACTTCCCCTGGATCCTGGCCAATAGCCTATTTGATGTGATACGTAGTAAGTAGTAACAAATTTAGTGTTATCAGGATTGGTCTACATTGTATGTCCGTTTAATTAAGAACATAAGATTGACTATGTATGTCTGTTTAATTACTCGTGGATTTAACATATGAATGACTATATTTATACTCGTGGATTTGTGTAAGTTTTTCACTAGCACACTATGTGCACGCGATGCGTGCGACAATATATTAATATTAATATAAAAAAGTGTTAAAAAACTAACTTAAGAATGTAATATTTATGGTGAATTCATATATGAGCGTTATGATTTTTTATTTGCATTGCTCTAGTGTAAAGAGTAATGTTTTCCAGAATGGATTATGCCGAGGTAGGATATGTTATCTTGTACTATTTGGTAGATAATTCAATAACTCTCATTTTAAACAATAATCTAGGTTATGTTTTTTGTTTATTTAAATATACATATATTTTATAGGCGTATTTTATGAGTAGTTCTTCAATTTAATTTCACTGGTTAATTGAGGTTTTTAGGCATACTATGGTGAGTAATGCTTCAATAAAAAAATATAAATTGATATTATCTAATGATAAATGTTTATCACTTTAATTATTTATTATCTCAACTGATTGTAAGCCCCCCCCCAAAAAAAAAAAAAATTTTGGATATTCTCTAAGTTTCTTAATTCTTTTATGGTTTGTTTATGCGTGTTATTTGAAATTGTTATTCCAACTTAGAGTTAGATAGTAAGAATCTTTGTAAATCTTTGCTCTTATAATTGTTTGAAAATTGATTTAGTCATCAGTTTATAATTTCAATTGTGAGCTTCCTCTTTTTACACATTTTTATGTATATCTTTTTGGTAATGTAGAACTTTTCTTATTACCCATATTTGTTTGTAAATAAGGATAGAATTAAGAAAATCTATTTTATTATTATTTTTGTAAGATTAAGGGTATATAAGTCTTTTGAAGAGGGGACACCATAGCTCCCCCTTGGCTTATATAATGGAGATATGTTTCGTTCATATCAAATTTAATTTACACTTCCCATAAACGACAATAATGGTCTCACTTTTACGCAAAATATAGTCTGTTTGGTTCATTTGTCTCGAGAGATTGGTTTAGTCTCCGAATAATCATGTGTAAGGTCAGGTCCTAAGACTTCCTTGGTGATGTCCTAAAATACGGAAGACGAAAGCAATCCATCGTATTGAGAAGGGTGTCTTCTTTTGTCATATGTGTTAATAGTTTTTCGACATGGGTGTTACGACATGGGTGGACGTTTTCGCGCATGGCAATTATTTTATTTATTTTCCAATCGTATGTGGCTGGCATGAATTAGTTCAGCAGTTCACATAAAAACCTATGAAGTCAGATCCATGGTTTTGTGTAGAGTTTCTTGCACCCTATGAATCAATAGTAATTTATTTGGTTGATTTTGAGGATCGCATTTATTTTAGGAAATGTTCCGGGAAATCTTAGGACGTGCCCTTTCCTATACGTAAAGAAAATAACGTCATTCCTCGTACCTTGTCGGCTTATAGTACCTTATATTTCCTTTATATTTACGAATAAATCATTCCAAGAAATACAATAACATCATCCCTCGTACTTTATCGGCTTATTATCCCATGGTGAGCCATTGTATTATGTAGAATGTCTTGTCTCCTATATATGAATCAATAGTCATTGTGTTGGTCGCTAATATTTAAAGACATGACCCTAAATATCTTAGGACATGACCCTAAGGAAATCTACCTATTGTTTGATTTCCACATTAAGTCGTACGGTGTTCTAAGCCTAAAATGTTGGGTCATGTGCTTAAATCCACCAATGCAATAATGTCGTGTATTCATTCCTAATTAAGAGACGCCAATGGTGATTATTGGACGTTATCTCATTCAAAGTAGTGGTTATAGGGTTTCATCCAACCAAATATGCCCAAGATGCAGAGAGTCGGAGGATTTATTGATCATTTGTCTCAATTGTTATCTCCGAATAAATCATTCCAAGAAATACAATAACGTCATCCCTCGTACCTTATCGGCTTGTTATCCCATGGTGAGCCACTATGGTCCGGTGGTTTCATCCATACCGAGATGCAAGAGCCATTGTGTTGTGTAGAATGTCTTGTCTCCTATATATGAATCAATAGTCATTGTGTTAGTCGCTATTATTTAAAGACATGAACCCCAAGTGGTTATTGGACGTTATCTCAGTCAAAGTAGTGGTTAGAAGAACTAACTAGTTGAGTTATACTAGCCTACTTTGATCACGTATAAATATTCTAGTCTAATTATCACTAGAAATTAGAAACCATGATTTGAAAGCACTAATTCTAAATGCAAGTTCCCTATTGCATAACCAAGGACAACATAAATGTTAAAATAAACAATCGGATTTTTAGAACCATTGTCAATTTGTTTTAGGTAATGACCCGTTTTACTTTGGGCGATTACCTAAACTATTATAAAATACCTAAACTACGCTGTTTCATACTGGTCATGTCCTAAAAGCATCTGTCATGTATCAAACATCTTTTTTTGACATTTGTGTACAAACACGTTTGTCATGGATCAAAACGTTTAAAGAGAAATTTGTCATCTCGCATATATAAGAAAAAACATAGTCAAATGTGGTCTTGTTAGAACCGTCTCAATGCGAACATTCCAAATACCAATTTTTTTAAAAATTTTTACTTACACCCAATAAGAGATAATAACGTTTAAAGAAGTGTCTCGACAAATGTGAAAAAGCAAATGGTGCAACTAAATAAATACAAAGGTAGTACAAAACGCTAGTAAATGACCCATTTTACACATGATAGCCTTATTAAATTTGTTATTATCTCGACTAAACCATTAAATATGTTTCGAATATAATATATATAATGCAAATGAGGTGTATGCAATTATCTATCTATACAAATATATTAAAAGGCGTGCGAAAGAAAGCCTATGTGCCACTTGGCACTCTCCTCAACTTTCTAATGCAAGTGCTTTATGTCTATGTGTACTCCTCACTTTTAAAAAAAAAATGTGTAAGTGCAAGGTATCGAACACGTGACCTTTGAAATGAAAAGTTAGAGCTTAACCATCAATACACTATGAATTTGTTGTCTAATGTTTCAAATAAAATATGATAAAGTTTTGTAATAAGTATACTTAACTAAAAAGACTTGAACAAGTATATACATTTCTAACACTCTTATTACGTAACTTACAAGAGAATATTGATGTTATATTCTCTTACCACAACTCCTTTTAAGGTATTGTTTTCAAACTCAATCCTTTCAATTTTTCTTTACTTATCACGTTGTGACGTGAATATTTCAATTTCTTAATGGACAAAAAATACGAAAAGTAGCAAAATAAATTATAAAATTTAAAAATAATAACATATTAGTTTATTGTAACTGACCCGAGGCATTGCCCGGGCAAAAAAAAAACTAGTTATTGTCTAAACCAATGTGTTTAGTAGCATGAATTACCTATAGTTCACATAATACCAAATATAGTCATAGGCCATTGTGTTGTCTAGAATGTCTTGCTTCTATGAGTCAATAGCCACTAGGTTTGTCGTTTTTCGAGCATGGAATGTTTTATTTAGGTTTATCAGTTATGCCAAGAGATTGGTTTAGTCTCCCATCAACCATGCAGTAGGACATATCCCAACCAGCATAGGTCATGTCCTAAAACAACGACATTTTTCCTTTTACTATTCAAGTACGGTATTGTTCATCCTACACGCATAAGTTAAATGCACTGTTGATTGTTCTCCATATTAATAAATGTATGTGTACTTCACGGTTGTCACCTCCACTCTTACAGTTAGTTTCCTTTTTATTTTTATTTTTTTTTATTTTACTTAATTATAGTGGGTATGTAATATGTTACCCTTTTTTTTCTATTTTTTGGTGTCCTATGCTCCTATCCCTCTTGACATATAGAATACTAGCCTTTACATGCACGCTATTCGTGCGAAATCATATATTCTTTAATTACGTCTAGTAATAATTTTTGTCAAAAATTGTTTACAAAAATTTAAAAAGGGAATCGTAGTTATGTGTTTTTTGTTTGCAAATGATGAAGAAGATAATATAATGATGAGGAAGAAGTTGCAGTGTAACTTGTTTTTGGGATAAGAGATAAATTAGGGATTTTAATTTTTTTTTGTAAATATGGTTGGCACTTGGTAGTTACCCTTCTCTTTTTATTTTTATGCTTTATTTTTGTAAATATGTGCGTGGCAAAGGCTTTAGGACATGACTCATTAACGGTCCGTTATGTTCAGCTTATTTTGTGTTATCTTATCTTATAAGATCTTTTAAAATCTTATCTGATCTGATCTTATCTTATCTTATCTTATGTGATATTATCTGATCTTATCTTATAAGATCTTATATAAGTTAAAATAAGTTGAACAGAACGGACCCTAACAATATGTGGTTAATCTTATCTTATCTTATCTTATCTTATCTGATATTATCTTATCTTATGTGATATTATCTGATCTTATCTTATAAGATCTTATATAAGTTAAAATAAGTTGAACAGAAAGGACCCTAACAATATGTGGTTAATAATAATTCAAAATAACGTAGAAATGGGCAAAAATCGATAATCAACAAAAAATGTATGGTTTACCTTTACCATTTGATCTAAGTTTACCTTTACCATTTGATCTAATAAAAGTCCTAACGTAGCGTAGGGTGTAACCTATCTGATCTGATCTTATCTTATATGATCTTATCTTATCTTATCTTATAAGATCTTATATAAGTTAAAATAAGTTAGACATGACGGACCCTAACAATATGTGGTTAACAATAATTCAAAATAACGTAGAAATGGGTAAAAATAGATAATCAACAAAAAATATATGGTTTACCTTTACCATTTGATCTAATAAAAGTCCTAACGTAGCCTAGGGTGTCACCTAAAATTATTGCCGTGCTCAATAAACGACCAACCCAATATAATGAATCAATAGTCATTTATTTCGTTGTTTTTTTCGATCGCAATTATTTTAGGAAATGTCCCTGGAATTAAAGTTTCCATTAAATATGTTTCTAATATATATAATGCAAATGAGATTTATGCAATTATTATTGTCTAAACCTATGTGTTTAGCATGAAATACCTATAGTTCACATAATACCAAACATAGTCATATGCTATTGTGTTGTGTAGAATGTCTTGCTTCTATGAGCCAATAGCCACTTCGTTGGTCGTTTTTCGAGCATGGAATGCTTTATTTAGGACATGACGCAGACTATCTTAGGTCACCGTCTCCCCATTAGAAGAGATCGGCGAAATCAGGCAAATGATTCTATATGACGTTATTTTATTTCTTCGAATGATTTCTATCATTGATCGGCACCCATTTATTACAATTTGAGACTAACGATCAATAAACCCTCCCGCGCTCTGGATCTTGGCCATATTTCGTAGGATGAAAACCCTCTACAAAGCGTGTTTTAGCTACCCTACATGGCTACATGCAAGGTTATAAATTATTTATTTAGTGTCAAATATGTTTTATCTTTAGGAAATATTAAATATACAGATCCAATGTTTGTCCTGCATTTACCAACTATATTACATAATCAACTGGGGAAAACTATTATATGTTCTCATACCCCTTTCTCCGTGGTCAGTAATATTGATGCGAAACTCCTATGCAACTATGCGGCGCGGGATCGATTTCTCATTCAGGCAAGCAGATTATGTCCCTTTTTTAAATGATGTTCATATTTTCTTCGCACATTATAAATTGGAGATGATGTTGTGTCCAGCTGTGGAGGGTGAATTGCTCATTTACGATTGACATGATGGATAGGCACTTGTACAATGTCACTTCTTAATTGAGTGTGGAGAGATAAACATACAATAAATGGTTTGTTAATACTCCAACTGCCAATATCTTATGATCTACTCTTTCCCTAAATAGAAGAGAGTATCCTTTGTTTCTTCCATTATGTTCCAAACAAACAAATAAAGGTTACTCTTCTCCAAATTATCAAATAGTAAAAGGTAACTCTTCTCCTAAAACTTTAAGGTTTACTTATAATTTTCAAGTGATCCGAACTTCATGGAGATGAACGGGTGTACCATCGAGTGTTGCCCTCCAGCAAAAACACGCATTATGTGGAGGATGAAACATGGATGTGAAGTAAGCTCTGGTAAATTTTTCCTTAATTGTTTATTTATTATTGTAGTTATTTACATATGAAAGTAGTGTTATGTTATGATTTCCAGATTTCACCGTCAATATACAAAGTCAAAGTCAACACTCTATTATATATATTTGTATGTAACCCTATTTTAAATGCAGTCAAAGTGAAAACAATATTTATACAAAGTCAATTTGCCACTCATTTAATTCATGTAAAATTAACATCAACTATTATACCCGTCCTGGCGACCAAACTATTCCAGTTTGTTACAAACTTAAGGTATGTATATTTGTTGCTGTTGGCAAAAATTTACAAAGTTAAGGTACGTTATAAAGTTAAGGTATGTTATAAAGTTAAGGTATGTAAATTTGTTGCAGTTGTAATAAAATAATTGTAAAATTATCATCAGCTATTTTAAATGTTCCATGTTTTTCTAGCAAGGTATGTATATTTGTTGTTGTTGGCAAAAACTCATAAAGTTAAGGAATGTATATTTGTTGGTGTTGTAATAAAACAATTGTAATTTAACATCAGCTATTTTAAATGTTCCATGTTTTTCACGCATTAATAAAAAGAACCACATTTTTAAGGTATGTAGATTTGTTGTTGTTGTAATTACATAACCGCATATGAAAAAGATATTTCATGTTCCGGTAACAATAAACCAATTATTTCGTGGCACACTTACTCTCAAAATGGTACTTGTACGAGTTTTCCGTAGATAAATTATGTAAGCTGCAACGTCAGTACTCCGCATTCATGTCAATGGTAGAGCAAGTGCTTGGTTCGCTTAAGGTCACTGAAATGATGTTAAGATGCGAGAAGCATGATGTGTTGCTGCGGGCTACTAATGGTGATTTCATGTGTCCTCATGAGATTGGTAAAATTTGTAACCGGAAGGCCGGAATGGATAACGTCCACAAAATACATAGGGAACTTTATCGCAAACTTTGGGTGTTCTTAGAACTCCTTCGTAATTCCATTGGGTCCGCCCAAGTCAGAAACATTTTGGGGAAGTCAAATCATATCACTGATATTGAAGTCAGTTTGAAGAAGTTGACGAGTTTTTGGCCGACTTTGATGAATTTGTTTAGAAAATGGAAGTGCATAGTGATGGTGAGAATGTGAACGATAATTCTCCAACTCCGGGGCTTATTACACTTGACCATCCGGTAGCCCAACACAACCAGGCTACAAAAAATTAAATTATTGTTCAAACTATTATTCGATCTATGGTTGATTGGTTGTGTTATTATTATTGCTTTAGTCTTTATATCAAAAGTTAAATCTTTATTTGGTACCAGAATGCATTTTTAAGCTTTCCTACTCTGATATGAAATGTTACAAATTAACCAAAATTTTCAGCTACGTTATTGAACAGTTCAAAATAGGTCACCTTCAATTTAAAAAGATAATAACAACTACAAAAGAACCTCAATTATTTTAGATTACAAAAAAACCAATTCGTACATATAGCTACATAAGGTTGTTGCTCGATAAACGACCAATCCAAT
>CANSNZ010000978.1:905000-1000000 GCA_947646795.1 Beta lomatogona | reverse complement strand
TCAATTTGCCACTCATTTAATACATGTAATATTAACATCAACTATTATACCCGTCCTAGCGACCCAACTATTCCAGTTTTTTACAAACTTAAGGTATGTATATTTGTTGCTGTTGGCAAAAATTAATAAACTTAAGGTATGAAATTAAGATATTAATAAAAAGAACCACATTTTTAAAATAAATATAATTAAGGTATGTAGATTTGTTGTTGTTGTAATTAAATAACTGCATATGAAAAAGTTTTTTCGTGTTCCTGTAACATCAAACATATAATTTCGTGGCAGACGTACTCCCAACATGGTATAAGTACGAGTTTTCCGTAGATAGATTATGTAAGCTGCAACGTCAGGTACTCCGCATTCATGTCAATGGTAGAGCAAGTGCTTGGTTCGCTTAAGGTAACTGAAATGATGTTAAGATGCGAGAAGCATGATGTGTTGCTGCGGGCTATTAATGGTGATTTCATGTGTCCTCATGAGACTGGCAAAATTTGTAACTGGAAGGCCGGAATGGATGACGTCCACAAAATACATAGGGAACTTTATCGCCAACTTTGGGGGTTCTTAGAACTCCTTCATAATTCCATTGGGTCCGCCCAAGTCAGAAACATTTTGGAGAACTTGAATACTATCCCTGATATTGCAAGTCAGTTCGATGAGTTTGTTAAAGAAATGGAAGTGGATAGTGATGATGAGAATGTGAACGATAATTCTCCAACTCCGAGACTTATTACACTTGACAGTCCGGTAGCACAACACGACCAAGCTACAAAAAAATAAATTATTGTTCAAACTATTATTATTGCTTTAGTCTTTATATGAAAAGTTAAATCTTTATTTGGTTCCAAATAAGCTATCCTACTCTAATACGAAAGGTTACAAATTAACCAAATTTTTCAGCGATGTCATTGAGCAATTCAAAATCGGTCACCTTCAATTTATAAAGATAATAACAACTACAAAAACATAAGGTTGTTACTCGATAACCGACGAATCCAACATTCCAACGGCTATTGATTCATAGGATGCATTAAATTCTATTAGTTCATGTTGAACACATTTGATATTACAGTAATAAATGTATTCATATTATTTGTATTATAGGAAATATAATTTTAGGTAAATTTTGTAAGGACATGTCCTAGGGTTTCCTGGGTCATTACATAAAAACATTATCTATTGCATTGGTTGATATATGCGCGTGGCAAATGCTGCAGGATATGACTCACAACATGTGGTTAATAATAATTTCAAATACCGTAGAAATGGGAAAAAATAGATAATCAACAAAAATGTATGGTTTACCATTTGATCTAATAAAAGTCCTAACATAGCGTAGGTCGTGACCTAACATTATTGCCATGCTCAATAAACGACGACCAACCCAATGATAAACACATAGGTTTAGACAATGGTAAATGTAGTGGTTATTGGACGTTATCTCCTATGAATCAATAGTCATTGTGTTGGTCGCTATTATTTAAAGACATAAACCTAAGGAAATCTACTTATTATTTGATTTCCACATTAAGCTGTATTTAGGCGCGTGGCAACTACTTTAGGACATGACTCACTAACAATACCAAATTGACGAAGAAATGGGCAAAAAATATATAATCAACAAATAATGTATGGTTAACCATTTCATCTAATAGATATGTCTAGGGTTTCCTGGGTCATTACATAAAAACATTATCTATTGCATTGGTCGATATATGCGCGTGGCAAATGCTTCAGGATATGACTCACAACATGTGGTTAATAATAATTTCAAATACCGTAAAATGGGCAAAAAATAGATAATCAACAAAAATGTATGGTTTACCATTTGATCTAAAAATGGGCTAACTTTACACATGATAGCCTTTTCATTTAGTTTTCTTGTCAAAAAAAAAAAAAAAACACTTTAGGGGAAATGACGTAACATGTTCAATTTACAAAATAATAAGCTTGCCGTGGAACTTGCGAACCTAGTTTCCGAAAACAAACTGCTAGACAGAAATACCCTTTAACCTCCATGTTTTCCATCATTAGGGAAATTGGTTTCCGAACATTAAATTGGTTTCCGAATATTAATTGTAACATCAAAAAGTGTTAAAAAAACTAACTTAAGAGTGTATTATTTATGGTGAATATTTGATGAACGTTATGATTTTTTATTTGCATAGCTAGGGTAAAGAGTAATGTTTTTCAGAAAGGACTAAGTCGAGGTAGGATATGTGTTATCGTGTATTTGGAAAATATTCAACAATTCTCCTTTTAAACAATGATCTAGGTTATGTTATTTATTTATTTTAAAATACATATATTTTATATGCGTATTTTGTGAGTAGTAGTTCAATTTAATTTCACTTGGTAATAGAGGTTTTTAGGTATACTATGATGAGTAGTGCTTCAATTAAAAAAAATTATAAATTGATATTATCTGATGATGTATGTTTATATCTTTAATTATTTATTATCCCAACTGATTGTGCTCCCCAAAAAATTTTAAAAATGATATTCTCTAATTAAGTTTCTTAATTCTTTTATGGTTTGTTAATGCATGTTATTTGAAGTTGTTATTGCAACTGAGAGTTTAGATAGTAAGAATCTTGTGAATCTTTGTTTTTATAATACTTTGAAAATTGATTTAGTCATCAATTTATATTTTCAATTGTGAGTTTCCTCTTTTTACACATTTTTATGTATTTATTTTTGGTAATGTAAAACTTTCTTTACTACCCATATTTGTAAATAAGGAAAGAATTAAGAAAATCTTTTCTTCATTATTTTTTGTGAGATTAAGGGTATATAAGTATTTTCCAGTGGGGTAGCGTAATTTTTATGATACTATGGAATACCAAAAAAATTGTAACTAATAAATTCAAAATATCACAAATCAAAATACAGCCTCAAAGAAAAAATTACAATTATTTACGATGCGTTCTCGATTTTCGAAACCGATTTACAATGGTACCAACTTTTAAATCCCAAAACAAATATAGCAATACCAATTTATATTTTTTCTAGGAAAAAGTATTCTTCTCTATTCCAATTGAGTTCTTTTGTAAAGGTGTAGTTCAAATTTCTTTAGAAAATAAAATAATTAGAATCGAATACTAGGTAAAAGAATTTAAAAGAGAATACTAAAATGGGCAGTGTTTGTATATTATTTTCCTTGAATCAACGTTTAGAACATTTATAAAGTGAATGATATTTTTTTTTAAATAACAATCTATTTCTAGTACAATTGAATTTTTCTTTTTTTGGAAATGTAGTTCAAAGTTTTTAATAAAGAATGAGGTAATGAAAGATGAAAGGAAATATAAATAAAGTGCAGCAAAAAAAAGTTTAAGAAATAATCACAAATCAGGAAGGTCAAATGGTCAATGAAAGATAAAGCTAAGAGAAATATGAACAAAGTATAGGCCAAAAATTTAAAAAAGAATGATAAATGAGGTAAAACAAAGAATAAAGGCAAGGAGCTAGAAAATGGCTATAATGATTGTACCATGTTTCGAACCTGCGACCTTACACGACTAATCTTAAATCAAGAGGCTTGTACCAATGCGCTACATAAGCTTTGCAGTGCATGTTTGTTGAAGAAAATATATGTATAGTTACAGAGTTTCAGTTTCTCTTTTTTTTTTCCCGCCTGATTTTGAGGGGTAGCATGTGCTACCCCTTGTTACTAGTTAGATCCGCCCACTGGACACCATAGCTCTCCCCTTGGTTTATATAATTGAGATAAGCATTCGACAGATCTGCAAGTCAGTATCTATAAGTTGAAGTTCCAACCATTAACGAACAAGCATGAATCCAATATCTTCCAGGTTAGTATTAGTGAACTATATTTTATTCAGCGTTTTAAAAATTTACATCATAATTGTGCACGAAATATGATGGTTTATAATTTAGTGATGTATGGAAAACCTAAGTATGGATTACCAGTTGCATTATAATTCTTAAGTGATGTATGGAAAACCTAATTATGGATTACGATATGCATTATAATTCAAATTATTTGATTTAACAGCATTCATAAGACAGTACGGTTTACGATATGGTATGGTGGAATATTAGTTTTTCATCCACGACGAGAATACAAAAATGGAAAACACGTATCGTATAGATATACTCACGAGGATTTCACATAGGAAAATATGGAAAACCTGATTTTTGGGTTAGGCTATGAGAAATTTAAAATTTGGTATGTACCCCTCATATCTAATCTAAGTTGGTCTGTAAATAAGGTTGATAATTCTGAGGATTTCTACTATCTAAAGAAGGACGCAACAAAATTGACGTTCATGAATTTGTTCATTCAAAATTTAGCCCAACACACCCCCAATAAAAGGAACTGAGAAACCAAGCCCATCCAAAGCATCAGATTACCACTCATCGTCTCCTGGTTCACCTATTGAAGAAGTATCCACGCATCCTACTTTGGTCATTCAAAATTTAGCCCAACACACCCCAAACAAAGGAACTGATGAACCAAGCCAACCCAAACACACCCCCGAGAAAGGAACTAAGAAACCAAGCCCACCCAGATCATCAGATTACCACCCATCGTCCTGTGGTTCACCTATTGGAGAAGTATCCAGGCATCCTGCTTCAAATCCTGGGATGGGATGTGATGTTAGCAAATTTGGTAGTCTTGTTTCTAAATTGACTAAAACACAAGTCCAGTGGGTTAAAGAGATGGGTTTTAAGAATTTGTTGAAGATTGCGGTGTATGACATTGATCCATGTTTTGGATTTTGGATAACACACAAATTCGATCATAAAACATCGAGGCTTTTTATTAGAGATAATTACTGGGTCACTGTCGATGACAACATGGTAGGATGGGTACTAGGCATACCTTCAGGTGGTGACCTCTATTATCCAACTCACACCAGAAAGGAGATTTGCAAACGGTTTAAGAGTGAATACAAAAAGGCAACTAAGTATGGTGCAATTAGAGAAACAAAATTGCTCGAAATGGTAACCACTGAGGTCAGCGACAAAGAAGCGTTCCAGAGACATTTCCTCCTTTATGCACTAGGAATCCTACTTTGTCCAACTAAGAAATGTGGATGGGTAAGTCCTAAACATCTTTATGTTTTGGACAAGGCCAAAAATACCAGAGAGTTCAACTGGGGAAAGTACGTATTGGATTCGCTAACCTACTACAAGTCAAAGTTTTACACATCTAAACTGGGATTTGGGGGTTGCACATTCTTATTGTTAGTAAGTATCAATGAGGGAACATATTGCTGTAGAAGTTCATTTACATTTTTAATATCTTCATACATCTAATAACCAATAATAGTTTGCTTTCATTACTTGTACAGCTTATCTATCTAGACAGAATTTCCCATGGTGTAGAGGTAGAGTGGAATCCAAGTGCAACGCGGGTAGGGCAATGGGAACACAATAGTTCGGTGAATGCTTTGGCGTCTGACATAAATGAAGCTGGTGATTATGGATTCGCGGATGCAGTTGGAAATGTTATTTACGGACATCCTCATCCTAGCTGATGGAAATTTTTATTTGCTTTATAAATGAGAATGTAATAGAAAGCGTTTACTAATTTCCTAAAATATGATTCTACAGTTAGTGGGACAATATTAAAAAAGGCTACTACTATTTACATTGTTCATTTACATCCAGATGGATTAGCCAGTATGTTTCTTATCGTTAATTTGTCCTGAACTCCTCATCATGTGTTACTCTACACTAGCCTAAAGTAAGTTTATTTGATTTATATATTTTGTTTTATATAAATTACGGTCATTCATGATAAACACATAGGTTTAGACAATGGTAAATGTAAGTGGTTATTGAGGTTATTGGACGTTATCTCATTCAAAGTAGTGGTTACTGGTTAGAGGGTTTAATCAATACTGAGACACAAGAACCATTGTGTTGTGTAGAATGTCTTGTCTCTTATGAATCAATAGTCATTGTGTTGGTCGCTATTTTTTAATTTCCACATTAGTTGTAGACCTAGAATGTCTTGTCTCCTATGAATCAATAGTCATTGTGTTGGTCGCTATTATTTAAAGACATGACCCATGATATCTTAGGACATTACCTAAGTAAATTTACCTAATATTTGATTTCGACATTGTCATTGAAGTAGTTAGTTCCTAGAGTAATAGTTTAGACAATCTCCCAAAGTAAGATTGGGCCATTACCTTAAACAAACTGACAATGGTTCTAAAAATGCAATTGATTATTTTAACATTTATGTTGTCCTTGTTTATTAAATATGGAACTTGCTTTTAAAATTAGTGGTGATTCCTTATCTCCAGTGATAACTAGACTATAATATTACTACGTGATCAACTCATCAAAGTAGGCCAGTATGACTCAAAGTTCCCATAGTAAAAGTTTAAGTGATCACCCAAAGTAACACGGGTCATTACCTAAAACAAACTAACAATGGTTCTAAAACGGGTAATAGCTTTTTGGCCTGAGATTCCTTTTACGGCCGCGAATCTTCGATATTTTAACTTTTTCAGGGAATCTCTCCCACTGAATCAATCTCCCCCTTTTACACCAAAAGTTGAACCATTCATAATAGAATAATACTGCCGAGAACAAAATTACAAAAATGGAGATACGAGTGAGTTTCATATCAGGACTTGTGAACACGGAGACAGGTGGTATCAGCACGTCTAATGTTTCTCCCCAGTTGTTTATGTACTATGGTACGCAAAAGAAAGATAAAAATAAGATACACGCAAGTTTACATTTGCTGATAGGAAAACAATTTTGACACAGAATAAATGTTTAACTTAGAATAAATGTTTATGTACTATGGTAGCTAAAACACGCTGTTGATTATATACTACCTCCGTATTTTTTTCGTTGCACCATTTGCTTTTTGGCACTATTCATCAACCACAGAGCGTCGGAGGGTTTATTGATTGTTTGTCTCAATTGTTCTCTCCGAATAAATCATTCCAAGAAATACAATATGACTATATTTTTCCCTCAGAAAACATAACACAAACACCTAATGGCATTAAATGGTGACCTAAAAAAACGTAAGAAATAATCTTATCCTAAAATCACATTTCATAGTTATTCACCCATTAAATTCAAAAGATTGCAAACACAATATCTGGACATATATTTGTAGGAAAATATTATAAGGACACGTCGAAAGATTTCCTGGACAATATCTGGAAAGGTTTTACCATAGGTAATGTCCTAAGATTTTTAGGGTCATGTATTTAAGTAATAGCGACCAACACAATGACTATTGATTAATATATAGGAGACAAGACATGGATGATGCGTCTCGTTATGGATAAAACCCCCGGACCATAGTGGCTCACCATGTGATAATAAGCCGATAAGGTTTGAGGGATCACGTTTTTGTATTTCTTGGAATGATTTATTCGGAAAGAACAATTCAGACAAACGATTGATCAATAAACCCTCCGATGCTCTGTATCTTGGGCATATTTGGTTGGATGAAACCCTCTAAGCACTACTTTGAAAATGTAAGGTATGATTCTCCTTGATTGCCTCGTCTTTGAGGACTCTTGTAACATACTCCCTCCGTTTCTTTTTAATCTACACACTTTCCTTTTTGGTCCGTTTCTTTTTAATCTACACACTGTTGCTTTTTCTATTTTTGGTAACATGTCACATCTACTTTCTCCTCTTTTTCCACCCATGTCATCCACTTTTTAATATTTTAACCCACTTTTTAATTCCTCTATCTCACTTTTCAATTTCTCTCTCCACCTTTTCAGTTTATCTCTCATACTTTTGCACTTTCTTCTTGGTTCTCCCCCAAAGTGAAGTGAGTAAATTAAAATGAAACGGAGGGAGTATATTCCTTCCGGTTAATGAGAAAACCTAAGCGTTGTTTTGATCTTGTTAGATTCTTTTCAATGTATATTTTCATAATATCAACTTTTTGTAATTTTTTCGTATTGATAATTAGAAATATAAAGGTTTAAAATAGTGCATTGGCATGTGTGCCCAAGGGAAATGGGTCAACTAAAAAAATAGATGTAGGTAGTACAATGAAAATAGGCATAAATCATGGATAATTTATAAACTAGTTTACGGAGAAAAATCCACACATGCCAACACGCAGGTCGGCCCGGCCCGTTGTCCGCTACGTGGGCCGTGGGCCTGTCATGGAGAAGAAATTTTATTTCAGGCCCGCATCGGCACGAGCCCGCCTATATGGCCCGTGGGCCGGTCTGCGGGTCGAACGCCCCTTTCCTTTTTTTTTTAGCCTAATATTGCCAAGAATCCAAAAAAACTACATAAAACACGGGCCAGGCCCGCAGGAGGCACGAGCCCGGCCCGCGGGCCCGTGGGCCTGGACCGGGCCGTGGACAGAATCTGAAAATTCCCGGCCTCGCAACAACGGGCTCGGGCCCGGTCCGGCCCGCCATTTCCCCAAGCCCGACCCATGCCCAGGTCTAGGTGTAACAATGTGATCTTCTGCTCCATGGAATAGCAACATCTATTCAACTTATGCGTGTAGGATAATATAACTAAGCGTTTTAGGGTTGATAATAAGACTAAACGTTTTAGGGTTGATAATAAGACTAATCGTTTTAGGGTTGATAATAAGACTAAGATCACTAGTTACATTCAGGTTTGCTTTTGCTAACATTAAGATTCAATTTCTATCCTGCAGCAAACAGGGAAACCCAAAAACAAAGATAAACAACACCACCAGTGCTTTTACATCGAAGTAAGCTGATGTTCCTACATGCATATGTACAACAGCTGTTCCTATGCCATGGAGTAGCAGAAAAATTATTACACCCGCATATGTACAACAGCTGTTCCTATGCCATGGAGTAGCAGAAAACATTATTACACCCTAACTAAGCCATTGAATGCACTCTTAAGTAGCCATTGTTATAAGTGTATGTGTACTTCACGTGTCACTTCCATTTTAATCAATCTACCTTCTCTAATTTAATGCAGTTTCTCTATTTCAACTTCCTAAGTCAAGATAACTGTAGATCTTTGTAAAAATGAGCTACTACTGATATTTATTGTAGAATTTGTAGTAGGCACCGTCTAACCTGTTTAGCTGAAGATGTGATTATATTGGTGATTAATTTGAAACTATACCAATTTTTCACGGCAAATGACCCCAAGAATAATGACTTAATTATATAAAATAATGTTGACTTACTATATAAAATAATGTTCGTAGTAGATGACAAATAATCTACTACTCTACTAGGCCTTTCAATGCTTTCATTGCCCTGCATTAATTTTTTTTTATTCAATGCTCTCTTTTATAATGAACTCTTGCAATTAATGTATTGGGATGAGTAGATTATTCAATGCTCCCTTTTATAATGAACTCTTGCAAGTAATGTATTGATTAGACTTCTTTGACTGCCTGGTCTACAACTCTACTAGGCCTTTGCCTTGCATTAGTGCTTTTGTATTTTCAAATCCTTTTGCCCTTTTCCTATGCAAGTAATGTGATTGCCTGCTCTACTACTCTACTAGGCCTTTGCCTTGCATTTGTGCTTTTTGTATTTTCTTCTATTTTCAAAGTCTTTTCCTCTTTTCCTATTTTCCTATTGCATTAGCTAGTACTGATATTTATTGTAAATTCTACTTGTTTAGACGAAGATGTGATCCCTAGGATAATGACTAAAGATATACATGATATCCTAATGCTGCTGATAAAAATCCCTTTCGGTTAATAAATTTATTTCCTGGGTCGTGTCCTAAGATATTATGGGTAATTGCCTAAAAAACGCTTTCTTATTTTAATGCCTAGAAAATGTTTATCTTTATCCTTTTGTTAAATTTTGCTAAAAGGCACCTCTTCTAGCACGAATTCGTATCATATTCCATTTCATAAGCATTAGGGGAAATTATATATAAAAAAAAGCATTAGGGGAGCGTTTTATGGTGTAAATAAAAACAAGGCAACCGTGTGAAGTGCAATGTGAAATTAAAACTGAACAAAAGGATAAAGATAAACATTTTGCAGGTATTTGATGAATGCAAAACCGGTTTGATACGAGCTAATTGTGTAACGTTTGTAGTCTTGGCACTTCATTGTATGCCTTTAACTAACTCTTTTATGAGTTTTAATGAAATGAACTAAATTATCAAAAAAATTGTGATGGTCAAGGGGGTAATTTGATTTAGCTAGAAAACGCTTTCTTATTTTAAAACCTAGGGCAGCGTTTTAGTTTGACATTAAGGAACAAGGCAACCGTAAGTACACAGACATTTATTAATATGAAGAACAGTCAACACTCTACAGTGCATTTAATGGCTTAGTTAGGTTGTAGTTATCTACTGCTTCCAAGGACCAAACAGCTGTTCAACTTGTGCGCGTAGGATGAACATCGTTAAAGCAAAAGTTTCTTCAATTTCACTTCTTACCAAAATCATAACGGGCAACTCCTTGACTTCTCCCATATTCTGTTTTCTAGTTCTTTTCTTCAATTAGTCCAATTACTATTACCCAAAAATCTCCAAATTTCAAATCATACAAATGAAAAAAAAAAATATATTATGGCAATGGAAGCAAAGATTACCCTCCTTTACTTCCCCCATATTCTTCGCAAGTATAATTTATAATCTTGGCAACCTGCGGTACCAATTGCAATAGTCATCAATGCAGCACAAAATTACAGGTAACGCTGTACATCCTTCTAATTTCTATTATATATAGCTGCAATTAGGTTTGGAAATTTGGATATTTAAGATTTTCTTTGGAAGAATGTAATATCTAGCTAAATCAAAAGTCTATTATGAAGATACCAAAATGATTTGAATTGTGATATCTTTTTTTTTTCTTGACTGATATCTTTGTTTTTCACTTGGTTGGGATTGCTGGGATGTATAGAATTAATGGTTAAAGAGGTGCACCAAACTAGTGGAATCAAGAAGAATAGCAAAGAGGACATCATGATTGTACTTGAATTTTTTGTGGCGGCAAATCTTGTTAAAGGTAATTGATCATGAGTTTTCTCATCTTATATCAAGCTTCTTATTTTGATATATTTTTTTATTGTTTGAAATTTGAACTCTTAATTATTTGTTCGACATACAATTCATGTACACTTTTGTGTTGAAGTAAATGAGTTTTCAGCTTATCATAGATTAATAATTATATATTTTCATAATTACTTGCATGCTTTTTATAATTATCATAGATTAATGTATTATAACTATTCATTGACTTGGTGTTTTGTTTTCCCTCTTTTTTATGGTAAAACATTTGATGAATCATTTATATATTACATTACTATGTTGCCTATAAGCATGTTCCTTAAACCAAGGATGTCTTGGCCTAGTGGTTAAGATTGAGGTGTTGTGAGCAATAGGTCACAGGATCGAATCCCCTTCCCCTTCTTTGTACTTTGTACTGCCTTCGTGGCTCATATGGATAAAAAAAAAAGCATGTTCCTTAGGTCGGAAAAAGAGCCACACGTGGGAATCTTAATTAAAATTTAGAGTAACTAGTGATATAGTCTTATTAACGATCAATGAAAATATTTTTGCGATATTCGTGGATCATCTTAGAGATTGGTCGTTAGAATAAAACAATAAATCGCAACTTGACATTAACTTCAATTTTTAAAAACATTTATCATTCAACATAAGAATAAAACAATAAATCAATTTTTAAAAACATTTATAATTCAAAATAAAAAAAAATAGAAATCTCAACTTGACATACTTCCAATCTCTATTATAAATGGTTTATTATTTAATTTATAGCTGGAATTAAGTTTGTAAATTTAGATAGTTAAGATTTTCTTTGGAAGAATGCTAAATCAAATTGGTTGGGATTGCTTGGATGTATAGAATTAATGGTTCATATTTTCAATGACAGATATAAAGAGGTGCACCAAACTAGAGGAATTAAGAAGAATAGCAAGAGGAGATCATGATTGTACTTTAAGTTTTTGTCTCGTCAATTTTTTTAAAGGAATTGTTCTTGACTGATATCTTTGTTTTTTACCTGGTTGGGATTGCTGTGATGTATAGAATTAATGGTTCATATTTTCAATGACAAAGATAAAGAAGTGAACCAAACTAGAGGAATCAAGAAGAAAAGATGTGCACCAATCTAGAGGAATCAAGAAGAATAGCAAGAGGACATCATGATTGTACTTGAATTTGTCTCGGCAAAAGTTCTACAGGTAATTGATCCTGAGTTTATCCTTGATTTTTCCACTAATATTCGATATTTTCTCATCTTAACTCAAGCTTCTTGTTTTGATATGTTTGTGATTATTTGAAATTTGAACTCTTATTTATTAGTTCTACATACTGTTCATGTACACTTTCGTGTTTCTCTACCACTCACATGCATGCTTAATGGGGTTTTATTGACCATAATGATTTCACAAATTTTATAGTTAACTATAGATGAATTGGTTTTTCACTTCTATTTTTTTTTGTGCTCAGCTTGTTGTTTTATTTCTTGATAGCGACAACTGTATATTGTTCATGAAAGTGATCGAAAATTATGACGTTTTCTTTACTTTCTTATGCATTACATGAATTGCCCCAAGCTTTATTACTATTTTTGCGATATTCGTGGATCTTCTTAGAGATTGGTCGTCAGAAGCGCGTCTCTATCCATATAATTCCTCGATCATGTCTTAAAACATGACCTAGTAATTGACAAATTTCTCAGCAACAAATTAGGTTAGAGGGGAAGGCCTAAAGCTGCCAAAATCAACCGAAGCGGGAGAAGAAGCCAACAATTACTAAGAGAAAGAAGGACGGCACCATCATTTCATCAATTTTAGTAGTTGTACGAAGACTAAGAAGGACGAGAGCACCATCATTTCGATGTCACGTGAGGAATGAGGGCTGCCTGAGATTTGAGTTAGTGGGTAAGGAGTGGGGTTGGCGCTATGTCCTTGGGGTTGGGTTTGTGCGTGCGTGTAGACGTGTCATGAGTTGCCTTCTCAGTTTTAGTGGTCTTAAAAAAACAGAAATGTTAAGTATTTAAGAAAACTTTCAGATATTTTGATACCCGAAATAAAAAGGTGTGATCTAGATCCGATCCAATTTTTCCGGTTATCCGATCCGGAAAAACGAACATCTAAAAAATCGGATCACATATTCCTGTTGGAGAATAATGAGATTGAGAAGAGACAAGTTAAGACCAAATTTAAGGTTGGACGGGATAAGTTAGATGGTATGTGAAAGATGGATGTGTCCTTGAAGGAGCAAAAGGCAGAATTTGATGCTCGCACTGATAATGAACTGCGAGGAAAAAATAGAAATTGTGAAAGAGAAAGATAAGCAAATTGAAGAACCGTATTACATAAGAAATTTAGAACGTCAGTCAACGTGCTGAAACCAAGGTCCATGGTCACTAGTCTTGAGTTCCGGGAGTGTTAAAATTCATTTCCAATCAAGAATTATACTAATACTAACACAAACCTCATAAATTGAAAATAGTACATACCCACATTCCCTAACTCGTAATTGATGCAACTTGATACCTAGCTTGCTAGCTAGAGTTAGTCACCATTGCATCTTAACACAGTTAACTTAACCATGCTTAGCTGAGCTGGATAATATGAGTAACAATGGTGATAACAATTGTACGCTCGCCGTTGGTTCCATCACGCGCAGGTGATATCTTGATCAGAAAAATATTCGTGGCTTTGACACTCAAATTTTGAACCCTCGAAATGTTTTTTGAGCTGTACTCCCGTATTTTATAAAAAATTATAAATGGCTTTTAGGACTTGACCTATGAATTTTCAGGGCATGTCCTATTTCATGATTGTCCGGAGACTAAACGGCTTTGTCGTGATTAACTCCAGTTATAATTTAGAAGTCATGGTTACGGTGTTGGTTGGAGATATTGCTATGTCATTTTAATGACTTGCGTGTGATATCTTGATTAAAAGATATTTGTCACTTTGACACTCTAATTTTAACAGCTCCAAATGCTTTTTCAACTATACTCCCGTATTTTAAAAAAACATTGATAAATGGCTTTTTAGGACATGACGAAGGAATTTACTCCCGAATTTTAAAAAAACATAAATGGATTTTCAGGACATGACCAAGGATTTTTAGTACATGTCCTATTTCATGATTGCCCGGAGACTAAACCAATTACTTTGTTGTGATTGACTCGAATCAAATGATAGTAAGTCATGATCACGGTATTGGTTGAATTTAATGATTCTTTAGTTAATTTTGTTTTAAAAATAAGGGAGTATAGTTAAAGCAGCATTTTGAGCTAGCTTTCAAAATTTGAGTGTCAAATTAAAGTGACGGATATCTTCTAATCAAGATATCACTTTTGTGTGATGAAACTAAGGGCGAGCTTACAAAACTTATAAATGTTGGTACTAAAAGCTCAGCTAAGCAGTGTTAAGTTAATTGTGGTTTGATGTACTAAGGACTAACTCAAGCTAGCTCGCATGTAATTCGAGTTAGGATTCCATGTCTCCGCGAAAGCGCAAATGAATGGATGGTCAGGCTTCCACATGTTCGCAGAAGCATAAATGAATGAATGACATTAGTGTATTTCGGGAATGATTCCTATTGATGATTGACCAAGTCGAGAGAGCACTATTGAAACGGATGATCAACCGTTTTAGGACATGACCAAGGAAGTTTCGCATGCCGTCTAACTTTTCCCGCCAAGCCTTATATTGGGCTTCAACTTGCAACATCTCAATCCCTCATTCTTCTCCAACAGTTCCTTATTTCGTATTTAACTTTTCATATCAGTGTAGGGAAATAAAGATTTAACTTTTCGTATCAGTGCGTATTAAATATAAAACGTTGTTTGATTTTAATAAACCGCCTGACTTTACGAATGAGAGCCTTATCAAATATGTTGTTATGACCTCGTAACTTCATTTTATAAAAGTAAGTCATTAGTCTAAGCCAAATATGTTGGGTCATGTCCTAAACAGGCAGGGTCATGTCCTCCGTGTTTAATTCAAATTTCATTTAGACATGTCTTAATACATGAATTAGATGGCAACATTCCATTTTTATTCATTATGATCCCAAATATATAGTCGAAGGAAGATAACTATGAGAACTGTGGCAAAACTTTAAGGCAGATGACCACATACTTGTAGAAACCAGTCAGTCATTACCCAATAGCAAATGTATGTATAAAGATTGCAAATAAACCTAATGCACACGCAAATGTATGTACAAAGATTGCAAATAAACCTAATACACACCAAAGCTATTCATTATAATAATCATATTATATAAAAACAGAAGTTGTAGGTTGTCAAGTGCAACTTGTTTTTGCAAGAACCTCCTTTTTCTAGCTATTAACGTTCCAGGAAATGATGGAAATCAGGCTCTTGATGCGATACTCATCTAAATTCTACATCAACAAATTAAGTATCATCATTATGCACGAATATGGTCAAGCAGGAAAACCAATGTTCAATTACCTCAAAATAGTGAGAATTCTTCCAAATAATAGAGTCAGTTCCATCCAGAAGCTTCAAAACATACAGTCCACAGTCATATCTGTACAAAAGCAAAATTGTATATAAAATATAAGAATCAACTCATATTTGTAGACACCATAAAAATTGTTCAAAGCATTACCCATTATTTTGGTTTGGAATGTTGACTGTTTTCATTGACAAATTACCTATAGAATAAAACTTGGAGTATCTTGAATCTTGCTTGTTCATTGAAAGGAAACAGGACAACTTTTTCACCTGGGTTATGCAAATACATCAGCAAACATATAACCCCTACCCCAAATCCCGAGTACAGTGTAAAGCACTACCTGGTCCTTTGCATAACGCCGTCGCTCTCTGTTACGCTCACCCGGGGAAGAATCATAGAAGTAATTTTGGCTAGTTTCCATACAGGAAACCACAAGAAACCAATGGCTCGGATTCGGTAGCCACAACGGAATGAAAATCTACAAAACATAGTTGATTTTAGGACTGAAACACTGAATGAAGATAGGACTTAATCAAAATCTATAAAATCCCAATTACCTTGGAACATTCTGCAGGATCTAGTGGAAGATAGGCTGTTGACACCATCTTAGAAGTTGGCAAATATGCTTCGAAACCGTGAGGGAATTTCATTGGGTGGTACTTTTCTGGTTCCATATCCTTCAGAAAGGGAAATTACAAATGAGTGCTCACAAATCAGTTAATTCAAAAGCTTAGTGTTAACGGTTAAATAAGTGATTACCCGGAATATAGTTGGGATAAAAAACTACTTGGGCTTATTCAAAGTCATCCTAATCCCAATAATATTTATAATCTGCCGATATTAAAACTTTATCAGATTATATACATAGTTTATTTTTAGACGCTGATAATTGACAAGTATTTGTGAAGTAATCCTTACCGTGTCCAGTAGCTGAAATGTAGGAAAGAGAGACCAAAGTTCTCCCCTTGTTGCAACTATCCATTTGGTCTTGAACAATTGCTCACTAAAATAACGACAAATAAGCTTAAAACATTCCAAGAGTGCTAATCTATAAACACCATTATTCGTAAAAAGTATCTTACTACGGATTCTTCTCAGCAAACACGTATTCTACGATTGCCTTTTCTTGGTTCGATAACCTCTGGAGATGTTTGCGTATTAAGGGCAACCTGATTCGGGGTGTATTTTCCTATTTGCAACATAAATAAGCAAACAGTTTTCAAATGCTACAAAAACACTGATTAGAGAGCATAAGCATTTTGATCTTAATATCTTGGTCATAACCCCAAGTACTGCCATTTGAAAAATTAAGTAGATATAATTTACAAAAAACTAATTAGGTCATTACCTAACTGCACACTCTCTTTTCCTGTTAGGTATTATTATCAAATTCTCAAGTGATATTGTTCAAGTAATGTTCCAAAATTATGTAGGTCATAACCCCAAATACTGCCATTTGAAAAGTAGATATGCCCATGTCTGATTGTAAGGTAATGACAACTTATATTGTTCTAAAAAATAGAAATGTAGAACTGTAGAAGTATATAATTTACAAAAAGTAATAAGGTCATTACCTAACTGCACACTCTCTTTCCTGTCAGGTATTATTATCAAATTCTCAATTGATATTGTTCAGGTTATGTCCCAAAACCATCTAGGTCACTACCCCAAATACTTCCCGTACCAACTTATATAGTTCTTAAAAATAGATATTTAGAAGTATATAATTTACAAAAAAGTAATCTATATAATTTACAACTTGGGTTGTATTGCCCGTACACAAATCCTGTTTCTCGTACAGGGTCCTTTCTGATTCCTGCCCAGCAGCATCTTCCCTTGGTCCTTCACCTGGCCTTGCTCAGTCCGAGGAGCTTGTGAACTCGATTCGAAAGATGATTAATCTTTCTGATTCAAAGGCTCGGGTCCATCGCTGTTTGCATCTTTGCCAGTAGCCTTCTCTTCCTGTAGTAGCCCCTGGCACGCATTATCATCATCGTCCTTAGGGTTTCGAGGTTGGACAACATGGCCTTCTACCGCACCATCAAATTTCTCCTCCCTCTCACTCTCCTTTTTCTCCCCCCACCCCCCTTCTTTTCACTCTCCTTATTCTCTACTCCATCCTTCCCAGCTTTGCCATTAGCCTTCTCTTCCTGTAGTTTACCCTGGCAAGCATTATCATCATCGTCCTTTGCCCTTTGAGGTTGTTCCTCATCATTTTCCTTGTCCTCAATCTCACTCTCCTTATTTGGTCCTCCCTCCTTCCCATCGCTCTTGACATCATTGGCAGTAACCTCCTCTTCCATAGGTTGCCCCTCATTTTTGTGCACATCAGCCAGTCCCTCTGTGGTGAAGCTCGTCTCACCCACGTGGAGAATAGAATTTTCATTTATCAACGCTTGCACATCAGGCAGGACTTTCATCTCATCCTTACTCTTTCTACTCCTCGTAGCGTACGTATGAACGAGTTCACTAGTGCCACCCTTGCTAGGCTCAGCTTGCTCAGGTACGAGTTCACTAGTGCCACCCATGCTAGGCTCAGCTTGCTCCGGTAGGAGTTCACTAGTGCCACCCTTGCTAGGCTCAGCTTGCTCCGGTACAACTATTTGGGTCAAGGGCATGGCCTGTAGCCTTGCCCAGGTTAATCTAGTCGGTTGGTTTTTCCGCACGGACGAACCTCTAGGCCGCTCATCAGCAGCAATATCTTTGTCATCATCAGCAGCAATACCATGTGGGTTTTCAGGTTGAGGTAACAAAAATGAACATTTAAGTTAGAAAATTATAGATAAATAAAGTTTTTTCTAATTAAAAATACCTGAAGATCTCATCAACTTGAACATCGTGTTCATGGAATCGAACATGTCCTCAAACCGTGAATAGAGCATGAAGACGCCCTTTTCAGTATTTGCTGCATGGTCGCTTGGCACCTTCCCCCTTATCATCTCTTTTTCACTTTCAATCTTTAAATTAACTAAATGATTCTGAAACAAATTAAAGCAAGTGTTAGGATAGATTGAGGAGTATTTCCTAAATCTATCTGTCTAAATGTATCCTAATAATAGGTTATATAAAACGTTATTTTATAGTTCAATGATTAAATTGCATTAGTAGTACTTACTTTGGGGGTCCTGTACTAATCGGATAATTCCATAATAACTTCATGCAACCGCTTTGTGTTATGATCATTCCAGTCCGAGATCCGGAGCATATCAAATTTCCATATATCATCAAGAGTGGTCTTGCAAGAGTACTCGCAGAAAAGGGCCTGTCATTAAAAGTAATTTCATTTTGTGTGAGTTTAACCAAACATAGTAAGACACCCAAAGAGATCAACGTCATGATCCGACATTAGAAGGCAACACTGTAGAAGTAACTTAGGTGATACCCTAAGCAGGTTTAGGTCATCATCCAACCCAAGACCTAAAATAGAACCTCTTATTACATGAGAGATTTAGGTCACAATTTAGCAAGGAAACAAAGTATTGAAGGAATACCATGAAGAAAATCTGATATCCACCCCTAGCAGCAGCAGGATTGGCCTTGATTTCAATCACCGCTTGAACAGAATTGTAAAAAATAAACTTAGCATAGTTCCATTTTGGAATTAGTGTAGTGTCATAGATAAGATGGAGCCACCTCGTCCTCGGTTTACGATCTGGGGTGGGGGCACAAAGTGCAGTGATCAAGAAAAGTATAAACGTAGGCATAAAATATTCATCGTTAAAAGAGTATTTGCGTAACTTGACAGCCATGAGGTCAACATTATCTTCAGGGAGTCGAAGAAATCGTTTGCATTGGCGATCAAGATCGCAGAATTCTGAGTCCGTAATCTCAAGGCCGGCGTTTTTAAATCCCAACAGAAATTCCACATGCCTCGGTGTGATTGCTGTTACCTTTCCTTGTATCGCTAAGTTATGTGACTCTGGATCAAAGTGATCCATGATCCACTTGCACATTTTTTTCCTCAAAACCTTAGAGCCCCAATTGAGTAGGAATCCAAAACCAAAATCCTCTAGAACTTTCTTCTTCTCCCGTGAAAACCTTTTTATTACGTCTATCAGCAATTCTAAATCACCCATACCCTGTGGTCATATCAAACAAAATTAAATCCACTGTAGTAAGTTTGAACAAAAAAATTGATGAATCAAATGGGGACTACCTTGCTAGTGTCCACAATAGTTCCTACTGATTGTTTTTTCAGCATTTGTGCATCATCTGAACAACGTGAATCTGGTACCTTTCTCTTTGTTGAATTTGTACTCATGATCACGTCAGCTATATATGTAGATGATTTTAATGTAGGATTAAGAACACCAGCCCCTAAACGTGTCAAATAACCATCTGAATGTCAAAGTTAAATTTATTTGTTTCAATTTTTGAACACATAAAACAAAAGTATTTTGGATTTGTGCCGAATGTAAAAGAAAGTATTTTGGTCTACTAGAAGAGAACCCTATGCTTTTTTATACTAATTCCAAAATCTTTAAATTCTCGTTGCAAAAGAAATTTAGGTCATACCCTAAGCAGATTTAGGTCATCATCCGAGTCTGACAGCTACAAAGTAACATTGCAAAAGACATTTAGGTGATACCCTAAGCAGGTTTAGGTCATCATCCGATCCTGATAGCTACAAAGTAATTCGCAAAATTTACTCAGGTCAAGACCTAAAATCTAACAAAATAATTTTGGATTTGTGCCGAATGTAATTCAATCCTCCAAAGTCCAAAGTAGCAACTTCCAAGCTTTCCCTTTAAACTTTAACTAGAAGGAAAACAGTACAATTTTATACATGGATTAAACATTCAAGTATTGTAAACTGCAAGTAGCAAACATTGTTTCATAATTAATTCACGTGAATGCAATTGCAAATCAGTAGGGTCTACTAGAAGAGAACCCTATGCTTTTTTATACTAATTCCAAAATCTTTAAATTCTCGTTGCAAAAGAAATTTAGGTGACACCCTAAGCAGGTTTAGGTCATCATGCGAGCCTGATAGCAACAAAGTAAAGAAATTTAGGTCATACCCTAAGCAGATTTTGGATTTGTGCCGAATGTAATTCAATCCTCCAAAGTCCAAAGTAGCAACTTCCAAGCTTTCCCTTTAAAATTTAACTAGAAGGAAAACAGTACTTTTTTATACATGGATTAAACATTCAAGTATTGTAAATTGCAAGTAGCAAGTAGCAATTTTTTACTAGAAGACCTTTAAATCCTCATGCTTTGTGGTTATATTTGACTAGAATGGTAAACAACAAACATCTAGATACAAATAAAGAAGAAAGAAATAGAGAAAGAGTCACTTACAGAATGATCCAAATTTGTGGGTAGTAGCACGACCACAATTCCGGAATCAGTTAAGCGAAGGAGTGTTGGAACTGAAACGTCGAAGGGAAAACGCTGAAAGAGGGAAGAGAGAGGGATTTCAAAATGACCCAGTATTTAAAAAACAAAGAAAATAAAGTGGGAGTTGGAAAAGGGCAATTTAGGTATTCACGTAAACAAGTTAAATATTTAGATTGAAATAGAACCCCAGCGGCCCAGCCCACATGGATTACTTAACTTATCTATCTTATCTCATTTTGAATTTTGAATTTTGCTCAACTCAACTCAACTTTTTTCTTTTTTAGGGGACTCAACTCAACTCAACTCAACTCAATACAACAGTCAACACTCAACACCAATTGGTGAAGGTAAGTTAACCTCGAAACTTCACTTTGTTTAAATTTTCGTGAAATCCTTAATTGTGAGATTTTATTGTCAAATTTACAATAAACTATTGAGTTTCAAATTCTTATAAACTTAATGCATTTATGACTGATCCTTTGTCAGTCATCTTGATTAATCATATGTCATAAATGACCAAACGTTTCAGTTCCAACACTCCTTCGCTTAACTGATTCCGGAATTGTGCTTGTGCTACTACCCACAAATTTGGATCATTTACCCAGAAAAGTTGATGTTCCTAAATTATGTAGTAGTTCATAACATATGTCTTTTTCAGATAAAGTGGCGTAGTTTCATATAATAGAAGGTGGCGTATGTCTGTTCCTAATGAGGACTAAAATAGAAATTGTAAAGATATTGACAAATAATCTGCTACACTGTCCGAACTTTATTTTCTTTAACAAATTTGATTTTTAGGTGAAAACTTGAATTTCTAAGTTCATGACCCAAATACTCTGTTTAGTAAGGTGTGAAAATTTGATTTTACTAAGGTTTGACCTTTTAAAGTGGTTTCCCTGGTTCATGTGCCAGCCATAATTGAGAAATGACCTAACCTGTTTAAGGTCATCACTTGAAATAGCACAATTGACATTCTTTATGTAATGACCAACTAATGAATAACCAAACTACGTGTTTGTATAAGCACAGTAATATATAAGGTGTAATAAAGTTGTAATAGTTGACTTTTCATTACTTACTTTTTCTCGTTTATTCTAGATAGAATATAAAACTCTATCTCTCAATCTTCTCTCTCTGTGAATACACTATGAGTTTCTATAGTTTGTTTACAGGAATTGGCCAAAGATTACTTCTTTAATGATGTCAGATGATGATGAATCCATTCCTGTTGATGAATCCATTTTTGTTGATGAAACCTTCTTTGATTTAGACATTTGGGGTGAATTTAACAAAGATCTTGAAGACTTCGATGAAGTCGATATGAAAAAATTATCCTTCAACTCTCTTCTAAGTTGTACAAATTTTTATACTATATATGCTATGTTGAAAGGATTCGGGATTCGACACAAGACTCCAGTAAAGAGTTTGAGTTGTGAAAAACACACTTCAAAAACCATGTATTGTTGTAAGCGAGGGTTCCGAAGCTTAGATCACATGGAAAATCCAAATAGGAAGGCAAAGGCTCGAGCCATTACAAGATGTGGGTGCGAAGCTAATATAAAGTTCAAGTGGGATAAACAAGAAGATAAGTAGTTCGTGAAGGAGTTTAATGGTGATCATAATCACGACCTTGTTCCATCTCACCAAGTCCCTTTCATAAGGTAAACTTCAACAATACCCCTACTTTTTTTTATTGAGTTCCAAATTTCCAACGCTCTCATGATCGGATATAGTTGACGTAACATCTAACAGGCACCACCGACAAGTTTCAAGTGCTGATAGGCTCCGTATAAAGTCGTTGATTAATTCTGGAGTTAAACTAAGTGTCGCAATGCGAAATTTTATCACAGAAGCGGGCGGTCCACACAATGTACCTTTCTTGCAAAAGGACCTGTGTAACACAATTGACCAGATCAAGAAGGAAGCAATCGGAGATGGTAATGCAGAGACAGTAATGGCATAATTGGTAGCTAAAGAATCAGATGACCCACAGTTTTTCATGAGAAGCACGCGGGATGATGACAACAACCTCGAAAGGATGTTTTGGTGCGATGCAACATCCCGAATCGATTTCAAAACGTTTGGAAAAGTTATTGCTTTTGACGCAACATACAAAATTAATGCATACAACAAGCCATTGGTTGTGATTGTGGGCATCAACAACCACCGAAAGACCATTCCGTTTGCTGTGGCCTTGGTTACAGATGAGAAAGAGGAAACCTACAAATGGGTGTTGCGGCAGCTGCTTGAAGCAGGGGACGAAATGGTTCCATTAACAGTCTTAACCGACGGGGACAAGGCGATGGCTAACGCAATCAAAGTAGTTCTCCCAAAAGCCCATCATAAGTTGTGTTTGTGGCATATAATGAGGAATCTTAAACACCATGCAGGGAAAAAATTTAGCAGTGGGTTCATGCCATGCGTCGACAAATGCCGAACAAAGGAAGAGTTTGAGGATGCTTGGAAGGAACTTGTAACCAAGTATAAGCTTGAAAATAAACATTGGGCAAAGGAGCTATATGATCTTAAAGAAAAGTGGGCGGAAGCTTTTATGCATGGCCATTTTTTTGGAGGTAACAACTAGACCATCATTGGTTTTAAAGCATTTTTTAAGTACTTTTTAATACACCTAAGTTTTTGTTCAGTAAGGTTTAGTTCTTACTTTAGGTAATGTCCTTACATTATTGCTTGAACTATTTAACAATTTTCGTTCTGCAAGGTTGAGTTCTTAATTTAGGTAATGTCCTTAAATTTTGCGGTCATTACCTTTAATAATTTAAATGGATCATTTTCTTTCTTCGTAGACAAATCGGGTAGGATTAAATTGAAATTGAATTTATTTTTTTGTAATTAAGTAACACATCACAAGATCTAACCAACTCATCACCTTGGTAATTATATGTTTGTTTTTTGCTAAGTAATTAAGCTTCATACTTTCATCATTCCAACATATTACACCTAAGTAATAAGTTTCATACTTTCATCATTCCAACATATTACACCTAACTCATCACCTTGGTAATTATATGTTTTTTGCTAAGTAATTAAGTTTCATACTTTCATTGTGAATCCCAACATTCTGAACAGGCATGAGAAGTACCCAAAGATGTGAGTCCATGAACAGAACATTGAAGACAGTATTAGGGAGAAGACTCATGTTGTATCGATTTATTGCCTTGTATAGCGATCTTATTAGGAAGATAAGGCACACCGAGTCAAATGAAGACTACATCACAGACCACACAAGTGCTGTTGTCGAATACGGGGTCCTGTTTGATGCCAGAAAGCATGCCTCAACTACATACACGCGAGCTGCATTTACGACACTGTGTTCAGAGCTGAAATTTGAGAGCATGCATTGTGTAAAAAAAGAGGACATTGATTCCTTACATCCTGATGGTCCACTGAAGGTCTATTGGTTCAGCCATTTTGAGAGAAAGGATGTCGAGTACATTGTTGTCCATTATCTTCGTCTTGAGACTATGTACTGTTGCTGCATGAAATTCGAATCAGTTGGTTTCCCATGTAGGCACATGTTTGCTGTAATGAAGCATGGGTACATGACAGAAATACCAAGGGGTAATGTCTTTAAGAGGTGGGCAGTACATGCTAAAGAAGGAGTAAACTCGGGCAAAGAAATTGAAAAATTTACGAGCAATGACGAGGCGGCAATCCTTGGGCGCTTTTCTTACCTCAACAGTTTGGCAACCCAACTTTGTAGAGTGGCGTCCCAATCATAAAAAATTTCGGAAAAGGTTAAGGATTCAATGTCAATATTATTGGTGAGTGCCATGTCTGAGGTTAGCAAAAGGAAATCGGCGCGGAAACATTTGCCACAGATTGATATAAACGACCCGAAGAATGTGCGAGTAAAAGGTGCGCCCAAACTGGAGAAGGAAAATTGCCCAGAAGATGAACCTGAAACACCTTGCTCGTCAGTCGATCGAAAACGAGCACAATCTTTGGACTTTAATCACACTCCAACAGTTACTCCGCGACATAACATTGACACAGAAGAATCATTTTCGAATATACTTGGAAATCTCATGCCTGGAACAGATATCAGTGGGGAGGCTTCAGCCACTGAATCATGTTATGAAGTAACCCATTACAAGACGGACCCGCTTGTTTTTGAGTGGGGGCCAAAGGATTGTTGATAGTAAACAACTTATGTAGCCATTTTTTTTGCTTTTATTTAAACATTAATTCATCTTTTTTGCTTTTATTTAAACATTTAATCATCATCAAATTTTTGTGAAGTTGTGGGGTATATCTATACAACGAAATTGTGAGATTGGTTTGTTCTTACAACAAAATTGTGTCAGGACATGTCCCAATACAAGCTGGGTGCATGCCCTAAAACGAAATTGTCATCCGCGTTGGTTGTAGTAGTACTTCAAAGTAGTGGGATGTGCGTGTGCAGTTAGCTATTATTTAGGAAGTTGGGTCATTAGTTGAATGATGGCAATGGGTAGGATCTGGGTAGGAAGGTAGGGTCCGGGCGGATCTGGGGTCTGGGCGGATCTGGAAGGATATGAGACTCATGTTTTGGGACATGACCAAATATGGATTGGGAGTTGGGACATGTCCTTAGTCATTATCGTTGGGAAAAGAATAAAAAATGGCCATGAGATAGAGTATGGGTGGGTTTTGAGAAAGCTACCTATTGTTTTATTTCCACATTTACCTAAGGAAAGCTACCTATAATTTGATTTCCATATTAAGTCGTACGGTGTTCTAAGCCTAAAGACATGACCAGCATGACGTTGGCCATGTCCTGGGTCAATTTCCTGGCGAGCTGAGTATTTCTCTTTTTTTTCTAAGTTGCTCCGGGTTGTCCTTTTATTTTCTTCGGACATCACCTAAGAAGTCTTAATTTTTTAAAAGGTCCAAATAAAAGGCTTATTGCTAAAAGGTACTACTTAATGTGGAAATCAAAAAATAGTTGGATTCCCTAAGGGTCATGTCCTAAGATATCATGGGTCACGTCCTTTAAGTCCAAATTTTTTAAAATGTCCTAATAAAAGGCTTAAAAGGCGTTACTAATTCTCAAATGACAATAGCCAATGTTTTAGCACATGACCGGTATGGCGTTGGACATATCCTGGGTCAATTTCCTTGGGAGAACAAACAAATCTCTCACATAAATAAAATATTTGTTACTTTAAGGACATGAGACAAGAAGATTAGCACATAAACTATTACATGCTCAATAAAATATTGGTAACTTTAAGGTCTCGGTATGGATGAAACCCCCTGACCATAGTGGCTTACCATGGGATAATAAGCCGATAAGGTACGAGGGATGACGTTATTGTCTTTATTGGAATGATTTCTTCGGAAATAACAATTGAGATAAACTATTAATAAACCCTCCGACGGTCTGTATGGGCATATTTGGTTGGATGAAACCCTCTAACCACTAGTTTGAATGAGATAACGCCCAATAAACACCATTTACTAGCAAATTTAATAAGGCTATCATGTGTAAAAATGGGGTCATTTACTAGCGTTTTATACTACCTTTGTATTTATTTAGTTGCACCATTTGCTTTTTCACATTTGTTGAGACACGTCTTTAAACGTTAGTTAAATTCTCTTATTAGGTGTAAGTAAAAATAAAAAAAAAATTGATATTTGGAATGTTCACATCGAGACGAATCTAAGAAGACCCCACTTTACTATGTTTTTTCTTATACAATGGTGCGAGATATAAAATTGGTTGATGAATAGTGCCAAAAAGCAATTGGTGCAACTTATTTAAAAAATACGGAGGTAATATTTAATAAACACTAATCTTTATTTCGTAGTAGAACTTAGAAAGCGTGTTTTAGCTACCCTACATTATAAGTTTAACATTTATCCGGTGTCAAAACTGGTTTCCTATTAGCAAAAGTAAACATACGCGTATCTTATTTTTGTCTTTCTTTCGAGTACCATAATAGATAAAGAACTGGGAACAAATATTTGACGTACTGATACCCCCGTCTCCGTGGTCACTAGCCCTGATAAGAAGCTCACTTGCATATATGCGGCGCGGGATCGAATCCTTTCAAAGCTTGCAGCGTATGGCCTTTTTTGTAATTTTGTTCTGGGCAGCGTAAGATTTCATTATATCATTATATTATTATTTTTATTTTCTATTTTTCCCCATTTTTACGTTATTTAGAATTATTACTAACCACATAAAATGATATCTATACAAATATATTAAATGGCGTTCCCATCAAAGGAACGTACAACGTGGCACTCTTCTGAAACTTATAATACACATGTTTATAATGTCATAAAAAAATATTAACGATGTGTAGTTACTAGGATTCGAACACAAAAGACCTTTGAAACGAAATTTTAATCCGCAACTCCTTAGTAGTTTTTTTAAACCACTCATCATGCCTATTTTCCAATTTTGCACTAGACAAAATATTACGAAATTTTACTTATGTTTGCGTATGCTTCGTTATTCATTTTGATTTTTTGACCAGTATGGCGTTGGACATGTCCTGGGTCAATTTCCTTGGGAGAACAAACAAATCTCTCACATAAATAAAATATTTGTAACTTTAAGGACATGAGACAAGAAGATTAGCACATAAACTATTACATGCTCAATAAAATATTGGTAACTTTTAGGTCTCCGTATGGATGAAACCCCCTGACCATATATAGTGGATCACCATGGGATAATAAGCCGATAAGGTACGAGGGATGACGTTATTGTATTTATTGGAATGATTTCTTCGGAAATAACAATTGAGATAAACGGTTAATAAACCCTTCGACGCTCTGTATGGGCATATTTGGTTGGATGAAACCCTCTAACCACTACTTTGAATGAGATAACGCCCAATAAACACCATTTACAAGCAAATTTAATACGGCTATCATGTGTAAAATGGGGTCATTTACTAGCGTTTTAAAGGTCATGTCCTAAATCTATTAATACTTTGGGTGATTATCTAAACTATTATTATAGGAACTAACTAGTTGAGTTATACTAACCTATATTTAGTCTAATTATCACTAGAAATTATTAGAAACCATGATTTGAAGGCAGTAGTTCAAATGCAAGTTCCCTATTGCATGACCAAGGACAACATAAATGTTAAAATAAACAATCGGATTTGTAGAATCATTCCAATAAATACAATAATGTCATCCCTCGTACCTTATCGGCTTATTATCCCATTGTGAGCCACTATGGTCAGGGGGTTTCATCCATACTGAGACCTTAAAGTTACCAATATTTTATTCAGCATGTAATAGTTTATGTGCTATCTTCTTGTCTCATGTCCTTAAAGTAACAAATATTTTATTTATGTGAGAGATTTGTTTGTTCTCCCAAGGAAATTGACCCAGGACGATTTAAGCACCATTGGTGTCTCTTGCATTGGTCGATTTAAGCACATGACCCAACACTTTAGGCTTAAAATGGGTAGATTTCCTTAGGGTCATGTCCTAAGCTATTTAGGTTCATGTCTTTAAATAATAGCGACCAACACAATGACTATTGATTCATATATAGGAGACAAGACATTCTACAAAACACAATGGCTCTTGCGTCTCGGTATGGATGAAAACCCCAGACCATAGTTACTCACCATCGGACAATAAGCCAATAAGGTACGAGGGATGACGGCATTATATTTCTTTGAATGGTTTATTCGGAGAGAACAATTGAGACGATCGTTCAATAAACCCTCCGACGCTCTGGATCTTGGGCATATTTGGTACAAGGGACGAAACCCTCTAACCACTACTTTGAATGAGATAACCTCCAATAATCACCATTGGTGTCTCTTAATTAGGAATGAATACACGACATTATTGCATTGGTCGATTTAAGCACATGACCCAACACTTTAGGCTTAAAATAGGTAGATTTCCTTAGGGTCATGTCCTAAGATATTTAGATTCATGTCTTTAAATAATAGCGACCAACACAATGATTATTGATTCATATATAGGAGACAAGACATTCTACACAACACTATGGGTCTTGCGTTTCAGTATGGATGAAACCCACGAGGGACGACGTATTTCTTGGAATGATTTATTCGAAGAGAAAAATAGAGACAAACCATCGATCAATGAACCCTCCGACGCTTTGGATCTTGGGCATATTTGGTACAAGGGACGAAACCCTCTAACCACTACTTTGAATGAGATGACGTCCAATAATCACCATAGGAATGAATACACGACATTATTGCATAGGTCGATTTAAGAAAATGACCCAACCCTTTAGGCTTAGAATAGGTAGATTTCCTTAGGGTCATGTCCTAACATATTTAGGTTCATGTCTTTAAAGAATAGCGACAAACGCGGGATCGAATCCTTTCAAAGGCGAGCAGTGTTTGGCCTATTTTGTAAATTTGTTCTGGGCGGCGTAAGATTTTATTAGATCATTATATTATTTGTCGGAGAGAACAATTGAGCCGATAAGGTACGAACGATGACGTTATTGTATTTCTTGGAATGATTTATTCGGAGAGAACAATTGAGACAAACGATCGATCAATAAACCCTCCGATGCTCTGTATCTTGGGCATATTTGGTACAAGGGACGAAACCCTCTAACCACTACTTTGAGTGAGATAACGTCCAATATTCACCATTGGTGTCTCTTAATTAGGAACGAATACACGACATTATTGCGTTGGTCGATTTAAGCACATGACGCAACACTTTAGGCCTAAAATAGGTTGATTTCCTTAGGGTCATGTCCTAAGATATTTAGGGTCATGTCTTTAAATAATAGCGACCAACACAATGACTATTGATTTATTGGGGAGAAATATTGAACGTGCTGATACGCCCGTCTCCGTGGTCACTAGTCCTGATACGAAACTCCTAGGCAACTATGTTTGTAATTTGTTCAGGGCAGCGTTTTATTTTCACTTACACCGTGTCCTTTTATTTTCTTCGAACATAACCTAATAAAGAGCTAACTAGTGATAGTCCCCAGGTGATGCCGCGGGTTGTTTCTTTTTGTAATTTTATTGTCTAGTGAGGAAAAATTAACGCCATAATAATTTGAATAATACACCCTTGAAAGTTTGGAAATAAAAGCAATAACTTCACTTTCTATAAGAAATTTGAGTAAGAGTATGTCTACAATAGTATACTATTATTAACATAAATATGTTAGGCATCTAACTACTTGTATAAGTCTTTTAATGAGATTTAAGTACAGACTTCATTATATTTTATACCGATACAACAAGCAATTATGTTATGTTGGATTCATGGTTAAGCTTTCATTTTTCATTTCAAAGGTCACGTGTTCGATACCTTATAAGTTATAACTACACAACATCTATACAAAAATATATTATAGCCCGTGCCTATGGAAGTAATTTGTTCAGGGCAGCGTTCAATTTTCACTATGACTTAAACTTTAGGGTGCCTCCAACCGTCACCTTCTTCCTAATATAAGGTGACTAGGTGAGGCCGCATACTTCAATATTCTAATTAACCCCTCAAAAAAAAAAAAAAAAAGTCACACTCCTTATCCAAACAAAAACATGTCTCACAAGGGAAAGGAAAAAATGGCGGTGGCAGGACCATCCAGCCTCCGACCGCGACGCCCTTCACCACCACCATCTCCACCATCACCATCACCACCACCACCATCACCACTACAATTACCATCCTCTTCCTCCTCCACCGCTCCAACATCATCATCATCCTCTCTCTCCTCCTCCTCTTCTCGTGAAAGTAAGAGGAGGAGGCCCCGGTCCCCCTCCCCTCCATCATCAGCACCATTAACACCCCCCCCATTCATCATCATCATCCTCCTCCTCCTCCTCCTCCTCTGACTCTGACTCTGCATCACCACCACGTGGCGATGCGTCAGAGTCAGAATTATCGGACGCCTACAACTACAATCGGACTCCGGCAAAACTACAACAGGATTTACTGATATTTATCTGTAAATCCGCAACAAGACTGGGTTTGATCATGCCCTTGCATGACCTTTCCCATGTCTTTGTTTGTGTAGGGTTTTTTTTATTTTGTTTTGTTTTTTTTGTACGCTTCTTTTTTTTGTTTTTGTCTGTAATTTTGCTCCATTAGTAGTCGGAGCAAATTATAGGTTGTAAAAAATTAGTATTAAGACTTTTGTAATGACTCTATTATGAATGAAATATGTTTTTTCTTAAATTGTCTCTTAATTTATTTATGCTTTTTCTTATGTTGTCTCAATTTAGGTTAAGACATGAAGAGGAAAAATAAAAATTTAAGTCATAGTCATTAATTATTTGTTGTAAAATTAAAAGGAGTTTGTTTCTTTTTTCTGATTAATTTTTTTCCCTTGTGTTATGACTTATGAGCATATAAATTATTAATATATGGGAAGATAATGATATAAACAGTTTTACACTGTAGTGGATAAAAAAGATGAAAATTTGATGAAAATAAAGTTAATTTCAATTTCATAGGCCTAAGTCTTCCGTACTTATGAGTAAGACATTAAAAAATTTGGCTTGCATGGCCCTCTTCCCCTCTGCTTTTAGTTTTTTTTCTTTATTTTTTTCTAAAGGGCTGACATGCCCATATTTTGTAATTATATGATCTTATCAATGAAAATATATCATACAGTATATTACTTCTACTTGTTAAATTTCATTAAAGCAACTATTCATGAAATATTTAATACACAACAAAATATGTATGCCCACAACATAAATAAAATTAAATTTAAACAGATATTTGACACACAAAGTAAGATATATACAACCCTTTAAGTTAATTAATGAGACAAACAATTGCTGATATTGTGGTCTAAGAAAACATTAATTATAGAGTAGCATGCAGTCTAATAGACTAAGGTCTAAATAAGTCTAATCACATTTGGATATTTTACATGCAAGAGTGCACTCTAATAGACTAGCACTCTAATAGACTAGGGTCTAAATAAGTCTAATCACATTTGGATGTTTTACATGCAAGAGTTTATTATGGATAATGAATTGTGTAATTAAGAATGATGGCTTGCCTGTTCTTTGTCATGACCCTAGTTGTTTTAGGACCTTTTTAAAAAATAAAATTTCCGAAGCTAGTACAAAATTAAGGTTCTGCTAAATAATATGTAGCTATGGGGAATTGAACGCATGACCTTTAAAATGAAATGTGAGAGTTTAACCACCAATTTTAGTCAATTTCAATGTTTAACATTAGAAAGTCATATAAGCTTTATGACGATCTCTAACACTTGTATTAAAGGTTATAACAATTCTCTTACTCCAACTCCATTAAAATTGTTAATTTTATCCCCAATTCCTTAAGACTTTTTTCTTAAACAACTTATCATGCCACAACATACATTTTTCAATTTTACACTAGACATCAAAAAAGACATTCCTATCAAAGAAACGGTACCACGTGGCGCCCTACTCAAGTTTCTAAAACACATGTTTATGACCTCATTATAAATTATTAACAAGGTGTAGTTACTAGGAAGCGAACACAAGACCTTTCAAATGAATTATGTGAGAGTTTAACCACCAATCAACTACAGTTTCACTGTTTAATGTTTCAAAATAAAGCATAATAAAGTCTTATAATTATATGTAAGTATGCGTACATAGACCAAACCTTTTGATCTCTAACACTTTTATTAAGGTAATTAACGTTGTCTTACCCCCATTCCTTGGAAGTAATTTTAAAAAACAATTTATCATGCCATAAAATCATATTTGATAATTGTAACTGCCCGCATCATCTTAAAATTATGCTTTATTTATAAGATAACGAAATGTGAGAGTTTAACTACTAATCCACTACAGTTTCAATAGTTTATGTTTCAAATAGGCAATCTTTTTTTTATCTCTAACACTTTTATTAAGCACGCCAAATGGCTTCATGAGCACGCCAAATGGCTTGTAATAAGGATGCCAAATGTTGGCTTTTGGAAATTAGCCAAATAATCTAATATAAGATAAGTAAATTTCGTGTAAAAGAGACTCTGCCTTTTGGGCAAGTAATGATATAACACCAAATTATATAAAAAAAAAAGAGAAAAATAATAGTATTTCATAAGTATTTTTAGTCTGAGGCAAGTTGAATAATTAAGTAGTGTCAAACTGTCCAACATCATGTCATATCAACAATAACTTCCATACCCGGCTTCCCAAAGAAACCTATAAGGCTATAAGCTTTTAACATGCACTGCATCATTGCGCCTATTTTTTTTTTTTTGATAATTCATATCTGCATTTTATTAATGACATGGGAGAAAGAGAAGACCTCAACTTATCACCAGGTATTCCTTCTCAGAAGAAGGAGACGTTTATAGTGTTACCACACCCAATGATGAGGAGGATTCCCATCCCCTACAATTACAAACTTCGTCCATTAACAAATAGGAAATCAATTCATCATTACGCCTATTTTATCACTTCCAATGTAGAACTTTGACTTCACTAATCACGCAAACTTAATCAGGTTCTTTTGTACTTCAATTATATTTATTAAAGCAATTAATTATCAAATAATTCTTGGAATGATTTATTCGGAGAGAACAATTGAGATGATCGTTCAATAAACCCTCCGACGCTCTGGATCTTGGGCATATTTGGTACAAGGGACGAAACCCTTTAACCACTACTTCGAATAAGATAACGTCCAATAATCACCATAGGAATGAATACACGACATTATTGCATAGGTCGATTTAAGAAAATGACCCAACCCTTTAGGCTTAGAATAGGTAGATTTCCTTAGGGTCATGTCCTAATATATTTAGGGTCATGTCTTTAAATAATAGCGACCAACGCGGGATCGAATCCTTTCAAAGAAGAGCAGTGTTTGGCCTTTTTTGTAATTTTGTTCTGGGCAGTGTAAGATTTTATTAGATCATATTATTATTTTTTCGGAGAGAACGATTTAGCCGATAAGGTACGAGCGATGACGTTATTGTATATCTTGGAATGATTTATTCGGAGAGAACAATTGAGACAAACGATCAATCAATAAACCCTCCGACGCTCTGTATCTTGGGCATATTTGGTACAAGGGACGAAACACTCTAACCACTACTTTGAATGAGATAACGTCCATTAATCACCATTGGTGTCTCTTAATTAGGAATGAATACACTACATTCTTGCATTGGTCGATTTAAGCACATGACGCAACACTTTAGGCCTAAAATAGGTAGATTTCCTTAGGGTCATGTCCTAAGATATTTAGGGTCATGTCTTTAAATAATAGCGACCAACACAATGACTATTGATTTATATATAGGACAAGACATTCTACACAACACTATGGGTCTTGCATTTCGGTATGGGTGAAACCCCCGGACCATAGTGGCTCACCATGGGATAATAAGCCGATAAGGTACAAGGGATATTTCTTGGAATGATTAATTCGAAGAGAAAAATTGAGAAAAACGATCGATCGATCAACCCTCCAACACTCTATACAACAATATAAGATACTAACTTTTCAAATGATGACCTTATAAAATATGTTATTATCTCTTCTTGAAGTAACATAATTTTTTATTTTTGAGAGGAAGTAACATAAAATTTTTTTTTTTTGAGAGGAAGTAACATAATTAAATTAAGACATTAGGCTAAGCCTAAAATGTTGGGTCCCTTTTTTCATATTAATTTAATTATATTATCTCCTTATTTGGAAGTTTCATAACCAAATATGGTCAGGATACATAGCATGTAGCCAAATATGGCCAGGATATATAGCATGTAATAGTTTATCTGCTAATCTTCTTAGATCTTGTCCTTAAAGTAACCAATATTTAATTGGTGTGAGAGATTTGTTGTTTCTTCCAAGGAAATTGCCCAGGTCATGTTCAAGGCCATACGGTCATGTCCTAAGTATCTTTTTGGCTATTATCATTTAGGAATTAGTAACACCTTTTAAGTATCTTTTTGGCTATTATAATTTAAGAGAGAGTTATCAATAAGCCTTTTGTCAGGAACTTTTAAAAAATAAAGACTTATAAGGTGATGTTCCAAGAAAATAAAAGGACAAGTTGTAAGCGACCTTTATTAAGACCTTTTAAAAAATTAAGACTTATTAGGTGATTGTCGAAGAAAATAAAAGGACACATTGTGTGGATTTTATGCTATAGCCGCCCCACCCCCACCCGCCCCGCATATTTGTTATTAATATTCTATTTATATACTTATATTATTAATAGTTTTATCTTGCAAAAATATAAATATGTGGGTATGACGCGGTTACGAAGCGAATGTGGGTACCCATGCGGGTGGTGGGCGCGGGGATGAAGTGGGTACGACGCGGGTGCTGGTACCCATGCGGGTGGTGGGGCGGGGATGGGTTTAAATTCACATTTGGTGGTGCGGGGATGGGTCTGGAATTTTCCCTCGCAATGGGTGGTGGGGCGGGGATGGGGATGGGAATTTTATGCGGGTGCGGGTGTGGAGGTACCATCCTCCGCACCCGCCCCACCCAATTGCCATCCCTAAATGCAATGTATATCATTCCTAATTAGGAGACACCAATGGTGATTATTGGACGTTATCTCATTCAAAGTAGTGGTTACAGGGTTTCATCGAACTATTATTTGATTTCCACATTAAGTCGTACGGTATTGAAAGCCTAAAGTGCTGGGTCATGTGCTTAAGTCGACCAATGCAATAATGTCTATTCATTCCTAATTAATCGACTCCAATGGTTATTAAGCCACTATTGTCCGTGGGTTTCATCCATACTGAGACGCAAGAGCCATTGTGTTGTGTAGAATGTCTTGTCTCCTATGAATCAATAGTCATTGTGTTGGTCGCTATTATTTAAAGGCATGACCCATGTTTTCTTAGGACATTACCCAAGTAAATCTACCTAATATTTGATTTCCACATCAAGTCATACGGTATTCTAAGCCCAAAGTGTTGGATCATGTGCTTAAATCGACACCAATGTGCACGTGCTTAAATTACGAAAAGCTAATAAAATCAACTATAAAACTTATGAATAATAACATATTTGATAATTGTAACTGCCGCAGCATCTTCAATGCTTTATTTATAAAGCTAATAACTAAATGTGAGAGTTTTACCACTAATCCACTACAGTTTCAATGCTTTATGTTTCAAATATACAAATTTTTTTTTTATCTTTAACACTTTCATTAAGGTAATAACATTCTCTTTTTGGAACTCTATTTATTTCTATGATAATTATTTGGCACTTCATAAATCATAAGCACGCCAAATGGCTTCTAATAAGGATGCCGATAATATAATCCTACCTCCGTTTAATATTATTTGCAACGATTAGACATTTTCTACTAGTATATCGTGTCAAATCGTTGCAAATAATATTAAACGGAGGTAGTATAAGATAATTTAAGCTTTAAAAAAAAAGAAAATAATAATATTTTTAGTCTGATCAGTCAAGTTGAATAATTAATTAGTGTCAAACTGTCCAACAATAAACCAACATCATGTCATATGAGTATATGACTCCCCGCAGAAACCTAAGTACTAGTATAAGGCTATTTTTAGCCTTTAATTTAACATGCATTGCATCATTACCCCTATTTTATCACTTCCAATGTAGAACTTTGACTTCACTAATGTACTTCAATTATATATCTTAAAACAATTAATCATCAAATTGATACAAAAAAAAAAAAAAAAAAAGTAACATTTATTATGGTACATTTAATTGCACCTCAAAAGGTTTAAGATAAAAATTTCAAATCTAGGTTGTAAAATTTCCTTTTTTAATTAATGAAAATGTGCTGGTTATTTAAAGGGACCTAGCCATACCATACTAGCATCACCTTTTCATTTCAAAAAATCAAAATGAATAACGAAGCATACGCAAACATGGCAGTCGAGTTTGATCATGATTGTTTTAATCATCATCTTGCCTTCAACGGTATAAAGGACGACAAGGAATCTTTCATTCTAAATGAGAGAGCCAGATGGGCAGAGAAAATGGCACGGGTGTTTGGCGATGAACCCGTAGTGGAACCAAGAGATCTGGAGCTAGTAGGATCAAGCGCTTCGAAGATCAGTTTGCAAAAGGTGGGGCAAGGAGGTCTCCACTACCTTCAACCTCCCAAGACCTAAGAGGAGGAACATGACATATGCAAAGAGTCTAGTTCTTTCTTGTACCCAGTCGTCCCTCAAAGTGGTGAGGATGGAAGAAGGTCAAGATGAGCACCAGGGAAGAATAGTGCACTTTAAGTGTCTATGTGAACTATGGAAGCTATTGGTCCACCAAGAACACTTCCTTTCCTGGATGTATCTTGCACTAATCAACAGGAGATATGCTTGGGATAATAGTTTCCAAAGGAATCTCTTCGAGGCAAGGCTCAACTACTCCCCTGAAGATGGTCACTACTTCCGAGATACCATGAGTGGTGCAGGAAGAGAACTAGAAGCCAGCGAATACAAGGCTATGGTAGAGACAGTGTGTACGGAATACTCCCAAATGTTGTCTCTAGATGCAAGTCTTTTCAATTAAAATGTCATTAATGAATATTTTATCTCCTATGCCATCTGCCTTTTTTTTTTTTCTAAAGGGCTGACCTGCCCATATTTTATAATTCAAAGATCTTATCAATGAAATTATATCCCATATTTCTTCTTCTTATTAAATTTCATTAAAGCAATTTTATGAACTACTGAATAATGTACCAATTTTATTTTGACCACATACTATATCAATGTTTGGAATTGGCGAAAAAAGGGAAACATAAATACTTATTAAAAAAATGGAAACATAAATAAGCATGGTATATTGTACTCCCTCCATTTATTTTTAATTTTTACACTTACACTTTTCATGCATGCCAATGCAAAACTTTAGTTTTGTATTTGCAAAAATTATAAGAAGTACATATTATTAAAAATACATACAAAGTCGAATCTAACAAGATCCCACATGACTATGTTTTTATTCACATATAAATCGTACGGTGTGTCACAATTGTTCTCTCCGAATAAAAAATTCCAAGAAATACAATAACGTCATCCCTTGTACCTTATCGGCTTATTATCCCATGGTGAGCCACTATGGTCCAGGTGTTTCATCCATACTGAGACGCAAGACCCATTGTGTTGTGTAGAATGTCTTGTCTCCTATATATGAATCAATAGTCATTGTGTTGGTCGCTATTATTTAAAGACATGACTCTAAATAACTTAGGACATGACCCAAAGGAAATCTACCTATTCTAAGCCTAAAGTGTTGGGTCATTCGCTTAAATCGACCAATGCAATAATGCCCCATGTATTCGTTCCTAATTAAGAGACACCATTAATGGTGATTATTGGACGTTATCGCATTCAAAGTAGTGGTTAGAGGGTTTCGTCCCTTGTACCAAATATGCCCAAGATACATATCAGCGTCGGAGGGTTTATTGATCGATCGTTTTTCTGAATTGTTCTCTCCGAATAAATCATTCCAAGAAATACAATAACGTCGTCCCTCATACCTTATGGCCGGTTTACTATCCCTGTGGTGAGCCACTACGGTCCGGGGGTTTCATCCATATTGAGACGCAAGAGTCATTGTGTTATGTGTGAAATGTCTTGTCTCCTATAATTGATTTTATTATCTTTTCGTAATATTTTGTGTAGTGCAAAATTGGAAAATAGACATGATGAGTGGTTTAAAAAAACTACTAAGGAGTTGGGGATTAAATTTCGTTTCAAAGGTCTTTTGTGTTCGAATCCTGGTAACTACACATTGTTAATATTTTTTTATGAAATTATAAACATGTGTATTATAAGTTTCAGAAGAGTCCCACGTTGTACGTTCCTTTGATGGGAACGCCATTTAATATATTTGTATAGATATCATTTTATGTGGTTAATAATAATTCTAAATAACGTAGAAATGGGGAAACATAGATAATAAAAAATAATAATATAATGATATAATGAAATCTTACGCTGCCCAGAACAAAATTACAAAAAAGGCCATACGCTACAAGCTTTGAAAGGATTCGATCCCGCGCCGCTTAGACGCAAGTGAGTTTCTTATCAGGGCTAGTGACCACGGAGACAGGGGTATCAGCACGTCAAATATTTGTCCCTAATTATTTATGTATAATGGTACTCGAAAGAAAGACAAAAATAAGATACGCGTATGTTTACTTTTGCTGATAGGAAACCAGTTTTGACACCGGATAAATGTTTAACTTATAATGTAGGGTAGCTAAAACACGTTTTCTAAGTTCTACTACGAAATAAAGATTAGTGTTTATCAAATACTACCTCCGTATTTTTTAAATAAGTTGCACCAGTTGCTTTTTGGCACTATTCATCAACCAATTTTATATCTCGCACCATTGTATAAGAAAAAACATAGTAAAGTGGGGTCTTGTTAGATTCGTCTCAATGCGAATATTCCAAATATCAAATTTTTTAATTTTTACTTACACCTAATAAGAGATATTAACGTTTAAAGACGTGTCTCAACAAATGTGGAAAAGCAAATGGTGCAACTAAATAAATACAAAGGTAGTATAAAACGCTAGTAAATGACCCCATTTTACACATGATAGCCTTATTAAATTTGCTAGTAAATGGTGTTTATTGGGCGTTATCTCATTCAAAGTAGTGGTTAGAGGGTTTCATCCAACCAAACATGCCCATACAGAGCGTCGGAGGGTTTATTAGTCGTTTATCTCAATTGTTATTTCCGAAGAAATCATTCCAATAAATACAATAACGTCATCCCTCGTACCTTATTGGCTTATTATCCCATGGTGAGCCACTATGGTCAAGGGGTTTCATCCATACTAAGACCTTAAAGTTACCAATATTTTATTGAGCATGTAATAGTTTATGTGCTATCTTCTTGTCTCATGTCCTTAAAGTAACAAATATTTTATTTACGTGAGAGATTTGTTTGTTCTCCCAAGGAAATTGACCCAGGACGATTTAAGAACCATTGGTGTCTCTTGCATTGGTCGATTTATGCACATGACCCAACACTTTAGGCTTAAAAAAGGTTGATTTCCTTAGGGTCATGTCCTAAGATATTTAGGGTCATTTCTTTAAATAACAACGAACAACGCAATGACTATTGATTCATATATAGGAGACAAGACATTCTAAACAACACTATGGTTCTTGCGTTTAGGTATGGATGAAACCCCTGGAACATAGAGGCTCACCATGGATAATAAGCCGATAGGGTAGGTACGAGGGATGACGTTATTGTATTTCTTGAAATGATTTATTCGGTGAGAAAAATTGAGACAAACGATAGATCAATAAACCCTCCGACGCTCTGTATCTTGGGCATATTTGGTACAAGGGACAAAACCCTCTAACCACTACTTTGAATAAGATAATGTCCAATAATCACCATTGGTGTCTCATAATTAGGAATGAATATACGACATTATTGCATTGGTCGATTTAAGCACATGACCCAACACTTTAGGCTTAAAATAGGTAGATTTTCTTAGGGTCATGTCCTAAGATATTTAGATTCATGTCTTTAACTAATAGCGACCAACACAATGACTATTGATTCATATATAGGAGACAAGACATTCTACACAACACTATGGGTCTTGTGTTTCAATATGGATGAAACCCACGAGGGACGACGTATTTCTTGGAATGATTTATTCGAAGAGAAAAATGGAGACAAACCATCGATCAATGAACCCTCTGACGCTCTGTATCTTGGGCATATTTGGTACAAGGGACGAAACCCTCAAACAACTACGTTGAATGTGATAACGTCCAATAATCACCGTAGGTAGTGTCGCTTAATTAGGAATGAATACACGACATTATTGCATTGGTCGATTTAAGAAAATGACCCAACACTTTAGGCTTAGAACAGGTAGATTTCTTAGGGTCGTGTCCAAATATATTACACAACACTATGGGTCTTGCATTTCGGTATGGATGAAACCCCCGGACCATAGTGGAGCACCATGGGTAAATAAGCCGATAAGGTACGAGGTATGACGTTTTTGTATTTCTTGGAATGATTTATTCTCAAATAAAAAATGAGACGATCGATCAATAAACCCTCCGACGCTCTGTATCTTGGGCATATTTTGTACAAGGGACAAAACCCTCTACCACTATTTTGAATGAGATAACGTCCAATAATCACCGTAGGAATGAATACACGACATTATTGCATTGGTCGATTTAAGCAAATGACCCAACACTTTAGGCTTTGAATATATAGGTAGAATTCCTTAGGGTCATGTCCTAAGATATTTAGGGTCATGTCTTTAAATAATAGCGACCAACACAATGACTATTGATTCATATATAGGAGACAAGACATTCTACACAACACAATGGGTCTTGCGTCTCGGTATGGATGAAACCCCCGGACCATAATGATTCAATATGGGATAATAAGCCGATAAGGTACGGGGGATGACGTAATTGTATTTCTTGGCATGTATTATTCGGAGAGAAAAATTGAGACAAACGATCGATCAATAACCTTCCGACGCTCTGTATTTTGTGCATATTTGTTACATGGGACAAAACCCTATAACCACTAGTTTGCATGAGATAACGCCCATTGGTGTCCCTTAATTAGGAATGAATGCACGACATTATTGCATTGCTCGATTTAAGCACATGACCCAACACTTTAGGCTTAGAATAGGTAGATTTCCTTAGGGTCATGTCCTAACATATTTAGGGTCATGTCTTTAAATAATAGCAACCAATACAATGACTATTGATTTTTATTGGAGACAAGACATTCTACACCACACAATGGCTCTTGCGTCTCGGTATGGTTGAAACCCTCGGACCATAGAAAATCACCATGGGATAATAAGCCAATAAGGTACGAGGGATGACGTTATTGTATTTCTTGGAATGATATATTCGGAGAGAACAATTGAGACGATCGTTCAATAAACCCACCGACGCTCTGGATCTTGGGCATATTTGATACACGGGACGAAACCCTCTAACCACTACTTTGAATGAGATGACGTCCAATAATCACTATAGGAATGAATACACGACATTATTGCAAAGGTCGATTTAAGAAAATGACCCAACCCTTTAGGCTTATAATTGGTAGATTTCCTTAGGGTCATGTCCTAATATATTTAGGTTCATGTCTTTAAATAATAGCGACCAACGCGGGATCGAATCCTTTCAAAGGTGAGCAGTGTTTGGCCTTCTTTGTAATTTTGTTCTGGGCAGCGTAAGATTTTATTAGATCATTATATTATTTTTCGGAGAGAACAATTGATCCGATAAGGTACGAGCGATGACATTATTGTATTTCTTGGAATGATTTTCTCGGAGAGAACAATTGAGACAAACGATCGATCAATAAACCTTTCGATGCTCTGCATCTTGGGCATATTTGGTACAAGGGACGAAACCCTCTAACCACTACTTTGAGTGAGATAATGTCCAATAATCACCATTGGTGTCTCTTAATTAGGAATGAATACACGACATTATTGCGTTGGTCGATTTAAGCACATGACGCAACACTTTAGGCCTAAAATAGGTAGATTTCCTTAGGGTCATGTCCTAAGATATTTAGGGTCATGTCTTTAAATAATAGCGACTAACACAATGACTATTGATTTATTTGGGAGAAATATTGGACGTGCTGATACCCCCGTCTCCGTGGTCAATAGTCCTGATACGAAACTCCTAGGCAACTATTTTTGTAATTTGTTCAGGGCAGCGTTTTATTTTCACTAACACCGTGTCCTTTTATTTTCTTCGAACATAACCTAATAAAGAGCTAACTAGTGATAGTCCCCGGCGATGCCGCGAGCTGTTTCTTTTTGTAATTTTATTGTCTAGTGAGGAAAAATTAACGCCATAATGATTTGAATAATACACCCTTAAAAGTTTGGAAATAAAAGCAATAACTTCAGTTTCTATAAGGAATTTGAGTAAGAGTATGTCTACAATAGTATACTATTATTAACATAAATATGTTAGGCATCTAACTACTTGTATAAGTCTTTTAATGAGATATAAGTACAAACTTCATTATATTTTATTTTGAAATAATAAGCAATTAAGTTATGTTGGATTCATGGTTAAGCTTTCATTTTTCATTTCAAAGGTCACGTGTTCGATACCTTATAAGTTATAACTACACAACATCTATACAAATATATTAAAGGCCGTGCCTATGGAAGTAATTTGTTCAGGGCAGTGTTCTATTTACACTTACGCCGTGTCCTTTTATTTTCTAACTTGTGATCAATAGTCCCTAGGCGATGCCCCAGGTTGTTTCTTCTTGTAATTTATTGTCTTGTGAGGTAAAATGAACCTCATAATATTTTGAATAATACACCCTAAAAAGTTTGGACATAAAAGCAATAACTTCACTTTCTATAAGGAATGTGAGTAAGAGTTTGTCTACAATACTCCATCCGTCCCAAAATATAGTTCCCATTTCCATTTTGGGTGTCCCAAAATATAGTTTTCATTTCCATATTTAGTTCCACATTTTTTCGTAATTTGTCTAGAAAAATTGTGTCCCATCATTTATTTGCTTCTTGAATTTTGTTTTTTGCTTTGTTTATTCAACCCAAGTGTAACAATCAATGCTCTTTCACCAATTATTCTTCATTCTCTCTCCTAAAATCATCTTTTCCCATACAACATTTATTTAAATAAACAAAAAATCTTTACTATCCCTCTTAGTTTTTACTTGCATAAATTACAGTGAAAAAAGGGAAATGAGAACTATATTTTGGGACGGAGGGAGTAGTATATTATTATTATCATAAATATGTTCGGTATGTAACTACTTGTGTTAGTCTTTTAATGAGATATAAATACAGACTTTATTATATTTTATTTTATAATAATAAGCAATGATGTTATGTTGGATTCATGGTTAAGCTTTCATTTTTCATTTCAAAGGTCTGTATTTTAGCCTTTAATTTAACATGCATTGCATCATTACCCCTATTTTATCACTTCCAGTGTAGAACTTTAACTTCACTAATGTACTTCAATTATATATCTTAATGCAATTAATCATCAAATTGATACAAAAAATAAAAAAAAGTAACATTTATTATGGTACATTTATTTGCACCTCAAAAGGTTTCAGATAAAAATTTCAAATCTAGGTTGTAAAATTTCCTTTTTTAATTAATGAAAATGGACTGGTTATTTAAAGGGACCTAGCCATACCATACTAGCATCACCTTTTCATTTCAAAAAATCAAAATGAATAACGAAGCATACGCAAACATGGCAGCCGAGTTTGATCATGATTGTTTTAATCATCATCTTGCCTTCAACGGTATAAAGGACGACAAGGAATCTTTCATTCTAAATGAGAGAGCCAGATGGGCAGAGAAAATGGCACGGGTGTTTGGCGATGAACCCGTAGTGGAACCAAGAGATCTGGAGCTAGTAGGATCAAGCGCTTCGAAGATCAGTTCTGATATAAATATCTTGTCCACCGAGATATGGCCCAAATTGGAAGAGGAGTCATAAGACAAACTGCTAACAGTTTGCAAAAGGTGGGGCAAGGAGGTCTCCACTACCTTCAACCTCCCAAGACCTAAGAGGATGAATGTGACATATGCAAAGAGTCTAGTTCTTTCTTGTACCCAGTCGTCCCTCAAAGTGGTGAGGATGGAAGAAGGTCAAGATGAGCATCAGGGAAGAATAGTGCACTTTAAGTGTCTATGTGAACTGTGGAAGCTATTGGTCCACCAAGAACACTTCTTTTCCTGGATGTATCTTGCACTGATCAACAGGAGATATGCTTGGGATAATAGTTTCCAAAGGAATCTCTTCGAGGCAAGGCTAAACTACTCCCCTGAAGATGGTCACTACTTCCAAGATACCATGAGTGGTGCCGGAAGAGAACTAGAAGCCAGCGAATACAAGGCTATGGTAGAGACAGTGTGTACGGAATACTCCCAAATGTTGTCTCTAGATGCAAGTCTTTTCAATTAAAATGTCATTAATGAATATTTTATCTCCTATGCCATCTACCTTTTTTTTTTTCTAAAGGGTCGACCCGCTATTTTATATTCAAAGATCTTATCAATAAATTAATCCCATATTTCTTCTTCTTATTAAATTTCATTAAAGCAATTTTAGAACAACCAATTTATTTTGACCACAACTATATCAATGTTTGGAATTGGCAAAAAAGGGAAATATAAATACTTATTCAAAAAAAGGGAAACATAAATATGCATGTTATATTGTACTCCCTCCATTTATTTTTAATTGTTACACTTACACTTTTCATGCATGCCAATGCAAAACTTTAGTTTTGTATTTGCGAAAATTATAAAAAGTACATATTATTAAAAATACATACAAAGTCGAATCTAACAGGATCCCACATGACTATGTTTTTATTCACATATAAATCGTACGGTGTGTCACAATTGTTCTCTCCGAATAAAAAATTCCAAGAAATACAATAACGTCATCCCTTGTACCTTATCGGCTTATTATCCCATGGTGAGCCACTATGGTGCTGGTGTTTCATCCATACTGAGACGCAAGACCCATTGTGTTGTGTAGAATGTCTTGTCTCCCATATATGAATCAATAGTCATTGTGTTGGTCGCTATTATTTAAAGACATGACCCTGAATAACTTAGGACATGACCCAATGGAAATCTACCTATTCTAAGCCTAAAGTGTTGGGTCATTCGCTTAAATCGACCAATGCAATAATGCCCCGTGTATTCGTTCCTAATTAAGATACACCATTAATGGTGATTATTGGACGTTATCGCATTCAAAGTAGTGGTTAGAGGGTTTCGTCCCTTGTACCAAATATGCCCAAGATACATATCAGCGTCGGAGGGTTTATTAATCGATCCTTTTTCTGAATTGATCTCTCCGAATAAATCATTCCAAGAAATACAATAACGTCGTCCCTCGTACCTTATGGCCGGTTTATTATCCCTGTGGTGAGCCACTACGGTCCGGGGGTTTCATCCATACTAAGACGCAAGAGTCATTGTGTTGTGTGAAATGTCTTGTCTCCTATAATTGATTTTATTATCTTTTCGTAATATTTTGTCTAGTGCAAAATTGGAAAATTGACATAATGAGTAGTTTAAAAAAACTACTAAGGAGTTGGGGATTAAAATTCCGTTTCAAAGGTCTTTTGTGTTCGAATCCTAGTAACTACACATTGTTAATACTCCCTCCGTCCCAGAATAGTCTGAACACTTTCCTTTTATGTTTGTCCCAAATTAGTTTGAACACTTCCATTTTTGGCATGGTCCCACTATTAATATATTATTTCTTTTACCCATCTTTGACCCACACTTTACCTTTTATCAATAAAAAGTTACCCAACTTTCTCTCTCCTCTAATAAAAAATACCACACCAACTCCTATCACATCTACTTTTTAAATAAAATAACATTTGATAACCACACTACAACTTATCACCTTAAACTACGTGTCCCAACAAGTGTTCAGATCTTTCTGGGACGGAGGTAGTATTTTTTTATGAAATTATAAACATGTGTATTATAAGTTTCAGAAGAGTCCCACGTTGTACGTTCCTTTGATGGGAAGGCCATTTAATATATTTGTATAGATATCATTTTATGTGGTTAATACTAATTCTAAATAACGTAGAAATGGGGAAAAATAGATAATAAAAAATAATAATATAATGAAATCTTACGCGGCCCAGAACAAAATTACAAAAAAGGCCATATGTTGCACGCTTTGAAAGGATTCGATCCCGCGCCGCATAGACGCAAGTGAGTTTCTTATCAGGGCTAGTGACCACGGAGACGGGGGTATCAGCACGTCAAATATTTGTCCCCAATTATTTATGTATTATGGTACTCGAAAGAAAGACAAAAATAAGATACGCGTATGTTTACTTTTGCTGATAGAAAACCAGTTTTGACACCGGATAAATGTTTAACTTATAATGTAGGGTAGCTAAAACACGCTTTCTAAGTTCTACTACTGTTTTATCCATTTGTCCAATAAGTAAGTTGTAGGCTTAGCTTCCTTGTCGAGCAAGTAAATTAGTATCTTGAGTGTTCTTCAGATGGAGACTTGTGCAACGATGTCTGAATCCGCTTAGTCCTTGGTCTGGGCTCTGCTCCCGAACCTGCAAAAAGGGACCCACCTGGAGGTTTGGGTGGTGGTTCCCCCTCCGATGCTTAAGTCATATATCAGGAGTAGTGAGAGAAAGTAGAGATAGAGAGAGAAAGTGAGAGAGTATTTTATCAGAGTAACTTTACACTGTTTGCATTGAATGAATGTTTCTCCTGATTTCAGGGGTACTTATAGTGATAGCAAGTTGACAGCTATCCTTAAAATCTGCCCTAGAATAGTGGCTTCTGATTGGCTGGGGAATCAGATCATGACATGTGGCAGGCCATGATTGGTGAAGGTTTATTAACCACTCTCCTGCAGCCACCTTGCAGTGCTGGGTTCTGACTGTTGGGCCAAAAAATCAACCTTTTAACCCAACTGAGTATAGCCCAGAGATTCAGCCTTCTTTCCTTATTAACTAGGGTGACACGTGGATGGCTCTGTTGAGCCCATGTGTCGTTAAGGGTGCCGTAGATGTTAGGCTACAACGTTTTCCCATAGAAGGGCTTTCACTGTTGGCCCATCTGACGGTTAGTGGCCTTTTACCCAAGGTAGTGTATTCAAAATGAAGGAAATGACCCGCCCTTTCCAGGATTTTACCGGTCATAACCGACCATTACCTTCTTTTCTTCGGTCATTTCTGACCGGCTCCACAAGTTTTTTACCCCCCTATAAATACTCTTGGTGTGAGAACATTAAATCATTTCACACCTTTAACGAATTTTTCTAGAGAGAGAGACTCCGCAATTTTTTCTAGAGAGAGAGAGGGAACGTCCAACCTCAGCTTCCTTCACGGACTCGTCCAGGCGTTTTAGCAGGTATCTTTTCTTTGTTCTCTCCATTCTTCTTTATTCTTTAATTTTTTCTTAGAAAATCAATAAAATGGAATCTTCTTCCTCAAATAATCTTAGCCGACCAAGAACTTGTCTTGTCCCTAGAACCGATACTTCTTCTTCGGCGCATTCTAGAATTGGGCCTCTTCTGGCCGACTATATATTTTTTTTATTCTTTTGGCCGAGAAAGTCATACGACCCAGTCTTTACCTGTGCAGGGTAATCTGGCGCGCGTCAAGCAAACGGCCCGTCTAAGACGAAAAGCTATAATCCCGTCAAATAGTTCAGATATGGAGGAATCTACTGGACGGGTGCCCGATGAGGCAAGAGAAGTTCAAAGTGCAGAGGCTTTGGGCGAGCCTCCTTCTTTTGACCATGACTTAGAAGAATCCGAAATAAACCCTGAAGCCAGTACTTCTGGCAGAGACATCGCTATGGCGGAGACCCGCTAAGGTAATAATGTAGTGAGTCTGATAATGCCGAAGAGTCAGACGAGGCTTCGACTACCTCGTCGGAAATTAGAAGGCACCTAGGTCCCCTCTCTGACCCCGGCTTCATTTTGGTCAACCAAAAATGGTTAGAGAAAATCGGCCCAGACCCTAACTATTTATTGTCTTATATGCCCATGTCGGGCTTCTCCTTTGTCATTCCAAATAAAGACGCGACGTGGGATTGAGGTTTCCTCTCCATGAATTCATAGAACAAGTGATGCGGTACTACCACATCGGCCACAATCAGCTGGCTCCAAACGCTTGGCACAACGTCTTGACGTTCATTGCCGTCTGTGAGCTACGCGGCCTAGCCCTTTCCCTTCAAGCCTTTACCCACATCCATTATGCGGCCAAGGTACCTGGGGCCGTTGACGGGGCATGGCTCAACATCTGCAACCGTCCTGGCTTCCTGACGGCTTGGGGGAAGCCTTCGAAGATGCATGACTAGAAAGCCGATTTCATAGTTTTAAAGGGATCCAATGATTCTGCCACTGAGGGCTATAGATTCTACAATTGGTCCGTCACGAATACGGGACGGAAGCAGTCATGGCTGGAGCTGGAGGATAATTTTGACGAAGAAGTGGTGGAGTACTTCAGAATAAAGGAGTACTCCAGGCCCGGCCAACGATCTTTTAAGGAGCCATCTAATTGGATACCTTTTAAAGAAGTGTTTTACCAAGACGACTTCTTGGTCGCCGCCGGCTTGCGGTTGGCCGATGATAAAGGTATATATTTAAAATCCTCCTAAGTAAAACTCTTCGTCCATAATTCATTTGACAAACCCATTTTTCGCTTTCTTGTTGCAGGCTCGGCCAGAACACGTCTCAAAGCTTCTTGGACGGGAGACATAGGTATGTCAAAATTCACAGACAACTTATGAAAGGAGTACGCCAAAAGCAACGCCGAAAAGAGGGCGGAGACGCTGGTAAATACATTCATATATATATATATATATATATATATATATATATATATATATATATACATATATATATATATATATCTTTTTTTTTAGACGAGGATCATTATGGCTCGTCTGGAACTGGCATCTAATCTTTGGACGAGGATGACCCAAAGAAGGAGAACGTCCAAGCGTGGACGTTCACCTTTGAGCCATTAGAACTCGCCCATGTACTCGTGTATTCCCCTGGACGAGGATAGCCCGAAGAAGGAAGACGTCCATGCTTGGACGGCCACCTTCTTGGCGCCATACGCGTCTGAGATTATATATATACTCGGCCAAGTACTCGTATGTTCCCCTGGACAAGGATAGCCCGAAGAAGGAAGGCGTCCATGCTTGGACGACCACCTTCTTGGGGCCATACTCGTCTGAGTTGTTTTGAGTTCTGAGACTTGACGAAGAGTTGATTTCCTATCCTTGGACGGGAGTCATGCTAGTCCGTCCAAAGTTGGGACGACTTCCTTCTTTGCATCACCCTCGTCTGGATTCAGATATTTTTTTTTTCTTAGACGAGGTTGCCTTAGGGGAGGAGGTGTTCATTTTAAGACCGCTTCCTTCTTCGGGTGATGTTCGTCTGAAATCTTGTAATAGGAATTTTAACTTTTGTCCCTTGGACAGCCAGTTTGATAACTTGCTCATTTTTTGCAGAAAAATGCACCTACAAACAATCTTCCACCTGGGAAGTCGTCCTCGTCCAAAAAGAGGCCTACATCGGCCGTGGACCAACCACCCGCGAAAAAGCCTAAGGGCTTTACAAGAAAGAAAACGGAGAAGGCCGCTTCAAGTGGGGTTGGAGAAAAACCCATGCCCCTCCAAAAGATAAGGCTCTTAAAAAGGAGCCTTCGACTGCTGCCTCTACTGAAGGGGAAAAGAGTGTGGATCCTGCTGTTCCGCTGGACACTCTGCCGGCTAACTCGGCTGAGCTCAACCCAGAGTCCGCATTAGCCTTGGTTGTCCCAGAATCTGAGACGGATGCTGAGAACTATCCTGGCTTCAGTGGCTCGGTGGCCAAGCTGGTGTCGCAGATGCCATTAGCTGTTAGGGCGGCCTCGATCTCGTCTGGTGAGTCGTATTACCCAAATATAGTTAGGACGATGCGGGTCGGCGGACGGTCTATGAGTCCGTCCAATAGACAAGCTATCGTCTTTCCTATCAATATTACTGACTCTCCCCATATTTCAGATAAGGGCAAAGGCCCTGCTATACCCCCAACTCCTCCCACCATTGATTCGGACGAGGAGTCTTCTCCTGCCTTCGCCAAAATGTCAAGGCTGGAAAAAGAGCGGCTTAAGCAGAAGCTCTTCAAGTGTTACCCTGAATCCTACATTAAAGGACTAAGGGGAGCATCAGCCGGGCATGTGGGCTACATGTCTCAACTTGCTGCTGAGGTATGGCTTACTGTCGCCTTTGTTTTATACTTGATTCAATTCCTTTTTTGTAAATCGTCTAATGACTTGTTTTGTTTTCATTGCTCCAGCTTTTTGCTCGCAGCATGCTAACTGAAGAATGGGCGAGGGAGCTAAGAAAAGAGAATAAGCAGCTCGTCTATATGGCGACAACGGCAGGCGACAAGGCCATCCATGACATTGAGATGGCTAATACACTCCATCGTCAATCTCTGGAGGCTTTAGAGGAAAGATCAGCTCTTCTGAAGTCAGAAAACAAGAATTATCTTGTTACCATTAATGACATGTTCAAGGATCAGGACCATCTGAAGATGGTCATTGATGCTGTCTCCACTGATCTAAGGGATGAAAGAAATGCCGCCCTTCTCGCCGCTGCGCAGCTAAGGAGGGAGAATATTCTTCTGAGGGCGAGAACTGCCCGTCTAGAGAGTCAGACGGCCAAGGCCTTCGACGATGCCAAGGAAGGGTTGGAGCAAGTCGGTGAAACGTCTAAAGACTGGGCCGTCAAGGCCTTCGAGATGTTGGCTGAGGCTGATGAGGTCCCTAGCTTTATACGTCGTCTGGAATATCAACAGAGTGTTCATCGGGCTATGGTGTGTGCCGAGGAACCTCCGGAGTTTTTAGAGTCCGACGACGAGGCTGCAGCCGAGGATGAGAAGCCTGAGGACAAAGCCGAGGATGAGAAGCCTAAGGACGACCAAGAAACTCGCACTGAAGATGAAGCCTAGTTTTAGGTTTATTTTTCTAAGTTTCTTGGCTTGTCTGCTGTTGTAGTCTTATCCCTTCAGCAGTCTTGAATTGTAAATCTTTGCTATTGATATATATGAAGAACTTTTTGCCAATTGCTTCTCTTATTTTCGTAAATTCCAATTTGACCATGTATAACATTAACTTCGTCATGATCGTTGGACGTCCAGCCCAGATGTTTAATGAAAGAGCAGCGTGCTTGCCTTTAGACGATTTTTAATCTTTAAAAATTGTCTCCAAGTACCAGAATAGACTCGTCCTGAACTATTGGACAATCTGCCTTTTCTGAATAACACAAACTTGTGAAACCTGTACCTTGCCCTTGGACAATTACCAGTTATTTCATGAAATATCTAAGTATTTGTTGATATTCGTCCGGGATTTTTGGACAATCTGCTTAATTTGACGTGTCTTGCCCAAAAAGGGAAGGTGGCCAATGCCTGTTTGATTTGTGGACGAACCACGTTCAAGCCGTTTTACTCGAGCTACTAACATTCGTCCTGCACTATCAAACCATCACAAGGGCATCTATTGACTAGGTCCTGGTTTTTGGACGACCTTTTCTCTTTAGCTCGTCCTATAGGCTTCTATCATCCCCCCTTTCTTGGGCTTAGCTCAATTGTACATGGTGGGCGAGCCAAAGTCCAAGAAGGAGAGCGGCCATCCTTGGCCGAGCCTGCTGAAGTTGATGGACGAGCTTGAGATACATGTTCAAAGCATGTTTTAGTTGGCTTCCTTGAGGGAGCAACACTCGTCATTGAGTAGTGATCCCTTACTAGGGTTTGGACTACTTAGTTGTCCGTGTTTTTGAAAGTAAGTATCCTTTACTAAGGTCTTATTTCAGGCCAGCTTTCTCTCAGAGACTTTGACGTTACTCTTACTAGAGTTTTTGTCAGTTTGACGGCCATGTATGTGTTATGTTTTTGGCCGGTCTCTTCGAGGGAGTGATGTTCGATGCAGAAGTGAGTAATTTTGACGTTCTATTATTGTTTGTATTTTTGTCCAAGTTATTGTCACTTTTAGACGAGTAACTGATTTAATGCCCCAAAGTGAATAAACTTGGTGAAAATAAACAAAGAAATAAAAAAGTAGGAATTGTATTATATGGATTTTGCTTTACTAAATGCCAAGATACATGTATACAATTCTTCTTCCTAACATGTGCCGTGGCACTTTGGAGTAACTACAAACTACCTTATAGGTATCTGACAGTGAACTGAGCTAGACGTGGTACTTCTTCAAATTATATGAATTCCAAGTACGTTGTATAGGTCGTCCATCTAGATCTTGGAGACGAAAAGTCCCACTGCGTAGCTCTTGGATAATCAGATAAGGTCCTTCCCAATTAGGTTCTTAGCTTCCCTAACTCTTTAGCACGTCCAACCGCTTCCATCTTTCTTAGAACAAGATCACTCACCTTGAGCGGTCGTCTAACAACTCTTTTGTTAAACTCCCGAGCCATTCACAGTTTGTACAATTGCATTCTTAGCAAGGCATTGCCCCTGACTTCTGGCACTTGGTCCAAATCCGTGCGTAATGCAGCCAAGTTGGCATCTTCTGTGTACAACATGACTCGCAGGGTGGGTTCTTCAATCTCAATGGGCAAGACGGCTTCAGTGCCGTATACTAAAATGAAGGGCGTCTCCCCTGTAGAGTTTTTGGCGGTTGTTCTGATGGACCATAACACCAACTGCAGCTCTTCAACCCATTGCCCCTTGGCGTTTCTCCAGCTTCCTTTTGATTCCATTTGATAGAATCTTGTTGAAGGACTCTACTTGCCCATTGGCTTATGGGTGGGCAACTGCAGTGAAGTGAGCTTTTATTTCTCTTTCCGCCAACCATTCCTTCAATTTAGGCGTTTCAAACTGTGGCCCATTATCAAAGACGATGGACTGTGGCATGCCAAAACGAGTTATAATGTTTTTCCAAATGAAGCCCTTGACATCGTTTGTTGTTATTCCTCGCATGGCTTCGGCCTCTATCCATTTAGTGAAGTAGTCAACTGCCAGTATCACAAACTTCTTTTGCCCAGCGGCCACAGGGAAAGGTCCTAGGATATCCATGCCCCATTTGGCAAAAGGCAAAGGGAACAAGATGGGAGTTAAGTAGTTGGACGGCTTCTGATGCACATTTCCATGCTTCTGACAACTGTCACACTTCTTTGCATATACTAAAGCATCCTCCTTTAAGGTAGGCCAGTAGTACCCCGTCCTTAAAGCCTTCTCTCCTAAAGCTCTTCCCCCAATGTGAGAAGCACAAGCTCCCACATGGAGTTCTTTCAGAACCTCTAGACCATCTTCTCTGGTGATGCACTTGAGGAGAGGGCAGTTAATGACTTCTTGTAAAGTGTCTCATCCCATAGTTCAAACCACTTGTCTCTAACCTTCACATACTTAGCCTCTACAGGGTTAGAAGGCAATCGTCCCGTCTTCTTGTATTCTATGATAGGCTCCATCGAGACTGCTCCTCGGCTAAGAAACATAATCTGCTCTTGGTCAATGCTCTTTTTGGGTTTGACTTCCCAAAAAACTGTTCTTGGCACATCACCTTCAGCCGAGCTGACCAATTTTGAGAGAGCATCTGCTTGATGATTTTTTGACCTTGGTACTTGTTCGAGAACAAATCGTTTTAATGGCTCTATCTCATCCTTGATCAGTCGCATGTATTTGCTCATTGATGCTTCTTTGCATTCAAAATCTCCATTGACCTGACTGACGACTAAGAGGGAGTCCGATTTGGCCTCAATCTCAACAGCTCCAGCCGCCTTGCACATTTTGATTCCAGCTAAGAGTGCTTCATATTCAGCTTCGTTATTGGACGCTTTGAATTGGAATCTTAACGCATATTCAAACTTGTTCCCTTCGGGAGATTGACAAATGATTCCTGCCCCACATCCATTGACTGTGGAAGATCCATCAACCATGAGCGTCCAATGCCTCCTTCCTCTAGCTGGATCAGATATTGGCTCTATGGTTGGCCGAGTAAGCTCAACTATAAAATCTGCCAAGGCTTGCCCCTTAATGGCTTTCCTTGGTTCAAATGATATGTCAAACATGTTAAGCTCAACCGCCCATTTTAGCATCCGCCAAGCAGCTTCCATCTTCTGTAGAACTTGCTTCAAAGGTTGATCAGTGTAGACGATTATAATGTGCGCCAAGAAATAAGGCCTCAACTTTCTGCTGGCCATGACTAGGGCCAATCCAAACTTCCCAACTGGAGTATACCTATTTTCCGCATCTTTGAGCACGTGACTCACAATGTATATGGGAACTTGGACGGACTCTCTTTCAGCCAGCAGGACGGCACTCACAGCTTGAGCGGACACAGCCAAGTATACAAATAGTTTTTCCCCCTCGGCTGGACTGACCAACCTAGGCAGCTGCCGAAGGTGATCTTTGACGTGCTGAAGGGATTGCTCTGCCTCTGCTGTCCATTCGAACTTGGCCTTTTTCTTGATCGTGGCAAAGAAGTGATGGCACTTGTCGCATGACTTAGACAAGAAACGTCCAAGGGCAGCCAAGCAACCCGTCAGTCTCTGTACTTCTTTTACCTTCGAAAGAGACTTCATGTCTAAAATAGCTTGAATCTTTTCAAGGTTGGCTTCTATTCCCCTCTAGTCCACCAAGAAACCAAAGAACTTCCCTGACAAGACCCCAAAGACACATTTGCTGGGGTTCAGCTTTAACTTGTATTTCCTGAGAGTTTCAAAATTTTTTCTCAAATCACCAACATGACTTTCTTCTTGACGGCTCTTGACTATCATATCGTCAATATATGCCTCCATGTTTCTTCCCAACTGTGGCTGAAAAACGGTATTGATCAATCTTTGAAAAGTGGCCGGGGCATTGCGTAGGCCGAATGGCATCCTCAACCAGCCATACAGTCCTTTTTCAGTAATGAAGGACGTTTTGTTGAGGTCAGTGTAGTCCACACACATCCTGAATAGGCCACATCGGGATTTGATGAAAACCTGAATAGGCGTCCATGAAGCTCAGAAAAGCATGGCCGGCTGTGGAGTCTACCTGACGATCCAACTTAGGCAAAGGGAAACTGTCCTTAGGACAAGCCTTGTTGAGGTCAGTGTAGTCCACACACATCCTCCAGGTGCCACTGGGCTTTGGTACCATGACCACATTTGCTATCCAGTCTGGATAATAGGTTTCTTTGATGAATTTGGATTCCAACAACTTCTGAACTTCTTGGTCGACCGCCTGGTTTCTGGCCGGTCCTAAGTGCCATTTCTTCTGACAAACAGGTTTCAAATTGGGATCAACATTCAACCGATGGACGGCTACCTCCGGATCAATTCCAAGCATCTCTTCAACGCAATAGGCAAACACATCTTGAAATTCTTTCAGCAAGTGGATTAGATGACCCTTCAAATCAGGATTGAGCGAAGATCCAATTTTGAGGGTCCTTTCTGGACGAGCTTCATCCAGACGTACCTTTTCAGGGGCTTCCACCGGCTCTGGACGTTCTACTGCCAGTCCCATGATGGCCATGACTTCTTCAGACGAGGGAGGTTCTTCCTTGATGATTTCATATTTTCTCTTCTTGCTGGGGAGTTGCTCAAACGCCTTCCTTGAGGGAGCGAGAGGCGTTTGAGGGCTCTCAATGGCCATCTTTAACGAGGCGACTTGGTCCTTGACATTTCCAGACGTTTTCCTCTCGCTAGCCACCTTCGTCTGGTCTTTCTCTATTTCAGACATTTTCCTTTCGCCAGCAACCTTCGTCTGATCTTCATTGCCTATCTTCCATGATGACGACTTGAGGGTAGTCAAATAACACTCCATAGCCACCTGCTGGTCTCCATATAATGAGCCAATCTGGCCATCATCACACTCATACGTCATCAACATCAGGTGAGTTACTTTTACTGCTTTGACATGATTCAGAGTTGGTCGTCCAAGAATGACATTGTAGGCTGTCAAATCTCGGACCACCAAGAACTAGATAAACAGAGTTCTAGCTGCATCCTTTTCTCCCACTCGAACAGGCAAAGTAACAGTTCCCATTGGATGGATGACTCCTCCCCCAAACCCTATGATGGGATGGTGAACGGGAACTAAGTTCTTCTCATCAAACTTTAGTCTGGACAAGCAATCAACACTAATGATATCCGTCGAGCTTCCGGTGTCCATCATAATCCTTCTTACTCTTAAGTTTGCTATTTTCATTTCTACAACCAAAGGATCATCATGGGCAGTCCTCAACCTGCCCCAATCTTGCTCACTAACTACCACCCTTGGGAAGGGCTCAGCCTTTGTCTGATCAGCTAACAAAACTTGGCCAAGCTCCCTAAGGTAGTTTTTGTGTCCTGTATTGGTTGGCCCTCCGGCAGCAAACCCTCCTGAGATTACAAGAACAACATCTTCGTCTGTGCTGGCACTCTCCTTCTTCTTAATATGCCAATCATCTTTCCTCTGAAACTTCCTTCTCCCTTGAGGCATATAGGAGTTCATTTTTCCCTTTCGAGCTAGTTCCTCCAACGCCTTCTTAAGGTGCTTACATTCATTAGTTTCGTGACCGCAATCCTTGTGGGAGTGGCAATACTTGCTCTTATCCCTATTTCTATAAGGGGTTTTCATCTCCGCTGGGCCTTCAACTCATATTGGTCCTTAATCTCCATGAGATGGAGTATTGGTCCTTGTTAAACTCAATAGGATTGGATGAGGATGGCTCAGCCTCCTTTCTCTTGCTCCTTCTAGACGAAGTGGTGGTGGAGGTTATAGCCCAAGTCTTGGCCTTCTTGGGGTTGCTCTTCTTTGGCTGAGCAACCTCTTCAGGCTTCTTAGACTCGGGATGCTTTGCTTCAGCACACACTTCGGTAGCGTGGATAAACGCTTCAGCTTCCCTCAAAGCCTCAGCAAGAGTGGAGATTTTCTTTTTGACAAGATCAAACTTGAAACTTCCTGGCCTTAGACCCCTCATGAAGGCATCGAAAGCCACTCCAGCATTAAGATCTTGGATCTGAAGGGCTTCTAGGTTGAATCTCTTAACGAAACTTCTAAGAGCCTCCTTAGGCCCCTGGACGACCTTGCCTAGGTGCATGCTTGTTTTCTGCTCTTGCTGGTTGGCAACAAAGTGACTAGTGAATAAGAAACTGAGTTCAGTAAAATTGTTGACTGAATTGGGGGCAAGATTGTTAAACCATTTCTGAGCAACTCCCTTCAAGGTTGCTGGGAAGTTCTTGCACCAAGTAGCATCATCTATTCCTTGGACGTACATCTGATGTTTGTAAGCAGATAAATGATCATCGGGATCTGTTGTTCCATCAAAAGGTTCTATAGTAGGGAGTTTAACCTTTGGGAAGGGGGGCGCCTCCATTATCCTGGCCGAGAATGGAGAGGGCCAGTTAATCCGGAGGGCTCCCATTTATCCCTCAATTGGCATGTACTCCTTATGATATTCCTTCAACACCGGATCAGACGACATGTTTGCAGGCACTGGACGCCTATAGACCATGGGCTGAGCCACCGTCTTCTCCTGTCGTGGATGAACAAGAGAGTGACTTAAACTTCGTCCCTCCCCTCTAGACGACAACCTCAAAGGAGGGTCTCTCAGGTATGGTGTAGATCCTGTCACTGATCGTTGTAATGCAGCAGCTTTCTTTGGTTCTAGATATTCTCTGGCATCTGTTTCCATTCAGTGCCCGCTTGGATGAGCATGGTCCTGGGTCCTCACCACCAGGTTCCAGTCCATCTTTCTTCTCAGATCATTATCCTCTGGCTGCTTTCCTCTTGCCGTCCTCCTAGAGGGTTCCTGACGAACAGGTCGACTAGGGCCTGGTCGATCTACTTGGGAACGTCCCCTAGGAGGAAGTGGATTGTTAGCAGCTGGCTCCGGGTTATGATGAAAAACAGCATATTGCTTTTAATCTGTTCCTGGACGAGCGCTGCCATCTTAGTCTGAATGTCATTCAGAACATTCTCTAGGTGGACGGCAGTCACTGGACGATCTAGATTCACCTGGATGACCGGTTGCTGGCTTGGTCCAGGAACATTGACGATGGATGGAGGTCAATCTCTTCCTCGCGGTGGTCTTTCATGCTCCACCGTATCTTCGACATTAACTTGAAGGCTTCGATTCCTGGCAATGTTGGATGATTGACAATCAGTCATCGTTGCGTCTCCCCACAGACGGCGCCAAATGTTTTATCCACTTGTCCAATAAGTAAGCTGTAGGCTGAGCTTCCTTGTCGAGCAAGTAAATTAGTATCTTGAGTGTTTTTCAGCTGGAGACTTGTGCAACGATGTCTGAATCCGCTTAGTCCTTGGTCTGGGCTCTGCTCCCGAACCTGCAAAAAGGGACCCACCCTGGAGGTTTGGGTGGTGTATCCCCCTCCGATGCTTAAGTCAGATATCAGGAGTAGTGAGAGAAAGTAGAGATAGAGAAAGAAAGTGAGAGAGCATTTTAACAGAGTAACTTTACACTGTTTGCATTGAATGAATGTTTCTCCTGATTTCAGGGGTATTTATAGTGATAGCAAGTTGACAGCTATCCTTAAAATCTGCCTTAGAATAGTGGCTTCTGATTGGCTGGGGAATTAGATCATGACACGTGGCAAGCCATAATTGGTGAAGGTTTATTAACCACTCTCCTGCAGCCACCTTGCAGTGCTGGGTTCTGATTGTTGGGCCAGAAAATCAACCTTTTAACCCAACTGAGTATAGCCCAGAGATTAAGCCTTCTTTCCTTATTAACTAGGGTGACACGTGGATGGCTCTGATGAGCCCATGTGTCGTTAAGGGAGCCGTAGATGTTAGGCTACAACAACTACGAAATAAAGATTAGTGTTTATTAAATACTACCTCCGTATTTTTTAAATAAGTTGCACCAATTGCTTTTTGGCACAATTAATAAACCAATTTTATATCTCGCACCATTGTATAAGAAAAAACAAGTAAAGTGGGGTCTTGTTAGATTCGTCTCAATGCGAACATTCCAAATATCAATTTTTTAAAATTTTTACTTACACCTAATAAGAGATATTAACGTTTAAAGACGTGTCTCAACAAATGTGAAAAAGCAAATGGTGCAACTAAATAAATACAAACGTAGTATAAAATGCTAGTGAATGACCCCATTTTACACATGATAGCCTTATTAAATTTGCTAGTAAATTTAATGGTGTTTATTGGGCGTTATCTCATTCAAAGTAGTAGTAGAGGGTTTCATCCAACCAAATATGCCCATACAGAGCGTCGGAGGGTTTATTAATCGTTTATCTCAATTGTTATTTCCGAAGGCATCATTCCAATAAATACAATAACGTCATCCCTCGCTCGTACCTTATCAGTTTATTATCCCATGGTGAGCCACTATGGTCTGGGGGTTCATCCATCTAATAAATACAATAACGTCATCCCTCGTACCTTATCGGCTTATTATCCCATGGTGAACCACTATCCAAGCATGTAATAGTTTATGTGCTATGTTCTTGTCTCATGTCCTAAAAGTAACAAATATTTTATTTATGTGAGAGATTTGTTTGTTCTCCCAACGAAATTGACCCAGAACGATTTAAGCACCATTGGTGTCTCTTGCATTGGTCGATTTAAGCACATGACCCAACACTTTAGGCTTAAAATAGGTAGATTTCCTTAGGGTCATGTCCTAAGATATTTAGGGTCATGTCTTTAAATAATAGCGACCAACACAATGACTATTGATTCATATATAGGAGACAAGACCTTCTACACAACACAATGGCTCTTGCGTCTCGGTATGGATGAAACCCCTGGACCATAGTAACTCACCATGGGATAATAAGCCAATAAGGTACGAGGGATGATGGCATTGTATTTCTTTGAATGGTTTATTCGGAGAGAACAGTTGAGACGATCGTTCAATAAACCCTCCGACGCTCTGGATCTTGGGCATATTTGGTACAAGGGACGAAACCCTCTAACCCCTACTTTGAATGAGATAACGTCCAATAATCACCATATTGGTGTCTCTTAATTAGGAATGAATACACGACATTATTGCATTGGTCAATTTAAGCACATGACCCAACACTTTAGGCTTAAAATAGGTAGATTTCCTTAGGGTCATGTCCTAAGATATTTAGATTCATGTCTTTAAATAATAGCGACCAACACAATGACTATTGATTCATATATAGGAGACAAGACATTCTACACAACATTATGGGTCTTCCGTTTCAGTATGGATGAAACCCACGAGGGACGACGTATTTCTTGGAATGATTTATTCGAAGAGAAAAATAGAGACAAACCATCGATCAATGAACCCTCCGACGCTCTGTATCTTGGGCATATTTGGTACAAGGGATGAAACCCTAAAACAACTACGTTGAATGTGATAACGTCCAATAATCACCATAGGTAGTGTCTCTTAATTAGGAATGAATACACGACATTATTGCATTGGTCGATTTAAGGAAATGACCCAACACTTTAGGCTTAGAACAGGTAGATTTCTTAGGGTCGTGTCCTAATATATTACACAACACTATGGGTCTTGCGTTTCGGTATGGATGAAACCCCCAGACCATAGTGGCGCACCATGGGTAAATAAGCCGATAAGGTACGAGGTACCGAGATAAAAAATGAGACGATCGATCAATAAACCCTCTGACGCTATGTATCTTGGGCATATTTGGTACAAGGGACAAAACCCCTCTAACCACTACTTCGAATGAGATAACGTCCAATAATCACCATAGGAATGAATACACGACATTATTGCATTAGTCGATTTAAGCAAATGACCCAACACTTTAGGCTTTGAATAGGTAGATTTCCTTAGGGTCATGTCCTAAGATATTTAGGGTCATGTCTTTAAATAATAGCGACCAACACATTGACTATTGATTCATATATATGAGACAAGACATTCTACACAACACTATGGGTCCTGCGTCTCGGTATGGATGAAACCCCCGGACCATCATGGTTCAACATGGGATAATAAATAAGCCGATAAGGTACGAGGGATGACGTAATTGTATTTCTTGGCATGTCAAAAACAACCTTTTAGATTTTTTGTTGCCCAAGAGAAACCTTAAACCTAAAAATAATTCTCGTGCTTATAGCGTTATAGGGTTTATTTTATGCAACCAAATATGGCCAGGATACAACACATTGGCTCTTGCGTCTCATTATGGATGAAACCCCAGTCATACTGGCTCACCATGGGATAATAAGTCGATAAGGTACGAGGGATGATGTTATTGTATTTCTTGGACTGATTTGTTTGAGAACAGAGACAAACGATCAATAAACCCTCCGACGCTCTGTATCTTGGGCATATTTGGTTGGTTGAAACCCTCTAATTAACCACTACTTTCAATGAGATAACATCCAATATTCACCATTTGTGTATCTTAATTAGGAATGATAGACATTGCATTAGTCGATTTAAGCACATGGCCCAACTCTTTAGGCTTAGAATACCGTACGACTTCATGTGGAAATCAAGTAATAGGTAGATTTCCTTAGGTAATGTCCTAAAATATCATGGTCATGTTATTAAATAATAGCAACAAACACAATGACTATTGATTCATAGGAGACAAGACATTCTAATAATTTCCAAATGCTAAGTCCTGTATTTATGCTTAAAGCAATCTTATCAAATAATTTCTTATTTAAAAAGTTTTATTAAGCCAAACTTGTTAAACCATGGTTATTCTTAATCTTTATTTTCGTCACGTAAAGGAGTTAGTGCCTAATGTTTTCTTTTGTTTAGTGTCTTATATTTACTTTTTCTTTGTTTTATCATTTGTGATCTTTTTTAAAAAAAATTGCATACTAACAATACTCATAATGAATACTTTTGTTGAAACTTTTTTTTTTCTGCATATCCACCAATTTAATAACATACTGCCCCTTTAACACAATTCCACCAATTACAGCTGATTTGTTGTTATCAAGGGAAGTTTATTTAATATTTTTTTTGAAAGAAAGGGAAGTTTATTAAGCAGCATGCCATTATTGCCATCCACTTCAGTTAGAAATTGGGTATTGAATCGTTTGTCAGTCTTTCTTTTGACAACTGTCTTCTAAACGTTTCTGATTTAAATTAATATCAGTTTAAAAAATAAATTAATGGTATGCAGTTTTTAAAAACAGCCGTGAGTACTATTAGCTGAATGCTCATATCACACCATTTAACTGCCATACCCATTGGTATCCTCGATGTCTATAACTCTATATATAGACTATTCGTAAGTTAAGTACCATAGTTACCTTTTTTCAAAACTAGTCTTATATGTATGTTATGCGTGCGAAAGCATTTAGAAAGTTAAAATAATTGCGTAATTTTTTTTAATAATCTGAAATAATATGTAAAAATATTTTGAAAGAGTAATATTAACTGCATGCTCATATCACACCATTTAACTGCCATACCCTCGATGTTTATATATATACCCATTGGTAGACTATTCGTAAGTTAAGTACCATAGTTACCTTTCTTCAAAATAAATATTAGAAAAATACCATACTCATACTTGTGCACAAATAAATTTCTCTTAGATATTAACATATCCATGGAGCAAAAGCAAAGTACCAATTCCAATAAAGATTATGTAGCCGAGAATAAGGAAAAATCTGTAATTTTTTCTTCAGACGATATACTTATACATCTTGCATTTTACTAGAATAGGGTATACTTATTCAGATTGCATTTTTTATGTTTCTAACAGGAAAACCAAATTGTTCTCATGCAGGAGGAAACAGAGAAGTCGAAAAACAAACGTAAATTTCAATATGAACAAGGGTGTGATCATCCAACTGTCGCTAAGAACATTTTACTTCAGAAAGTAAGATTTATAAGATACTCATTATGTTTTAGAGTTAAAAAAATCTCGTACTAAATACTTTTTGTTTTCCTGCCACAAGCGATGGGCATGCAAAATAATGCCAATGTTTGGTCCCGGAGAGTCATCAAAATCAAACAATATTGAAGACGAATTTTACGCCTGCAACTGCATTAAAAGGGCGAGAAGGGAAGAGCGGAAGACTGCATGGGGATGGACCGAAACTAGCAAAAGATTTGTATTTTCAATTATGCAAGTGGCATCCCATTTATGACGACGTACCACAAGGACCACCGGAATTCATCAAAATCCAAGGCATAATGGAAAATATTTATATGCGTTTGCCGGAGAAGGATCTTGTGCGGCTCATGTTGGCATGTATGGAGTGGAGACGTCGCATCCCATATTGGAGGAATGATATTGCTATAAAACGTTGGTATGGAGGTAATCCACGTATATCTAGACCAACGCAGAATGGATGACAATCCACCAACACCGGCACACCGCCTTCATTGACGATGAAAGAGATGGCAAATCCTCGAAGGGCGATATGTTGGCGTAGAAAATAGGTTATTTTATATGTATTTATGTTATTTATATTGTATTTTTGCCTGGTGTGTACATCGGTCTTGCAACATGTTTAAAGTTAGTAAGATGACATAGTGTCCTAAAATTCCTGTCTTCGTTACGTTACATGCTTTTTTTTGACATTCAGTATGCAATTTTAAACCAAAAACCAAAACAAAATATAAGATACTAACTTTACAATTGATGACCTTGTAAAATATGTTATTATCTCCACTTGAAGTAACATAATTAAATTAAGACATTAGGCTAAGCCTAAAATGTTGGGTCCCTTTTTTCATATTAATTAAATTATATTATCTCCTGATTTTTGGAAGTTTCGTCTTAGGATATGCCTTCTTTAAACGTTTGTACCACGGTTTAAACGTCTGCATTGATCAAACGTTTGCAGAAGGCGTTTGGACGATGGCTCAATCGTCAGATCAGTGGTAATAAGGTTTATTTCGTGCAGCCTTTTAAGTATCTTTATTTGTGGCTATTATCATTTAGGAGAGAGTTATCAATAAGCCTTTTATTAGGACCTTGTAAAAAATAAAGACTTATTAGGTGATGTTCCAAGAAAATAAAAGGACAAGTCATAAGCGAAAATAAAACGACCTTTTAAAAAATAAAGACTATTGATGTTCCAAGAAAATAAAAGGACAAGTCGTAAGCGAAAATATAACGCGGTCCTTAGCATGTAATAGATTGTGTGATAATCTTCTTAGCTCATGTCCTTAAAGTAACCAATATTTTATTGGTGTGAGATATTTGTTTGTTCTCCCAAGGAAATTGACCCAGGACATGTCAAAAGTCATACTGGTCATGTCCTAAAACATTGGCTATTATCATTTGAGAAATAGTAACGTCTTTTATGCCTTTTATTAGGACCTTTTAAAAATTTAAGACTTATTAGGTGATTTTCGAAGAAAATAAAAGGACACGTCGTAAGTGAAAATAAAACGTGGCCCTGAGCAAATTACAAATAAGTGAAATAACTTGTTGGCTATGAGTATTATTTAGGAGAGAGTTAGCAATAAGCCTTTTATTAGGACCTTTTATAAAATTAAGACTTCTTAGGTGATGTTCGAAGAAAATAAAAGGACGACCCGGAGCAAATTAGAAAAAAAGAGAAATACTGAGCTCGCCAGGAAATTGACCCAGGACATGTCCAACGTCATACTGGTCATGTCCTAAAACATTGGCTATTATCATTTGAGAATTAGTAACGTCTTTTAAGCCTTTTATTAGGACCTTTTAAAAAATTAAGGCTTATTAGGTGATTGTCGAAAAAAATAAAAGGACAAGTCGTAAGTGAAAATAAAACGCGGCCCTGAGCAAACTACAAATAAGAGAAATAACTTGTTGGCTATTATTATTTAGGAGAGAGTTAGCAATAAGCCTTTTATTAGGAAAGGAGATAATGGGTGGTCTTCAACATCTCTGGACTTTGTGGCTGAATCTCCACAGATGTTAGGAAAGGAGATGTGGGTGGTCTTCAACATCTGGATTCTGGACTTTGTGGCTGAATCAAAGGTGATAGGTTCCAGGCTCTGAAGCCCTGAGAGAAGTTTATCTAGAGTTGCCTACTTTGATCTTTGACGCTTTATCCACAATTTATTATAATAGCACCAATCTTGTGTCGGAATCTTGTGTTAGACAAATACTTAGTTTTTTTTTCTTGGCATCAAGAAAATTTACATTAATAAACTCGAGTACATTTTTGTTTTTGATGATTACTTTTTATATGGTTTAAAGTGTAATTAAGGACAAGAATATAAATTTGACAGAACATTTACTTTGCATATTTCATTTGTGAGTATAGGGATCTTTAAAGGACAGAAGTGAGACAAGTGAATTAGATAAAATACTCTTATATTATATATTATATTCATATTGTTTACAGAATATAAAAAAAATAACATAACGAGTAACTAAACTAAATAATATATACAAGTATTGACTAACTACAGTAACTATAGAGGTGTTCCATAGGCCAACAAAGAAGAATAAAGATACCACCAAGTTACCAACAGCAATAGTAACAAAGAATACGGAAAGATACCCCCAATTACAAGCAACAAGAATAAAGAAAGATACCCAATTACCGAAGAATAAAGAACATCACAAAGACAACAAAGCCGCCAAAGAAGGTAGAAAACGCCAAAAAAGTCACAAAGAAAAACATAAAGAAAAACATCTATGGCTCTCAGGAATGAACATTCATCTCATCATCGAGCACTCAAATCTAATTGACAACTCTAATTTTCTCCAGATCTCAAAATAAAATTCCATTTGCACAAACCAAACAACCACATTTAGCCATCCAACCCAATTATCCAACGACTCCTCTCGATAAAATTGTATCTCTTGTTAAAACATAATAAACTCAATTCGGTCGGCAGAAGAGGTTGGAGAAATGAGGGGAAACAAACAAGAAACATTTGAAACATCGAAGTCCAAAACCAATAAATTAAAAAATTGAAGCCCCTCTCGCAAACCAAAGACAAATGCTTCTCCTTAATGGGGTGGAATGTAGATTGACAACCGCATCTGTCCATCTCACCCGTAAAGTACCTGTGAAGGCTACCTCAATTCACAAAATATCCATCCCACCCTTATCTTCCAGCCTCTACTCTGAACTAAATTTTAAATCCATCTCCCAAACCAAAGACAAATTTTGCTCCCAAATGGGGTTGAATGTAGATTGACAAAAAATTGCTAATCTGTACATCTCAACCCAAAACACAAACCCAGAACACAATAAACAAAACTCCGAACACAACAAACACATAACTCAACAAACACAGAACACAACAAACCCAAAACACAACAAACCCAAACACATAACACAACAAACCCAAACACAGAACACAACAAACCCAGAACGCAACAACCCAGAACACAAACAAACCCAGAACACAAACAAACCCCTGAAACACAAACCCATAAACAAACTCAGAAACTAAACCGAAAACCCTGAACCAAAACCCGAGCATAAACCCAAAACATAAACAAAAACCCAAAAAACACAAACCTAATGAATTTAACGCAAATAACATAAACCCTGATCAGTAAACACAAACCCTGACACAAACCTTAAACACAAAAGCATAAAATCATTGGAAAATAACATAAATATCAGGAATCATAACAAAAACTATAAACAAAAACGCATAAAATCATTGGAAAATAACATAAATATCAGGAATCATAACAAATACTATATATCATGAAAAAGGGCACTGAATCAAGAAAAATAAAAAGAAAACCCGATAAATATTCAATTAATTACAACGTGACAAAAACAGAAAAGCATGATATTCCAGTAGATCTGCAAACTGGAGCAGCACATTACCCCACATTCACACATAAAGCAGATCTAAAAAAAAAATTAGAGCAATTGAGAAACTAACACATAAAGTAGATCTGCTTGCGATATGTTATATTAATGAATTAAAACATTTACCTCGCTTTTACCTTCAATCTCCAATCTCCATTCACACATAAAGCAGATCTAACAAAAAAAATAGAGCAATTGAGAAACTAATCTGGTTGCAAAATTTTATTTTGATAAATTAAAACCTTTACATCGCTATTTCCTTGAAATCTCAAATCTCCTTGCGAAAAATTGCGCGTCGAATCTTGAATCTCCTAACGAACGCTACTTTCTTCAGATATTATCCACAAGGTTTTTTTTAGCGAGAGGAAGGCTGAGATTACACTCTGAGGGTTTTCAGAAAGAGAGGGTTTGTTTCATAAAGTGGCGAAATGAGGCTGAGACTCGAAAAGGGGGGTTTATATACTAGGGTTAGATTTAAGGGTTAAGGAGCGTTGGATGACTTGGATGGATGGAAAGTGTCAAGGGCTGAGATTTGCTCTCCCCTTGACATTCCTTTATTTCCGGAATATAGAGTAAATGAAGGGCAACGGTAGAGATTTTCCTTTTCCCTATTGAATGGCCCAGATTACTCAATCAAGGGAATCCATGACATTAAAATTTGGACCAATTAGGATTGAGTACACGGATGGCTACATATTGATTTTTTATATCAATGGTTGACATCTCTTCTTTCTTTAACAAATCAATGGCCATAAATTTATTTTCAAAACTAATTACATATGTTGGTTCGAGAGACTGCTATGTTCTGATGCAAGTGTATCTGCATCCTCGGTGATGGTGCGAGGGGGTGATTGGTTTCTTCAAGGCTTAGGATGTCTAATGAAAGGCTACAACAAGAGTAAAAAAGGTGATCATACATCGGTTAGGTGTTTCGAGCAATCTTGTGTTAGCTCATGTCCTAAGCATGTCAGGCTTAGGACATGGCCTAGATTAGTGTCCTAAGCAAAGGGCGTTCGTTCATGGGAGGGAACACCGACGGCGACACGGTATTAGTGGTTAATTTTGTGGCTACCTCTCCCCCAAGGTGTCCCACTCCCGGGAAAGCCACCCAGGTTCATGTACACATAGAAGCTAGAACGGTATCCCACAATATATATATATATATATAGTAGTAGTATGTTGGTGCGAGAGACTGCTATGTTCTGATGCAAGTGTATTTGCATCGTCGGTGACGGTGCGAGAGGTAATTGGTTTCTTCAAGGCTTAGGATGTCTAATGAAAGGCTACAACAAGAGTAAGAAAGGTGATCATACATCGGTTCGGTGTTTCGAGCAATCTTGTGTTAGCTCATGTCTTAAGCATGTCAGGCTAAGGACATGGCCTAGATTAGTGTCCTAAGCAAAGGGCGTTCGTTCATGGGAGGGAACACCGACGGCGACACGGTATTAGTGGTTAATTGTTGTGGCTACCTCTCCCCCAAGGTGTCCCACTCCCGGGAAAGCCACCCAGGCTCATGTACTCATAGAAGCTAGAACGGTATCCCACTATATATATATATATATATATATATATATATATATATATATATATATATCATCAATGCTACTACATATGTACATATAACCATATATATATATAATATATATATATATATATATATATATAGATACGCCAAGGATCTGGGGATTTTAACATATAAACTGAAAACTTAAAACAGGAAGCATAAAGTAAAGTAAGGCGGTTGAACCAGCCATGGTTTTACAGAACAGACTTACAGAGAGTCTTGGATGAAACTTAAAACTTAAAGAGTGTTACAATTTTGTGTGAGAGAAAGAGAGAGAGAGAGAGAGATTTTAGAGGAGCTTGTGTTGCTTTGTTATGCTCTGCCATGAACTGAAGGAGAAGCCTCTTTTTATAGGAAGGGAAGAGTGGTGCTGTCAAGTAGAAAAGCTGTTGATGAACAATTTGTCTTCTGCTTTACACTGTTTTATCTTTTGTCTTTTGATGCTTTTTACTGCTGATGAACAGTAGTGCTTTACACTGTTGATAACTTTTGACTTCTTGCTGTTTGATGCAGAAATTTGTCCGTTGTTGTGGTGTCTCATCCTGTTGAAGCTTGAGGATAGTGATATAATCAAATTTTTTTTTTTTTTAAAGTCTGGAAACCAACATGGAAACCAGTATCTTCTCCAAAGACACAGACCCATGGATCTGTCTGGGATATGATTTGGGAAGATATTTGAGCAAAATGGGTCTTGCCTTCATCAGATAAATATTTTCCTCTATAAATATTTGTAAATATTGAGAGAGAGGTTCTGAATGTTGTATTCCAGTAAGAAAGTATTTGTTGAAGGAGTGGGGGAAAACAACAGTTGTATTGCCATAGTGAATAATGGTAATTGGTAAAGAATGGTGGTTTTGATGATGATTGATAAAATGCGTCAAATTTTTTGAAATGGAAATTAGTCCTTGCGCCCTGGCTTGGGTGGGGTTCTTTTGTGAAGGAATAAGGCGAGGGATACAAGCTTGGGTATTTATGAAAATTAAGTAGTGGGCTGGTCTTATTTTCCCATTACTCATTTCAATATTAGCACAAATAGTTTCAACATAAGTCCATTCATGCCATCTGAAAGAGTGTATAGTAGAAAAGATGTATTGTTGGTATTTTGTGAATTCTTGAAAAATAGGAGCCTGTGGACTTGGCACATCATAGAATTTTCTTACCAACCCATATCGCCATGTGAGAAAGTAAGGGCTACTCTTTGGAAGATCATTGGGATAGAGGAAAAATCCTTTATCGAAGAATCCTGAAAGACCCCAAAAATACCAAAGATAGCATCGATAAATAGCGTGCTTTGTGAGGAATTCGGTAAAGTTTTTAATGAACTTTGCTAATCTGGCTTTGTTGAGAATTATGAGTTTTATATCGGTTGGTAGTCGATCAATATTTTTTAGGAGTTTGCTGGGAAAGGGTAAGTGCTTTTTTGAGTGGAAATAGTAAGCTGGTAAATGGACATGGGATGAGGGTATGAAGTGGGAACTATTTCTTGAGGTGGTAGGTATATTGTGGAGTAATTTGGGAAATCTTTGAAGGTGGTATTTAGGAAGTTGTTCCCATTTTTTAGAAGTCTTTGGGCTTCTCATCTTGGATGTTGTTGTCAAAGTACCTGCAAAAGTTAGGTAATCAGGAAGAGAGTTGTTTTCTCCTCGTATAAACTTAATATCAAAATCAAGGGTAAATAAAAGTGCTCGATTTTTTATAAAGTTTTGTTTAATCCATTGCAATTTTTTATTAGGTGAAATGGACCAAAAAATGGTAATACAGAGTGATATTGCTAAAACCTTTTGTTTTATAAAAGAGTATTGTAACAGGGTGTTATTCCAGTATCCTGAGGTGAATCTGATAATGTATTCTTTACCATTATCGACTTGTTTTAAGATACCTCCATAACCTTTGTTACTGGCATCTGTCTCAGCAATTTTAGGCAGGTCAGGGTTTGCTAAGCTAAGGCAAGGAATTTCTAAGACACGAGCCTTTATAACATTCCATTCATACTGGCCAAAAGGAACAGTAAAAGCGGTTTTATAACGGTGTTGTGGCTTGATCTGTATCTGCCAAAATCCGGATTTCATATCAGATTTTGAGAAGATAAAGGCATGGTGTATCTTTTGCATTAGATCCTTTTTATTGGGTATTGGATAACGGATCCAACGAAGGGCATCGTTAAGAGGCTTATAATTTATAACTAGCCTAGGCGTACCTCGTTCAATCTCCGAAGCTTTGTTAACGTAAAATGCCGCACAGCTCCAAGGAGAACGAGATTTGGAAATTAAGCCTTTGCTTTCGAGAAATCTAATCTCTTCTCGACAATGGCGCTCTAGGTCAGCATTCATTTGGGTTGGTCGGGCTTTGGTAGGGATATTCTTTTCATCAAAGTCCGGTGACCATGTGTTGTTTTCTATTCCAGAAGGCATGTGGAAGCTCAGAGGAAACTTCTCCTTCGAGGAGGCCTTGGAAGTCAGCTATCTGAGATTTTAGAACACGACCTTGTAATTGATCCTCAATTTTTTGTAAATGGATTTCCTGTTTTAGATCATGCACGTCACTCTGTTTTCGGTTAATAAGAGAATTTATCTCACTGTTATAAATAGAGCTAGCCTTTATAATGTTGAGATTTCTGGTCTTGGGCTTTTCTAGGAAAAGGAAATTAAGCCTTTTATCTTTGGTTTTGAAGGATATTCCATCATAATTGACATTGTAAGGTGTTATAAGATTTATGAAAGGTGTTCCTAAGATTACAGTATGGTGCATATTGGTAACAAGAATAAAATGGTTTTTTAGAGAAAGGCCTTGATTTAAGATGTTAGCATCTGTTTTCCCTTCTATGTGCATTTTGGTGTTATTAGCAGAGCTAAGTTTTTCCGAGGTTTTCTGGTGAAAGCGTTTTGGGACGAGACTGGATTTGATGCAATTTAAATCTGCTCCGGTATCGAACAAAGCTATAGTATTGATTTTAAAGTCATCAGAGAATTCAAGTGTAATCTTTATGTAATACTTTCTAGAACTGATTTCTTTTAAAACAAAAAGGAAATCATCTGGGACTTTTGGGCTTTGTTCCCCATCTGGGATATCGTCAGGATCACTTTCACTAGGGATATCTGGGACCATTTGGGAAGTTAGGAGTTGGATAATGGCTGAGTCTTGTTGTTGCTTAGTTTTAAGGTCTTTTATATCAGCCTTAATGGTTTTAACTTCAGTCTGAAGGTCCTGTATGGTTCTTTCTGGCTTCTTTCTAGAACTTCTCTTTTCTAAAATAGAAGTGAGGTTGTAAGGTTCAGTGCTTGAAGAAGGAGGGTTAGGGTCCTTCTCTTGAGGATTTTCTTCAAGGGATTTGCGAAGTCGTTCAAGGTATTGTTTTTGTAGATCAGGATTATTGATATCCTGAATAACATCTAATATGAGGTTTTGTTCTTTGGTGAGGACGTTAAGGGTATAATCCTCGTCATTAGGTGAGGAGGAGGACTCTATATCATCATCCTGATGACCATAATTTTCAGCTGAGTTATAGGATTCGGTTTCTTCATCAGAAGACTCTACTAAAAGAGCTGAAATTCTTCCTAGAGTTTCATCATCTAGGTCAAGGTTTTGGATTTTATTAGACACTCTACAAAATCTGGCTGTGTGACCCTTTTTGCCACACTTGAAACAAGTTATGTTTTTAACGTCGGGTTTTGTGGTGGACTGTTGGTGTTTCCTATGAGGTTTCCATTTTCGTTGTTCAAAGGGTTTTCTATGGAAGACTTTCTCAACTTTCTTATAAAATTTTCGTGATTTAAAGGGCTTTTGGTAATGAGTTGGTTTACTACAGTTTCCTTTACAAGTATTTGTCTGAGGGCAAGAGATATCAAATTGCTGGCAGAAGGAACCTAATTCCTTCTTAGTCACTTTTAACTCCCTTTTTAGGTGTTTTTGAAGTTTCAGATCTTGACAAATTTGAAGGCCTTGTTTGGAGGTAACACTAACTAACTCACCATAAGTTAGCCTATCATAAGGGATAATATGTTCTCCAAAGTCCTCACGGATTCTGTTTCGGACCTTTTCTCCTAATATGGTTGGAAGACCTGCTAGGAATTTTTCTTTCCAAAAGGGTTGGTTAGAGTCTTCTCTAAGCATGACCCTGGTTAGGAAAGTATTTTTATACCACTGAAAATCACTAAGTTTTTTGCATCTTAGGTTAGACAAAAGATCTGCATTTTTGTCTCTAAGATGGGAGGAATCTCCAATGAAATGAAGTGATAAGGTAAATATGAGGGTTGATACAGAATCTTGAATTGGTTCTCCATTTAGGTTAAGAATGGGAACCCCATCTTCAGTTGTTTGGATGGCATTCAAGATGTCCAGTTGCTGTTCTTTGGTGAGATAGAAATCCCACCATCCTTTTAGCTGGCCGGAGAAGCCTGCAATTAGGAGTTCTGCAACTGTTTTATCTGACGTACCAGATTGGGTTTTATAAGCATTTGAAGCCATTGTCATTTGTTGTAAGAGGTTCAAGATTTGATGTTTGCCATCTATATTCCATTCGTAGATGGAAGAGGCATTATATTTTGGCTGGACAATTGTGTTAGGTTGGCTTCCGATCTGGGTTTCACTAGACCTTATAGGGATAATATCAAGAGGTCCAGTATTTTGCCAAGATAGTTTTGCTAATTCAGGTGTTTTGGGACTAGTCTCAGGATCAGTGTTGTCACTTAAATCTAGGACATTACAAGTGTTATTCTGGACTGTTTCTTCCTCAGCTATTTTTGAAGTAGAAGGTTCAACCCTGCTAATTTGGTCTCTTATAGCTTGAAGAAATTCAGTCCTTGAAGTTGTATCTTCATTTTGAGCCTTTTGTGAAATCTAAAATGGTTAAAAATTGGATTTCGGAGGCTTTTCTCTAAAGGAGTGGAGGCTAGACTTGTCTCTGATTTAAGGCTTTGTTTCTCTATTCGAGAAAGCTGCTTTCCTAGGGTGTTAAGACTGATGTTAGTAAAATTGTTTTGCAGGACAATATTCTTAAGGTTTGTGGTGGCTTCTTCATGAGGTTTTTTAAGAGGAGAGGCCTCTACCCTTTGATCGCCTATTGGGAAGGTGATTTGTCTCAAAGGAGGATGGTCATTTTGAACGGTGCCATCTGGAGTTTCCCAGACAGGTGTCCTTCTAATGGTGTTAATTGGTTCTATGGTTTTAAAGGGATAATCAATGTTATTATCAGAACTATATAGCTCAAACCAATCAAAGAAAAGAATATGGGTTTTATATTGCTTAATAAAGCTGTAATAGCTTTCTTGGATCTTCTTTCGAATTTCAAGAAAGTGCTCGAAGAACCATGTTCTCTTCGAGAGGTTATGTGGAGCATAGAAGTCTTTGTGAACTAAATCTCTATTAATCTCAAAATCCTTTTCAAGGACATTAAGTTCATTAGAGATATTCTCGGTATGACCGAGGCCGAGGGTGAGTCCGGAGGAGACCGGTCTTTCAAAGATAAACTGGGTGTGGAACCTGGGTTCTATATTCAACATTTTGAATGGTAGGCGAAGGTAAGACTGAGGTAGAATACCTTGGTCTTTCTGGGTAATTGGTTCTAGGACAACTAATTTGCCGTTTATAGTGCATGTTACTTTCAGAAGGAATACGAGAAGACCGTCCTAAGTTTTCAACAGAGGAATGGTCTCGAATACCTAGAGCTAGTGCTTCTGTTAAAGCCGAGCTTAACACTACCATCGAGTATTGTATGACTCGTTCAAGGTCGGTATTAGGTTCCGGGAAGAGCTGGTGACCGAACTTCGGGTTCAAGAGCTCCTTCAAGGAACCAATCTTCGGGAAGACTGACATCATTCCATTGTATTGGTTTAGGAATTTTTATGTTAGATCTAGAGAGGTCGGTTTGGAGGAGAAGGGTTTCTCCTTTTATGCTTTGTTGTTTATTTCCAGTATTAAAGGCGGACATCATGGCTTTGTAATGGATTTTATAAATTAAAGCTATTGGAATAGAACCATCATACATCTTATAGTTATGAGTTTTAATTTGTAAGAGTAAAGATGATAAGATATTCTTATCACTTAACGAGACACTGAAGTTAGGGTAACAATCAAAAGAGATTGGACCCATGCATAAACTTGACTCTATGGTTCCTAATAGGGAATCATTAAAGTCTTTAAATCGTCCATCTCTAAGGGCAACAAGAACAGAAGAATTTAATCCTTCTTTAGTAAGAGGTTTTAAGCCAACTTGAACCAACCCTATATGGATGTAACGATAACCTTTTTCGACATGTTTTTTCAAAGTGTTTGCTGAAAATAATTTTATAGTATCAATAGGTTTTGTTAAATGGATACCTTGTTCTTGGGTTTTAATAACATAGTCAGTTTTAATGATATTATATCTACTCATTTTATAGATCTGGTCTTTACTAACTTTGGGTATCTCCCAGTTATCAATATTTTGCTCAAGGTTTTCTATAGTAAAGGTGTTATTTTTAACCAGTTTATTGGCTTTACCACTACTACCATGAGAAGAGGATGGAGTACCTGTGTTCCAAATAGAACTCATACTTAAGAATCAGAACTCAGTCCAGGTATCAAAACCAGAAATAAGCCCTATAACCTACCCCGCCGTTTAGGTAACTGTAGCCTTATGGTCTGACTGCCTCACTCGGGACTTACCGCCTCTACAAACGTTTAAACAAGCAGAGTAACAAATAGGATAGATAAACAAGTTTTGAAAACTGGAAAGTACTGAAAACAGAAGAACAAGTTTTATAAAGAACGAATATAACTACACCCCATTGGCTCTTTGGTATCAAAGCCAGGTGGATTTTCTATCTCACCAAAGAACAGCAACTGGAGATTCCTAAGTGGAGAACCAATTCAAGATTCTGTATCAACCCTCATATTTACCTTATCACTTCATTTCATTGGAGATTCCTCCCATCTTAGAGACAAAAATGCAGATCTTTTGTCTAACATAAGATGCAAAAAACTTAGTGATTTTCAGTGGTATAAAAATACTTTCCTAACCAGGGTCATGCTTAGAGAAGACTCTAACCAACCCTTTTGGAAAGAAAAATTCCTAGCAGGTCTTCCAACCATATTAGGAGAAAAGGTCCGAAACAGAATCCGTGAGGACTTTGGAGAACATATTATCCCATATGATAGGCTAACTTATGGTGAGTTAGCTAGTGTTACCTCCAAACAAGGCCTTCAAATATGTCAAGATTTTAAGCTTCAAAAACACCTCAAAAGGGAGTTAAAAGAGACTAAGAAGGAATTAGGTTCCTTTTGCCAACAATTTGATATCTCTTCCCTCCCAGACAAATATTTGTAAAGGAAACTGTAGTAAACCAACTCATTACCAAAAGCCCTTTAAATCACGAAAATTTTATAAGAAAGTTGAGAAAGTCTTCCATAGAAAACCCTTTGAACAACGAAAATGGAAGCCTCATAGGAAACACCAACAGTCCACCGCAAAACCCGACGTTAAAAACATAACTTGTTTCAAGTGTGGTAAAAAGGGTCACACAGCCAGATTTTGTAGAGTGTCTAATAAAATCCAAAACCTTGACCTAGATGATGAAACTCTAGGAAGAATTTCAGCTCTTTTAGTAGAGTCTTCTGATGAAGAAACCGAATCCTATAACTCAGCTGAGAATTATGGTCCTCAGGATGATGATATAGAGTCCTCCTCCTCACCTAATGACGAGGATTATACCCTTAACGTCCTCACCAAAGAACAAAACCTCATATTAGATGTTATTCAGGATATCAATAATCCTGATCTTCAAAAACAATACCTTGAACGACTTCGCAAATCCCTTGAAGAAAATCCTCAAGAGAAGGACCCTAACCCTCCTTCTTCAAGCACTGAACCTTACAACCTCACTTCTATTTTAGAAAAGAGAAATTCTAGAAAGAAGCCAGAAAGAACCATACAGGACCTTCAGACTGAAGTTAAAACCATTAAGGCTGATATAAAAGACCTTAAAACTAACCAACAACAAGACTCAGCCATTATCCAACTCCTAACTTCCCAAATGGTCCCAGATATCCCTAGTGAAAGTGATCCTGACGATATCCCAGATGGGGAACAAAGCCCAAAAGTCCCAGATGATTTCCTTTTTGTTTTAAAAGAAATCAGTTCTATAAAGTATTACATAAAGATTACACTTGAATTCTCTGATGACTTTAAAATCAATACTATAGCTTTGTTCGATACCGGCGCAGATTTAAATTGCATCAAATCCAGTCTCGTCCCAAAACGCTTTCACAAGAAAACCTCGGAAAAACTTAGCTCTGCTAATAACACCAAAATGCACATAGAAGGGAAAACAGATGCTAACATCTTAAATCAAGGCCTTTCTCTAAAAAACCATTTTGTTCTTGTTACCAATATGCACCATACTGTAATCTTAGGAACACCTTTCATAAATCTTATAACACCTTACAATGTCAATTATGATGGAATATCCTTCAAAACCAAAGATAATAGGCTTAATTTCCTTTTCCTAGAAAAGCCCAAGACCAGAAATCTCAACATTTTCAAGGCTAGCTCTATTTATAACAGTGAGATAAATTCTCTTATTAACCGAAAACAGAGTGACGTGCATGATCTAAAACAGGAAATCCATTTACAAAAAATTGAGGATCAATTACAAGGTCGTGTTCTAAAATCTCAGATAGCTGACTTCCAAAGCCTCCTCGAAAGAGAAGTTTGCTCTGAGCTTCCAAATGCCTTCTGGAATAGAAAACAACACATGGTCGATTTACCTTATGAACCGGACTTTGATGAAAAGAATATCCCTACCAAAGCCCGACCAACCCAAATGAATGCTGACCTAGAGCGCCATTGTCGAGAAGAGATTAGATTTCTCGAAAGCAAAGGCTTAATTTCCAAGTCTCGTTCTCCTTGGAGCTGTGCGGCATTTTACGTTAACAAAGCTTCGGAGATTGAACGAGGTACGCCTAGGCTAGTTATAAATTATAAGCCTCTTAACGATGCCCTTCGTTGGATCCGTTATCCAATACCCAATAAAAAGGATCTAATGCAAAAGTTACACCATGCCTTTATCTTCTCAAAATTTGATATGAAATCCAGATTTTGGCAGATACAGATCAAGCCACAACACCGTTATAAAACCGCTTTTACTGTTCCTTTTGGCCAGTATGAATGGAATGTTATGCCCTTCGGTCTTAAAAATGCACCCTCTGAGTATTAAAGGATTATGAATGATTTATTCAATCCCTATTCAGATTTTTGTATTGTGTACATTGATGACGTACTAATTTACTCAAGCACGATTGACCAGCATTTTAAAAACCTTAAGACTTTTTTCTATCTAATTAAGAAAAATGGTCTTATTTCGGCAAAAAAGATTTCTCTATTTCAAACTACGATTCGATTTCTCGGCCAAATTGTGTCATGTGGCACTATCACCCCGATTGATAGGTCTCTGCAGTTCACTAGTAAATTTCCTGATAAAATCATAGAAAAAACCCAACTACAGAGGTTTCTTGGTAGTTTAAACTATGTCTTAGATTTTTATCCAAATCTTTGCAGAATTGCAAAACACCCTCCATAATAGACTCAAGAAAAACCCACCGCCTTGGTCAGATGTCCATACCCAGGCTGTTCGAACAATAAAGAGTCGTGTCTTAGAAATTCCTTGCCTCAGCTTAGCAAACCCAGACCTGCCTAAAATTGTTGAGACAGATGCCAGTGACAAAGGTTATGGAGGTATCTTAAAACAAGTCGATAATGGTAAAGAATACATTATCAGATTCACCTCGGGGCACTGGAATGACACTCAGTTAAAATACTCTACTGTAAAACAGGAAGTCTTATCCATTGTTCTCTGTATAACCAAATTCCAGTCTGATTTGTTAAATAAAAAGTTTTTATTACGTGTTGATTGTCAAGCTGCTAAACCTGTTTTAAAAAAGGATGTCCAAAACATTGCTGTAAAACATGTTTTTGCTAGATGGCAGTCTATCTTAAGCATTTTTGAGTTTGATATTGAGCACATAAAAGGAGAAGAGAATTCTATCCCTGACTTCTTAACCCGTGAATTTCTTACAGAAATGCCTCGCAAAACAAAAGATAAAGGAAAGTCTCAACCTCCTCCTGAAAAATCCATATGCACAACTCAAAAACCTATTAAAACTTGGTACGATGCAGTCCAGAACAATGAGAGTGAAACCTCTTCTATTGATAGAACACAGGAAGTTCAGTAATGGCTCCTCTCCATCTCTGAGCATCCTTCATCCATCCAAAAACACCCCCAGCTCCTCCAAGCTTTTCATAACTCTTTGAAAAACCAAGGAAGCATAAGCAAAGCAGCAACGGAATGTAAAACAGTTTACAGGAAAAAATATCAGTGTTATTTCAAAACCAGAGGAAGGAGAATCTTCCTCAAAAACCCTTCCTCAAAAACAACTTTACAAAACTGGTAGCTCTCAGGTTGTGCTTACACAACCTAAGAAAAACGAGACTTCAGACTATTTTGTTAAAACTGCCTCACAAAACATTATAACAATTGAACAAGGGTATCATGATGAAAATCCCTATGTATCCATACAAAATATCTTTGGAAAAAACTGGTTCTATAAACCTTGGGATCGTACTAAAACTGCAGTTTATTACCAGACAATCCTTGAGGTTACAGGCTTCGTTGAATTCAAACATTTCTTTTATAAAAATGAGCAAGCTGAGCCCTCTTATTCAACCATTAAAATTCTGAAGGTTCTTAGTCCTCATGACTGGAATCAAGATCTGTCAAAACACAAAGCCTTCCCCATTAGCTTTAACAACACCTTCCCACATTGTAAAACCTTTAATTACTGGGATTACCAATATGCGTGGTTCTCCACCTTTTTAATACAAAATAATAGATTGTCTCATTCATGGCTTATCTATTTTAACACTAAAACCATACAGCCAGAAAAATTGCCATCATGGTTTGCCCATTGGTGGAAGTTCTATAGCTCTTCCAGTGAAATCCTCCACCTTGACATTACAAAAAGTTATAATACCTTTCGAACCCAATACAAACCTTCAAATCTAGAAGAGTAAAGTAAGGCGGTTGAACCGGCCATGGTTTTACAGAACAAATATAATCACACCCCATTGGCTCTGATACCAGGATACGCCAAGGATCTGGGGATTTTAACATATAAACTGAAAACTTAAGCATAAAGTAAAGTAAGGCGGTTGAACCGGCCATGGTTATCAAAACCCAAGAACGAGATATCCATTTAACAAAACCTATTGATACTATAAAATTATTTTCAGCAAACACTTTGAAAAAACATGTCGAAAAAGGTTATCGTTACATCCATATAGGGTTGGTTCAAGTTGGCTTAAAACCTCTTACTAAAGAAGGGTTAAATTCTTCTGTTCTTGTTGCCCTTAGAGATGGACGATTTAAAGACTTTAATGATTCCCTATTAGGAACCATAAAGTCAAGTTTATGCATGGGTCCAGTCTTTTTTGATTATTACCCTAACTTCAGTGTCTCGTTAAGTGATAAGAATATCTTATCATCTTTACTCTTATAAATTAAAACTCATAACTATAAGATGTATGATGGTTTTATTCCAATAGCTTTAATTTATAAAATCCATTACAAAGCCATGATGTCCGCCTTTAATACTGGAAATAAACAGCAAAGCATAAAAGGAGAAACCATTCTCCTCCAAACCGACCTCTCTAGATCTAACATAAAAATTCCTAAACTAATACAATGGAATGATGTCAGTCTTTCTGAAGATTGGTTCCTTGAAGGAGCAGCTGAACCTGAAGTTTAGTCACCAGCTCTTCCAGAACCTAATACCGACCTTGAACGAGTCATACAATACTCTGATGGTAGTGTTAAGCTTAGCTTTAACAGAAGCACTAGCTCTAGGTATTCAGCCCATTCCTCTGTTGAAAACTAAGGACGGTCTTCTCGTATTCCTTCTGAAAGCAATATGCACTATAAACGACAGATTAGTTATCCTAGAACGAATTACCCGGAAAGACCAAGGTTTTCTACCTCAGACTTACCTTCGCCTTCCATTCAAAATGTTCAATATAGAACCCAGGTTCCACACCCAGTTTATGCTGAAAGACAGTCTCCTCCAGACTCACCCTCAGCCTCAGTCATAACTGAGAATATCTCTAATGAACTTAATGTCCTTGAAAAGGATTTTGAGATTAATAGAGATTTAGTTCACAAAGACTTCTATGCTCCACATAACCTCTCGAAGAGAACATGGTTCTTCGAGCACTTTCTTGAAATTCGAAAGAAGATCCAAGAAAGCTATTACAGCTTTATTAAGCAATATAAAACCCATATTCTTTTCTTTGATTGGTTTGAGCTATACAGTTCTGATAATAACATTGATTATCCCTTTAAAACCATAGAACCAATTAACACCATTAGAAGGACACCTGTCTGGGAAACCCCCGATGGCACCGTTCAAAATGACCATCCTCCTTTGAGACAAATCACCTTCCCAATAGGCGATCAAAAGGTAGAGGCCTCTCCTCTTAAAAAACCTCAGGAAGAAGCCACCACAAACCTTAAGAATATTGTCCTACAAAACAATTTTACTAACATCAGTCTTAACACCCTAGGAAAGCAGCTTTCTCGAATAGAGAAACAAAGCCTTAAATCAGAGACAAGTCTAGTCTCAACTCCTTTAGAAAAAAGCCTCCGAAATCCAATTTTTAAACCATTTCAGATTTCACAAAAGGCTCAAAATGAAGTTACAACTTCAAAGACTGAATTTCTTCAAGCTATAAGAGACCAAATTAGCAGGGTTGAACCTTCTACTTCAAAAATAGCTGAGGAAGAAACAGTCCAGAATAACACTTGTAATGTCCTAGATTTAAGTGACAACACTGATCCTGAGACTAGTCCCAAAACACCTTGAATTAGCAAAACTATCTTGGCAAAATACTGGACCTCTTGATATTATCCCTATAAGGTGTAGTGAAACCCAGATCGGAAGCCAACCTAACACAATTGTCCAACCAAAATATAATGCCTCTTCAATCTACGAATGGAATATAGATGGCATGAGTGAACACCAAATCTTGAACCTCTTACAGCAAATGACGATGGCTTCAAATGCTTATAAAACCCAATCTGGTACGTCAGATAAAATAGTTGCAGAACTCCTAATTGCAGGCTTCTCTGGCCAGCTAAAAGGATGGTGGGATTTCTATCTCACCAAAGAACAGCAACTGGACATCTTGAATGCCATCCAAACAACTGAAGATGGGGTTTCCATTCTTAACCTAAATGGAGAACCAATTCAAGATTCTGTATCAACCCTCATATTTACCTTATCACTTCATTTCATTGGAGATTCCTCCCATCTTAGAGACAAAAATGCAGATCTTTTGTCTAACCTAAGATGCAAAAAACTTAGTGATTTTCAGCGGTATAAAAATACTTTCCTAACCAGGGTCATGCTTAGAGAAGACTCTAACCAACCCTTTTGGAAAGAAAAATTCCTAGCAGGTCTTCCAACCATATTAGGAGAAAAGGTCCGAAACAGAATCCGTGAGGACTTTGGAGAACATATTATCCCTTATGATAGGCTAACTTATGGTAAGTTAGTTAGTGTTACCACCAAACAAGGCCTTCAAATTTGTCAAGATCTGAAACTTCAAAAACACCTAAAAAGGGAGTTAAAAGAGACTAAGAAGGAATTAGGTTCCTTCTGCCATCAATTTGATATCTCTTGCCCTCAGACAAATACTTGTAAAGGAAACTGTAGTAAACCAACTCATTACCAAAAGCCCTTTAAATCACGAAAATTTTATAAGAAAGTTGAGAAAGTCTTCCATAGAAAACCCTTTGAACAACGAAAATGGAAGCCTCATAGGAAATGCCAACAGTCCACCACAAAACCCGACCTTAAAAACATAACTTGTTTCAAGTGTGGTAAAAAGGGTCACACAGCCAGATTTTGTAGAGTGTCTAATAAAATCCAAAACCTTGACCTAGATGATGAAACTCTAGGAAGAATTTCAGCTCATTTAGTAGAGTCTTCTGATGAAGAAACCGAATCCTATAACTCAGCTAAAAATTATGGTCCTCAGGATGATGATATAGAGTCCTCCTCCTCACCTAATGACGAGGATTATACCCTTAACGTCCTCACCAAAGAATAAAACCTCATATTAGATGTTCAGGATATCAATAATCCTGATCTACAAAAACAATACCTTGAACGACTTCGCAAATCCCTTGAAGAAAATCCTCAAGAGAAGGACCCTAACCCTCCTTCTTCAAACACTGAACCTTACAACCTCACTTCTATTTTAGAAAAGAGAAGTTCTAGAAAGAAGCCAGAAAGAACCATACAGGACCTTCAGACTGAAGTTAAAACCATTAAGGCTGATATAAAAGACCTTAAAACTAAGCAACAACAAGACTCAGCCATTATCCAACTCCTAACTTCCCAAATGGTCCCAGATATCCCTAGTGAAAGTGATCCTGACGATATCCCAGATGGGGAACAAAGCCCAAAAGTCCCAGATGATTTCCTTTTTGTTTTAAAAGAAATCAGTTCTAGAAAGTATTACATAAAGATTACACTTGGATTCTCTGATGACTTTAAAATCAATACTATAGCTTTGTTCGATACCGGAGCAGATTTAAATTGCATCAAATCCATTTTCGTCCCAAAACGCTTTCACCAGAAAACCTCGGAAAAACTTAGCTCTGCTGATAAAACCAAAATGCACCTAGAAGTGAAAACAGATGCTAACATCTTAAATCAAGGCCTTTCTCTAAAAAACCATTTTGTTCTTGTTACCAATATGCACCATACTGTAATCTTAGGAACACCTTTCATAAATCTTATAACACCTTACAATGTCAATCATGATGGAATATCCTTCAAAACCAAAGATAAAAGGCTTAATTTCCTTTTCCTAGAAAAGCCCAAGGCCATAAATCTCAACATTATCAAGGCTAGCTCTATTTATAACAGTGAGATAAATTCTCTTATTAACCGAAAACAGAGTGACGTGCATGATCTAAAACAGGAAATCCATTTACAAAAAATTGAGGATCAATTACAAGGTCGTGTTCTAAAATCTCAGATAGCTGACTTCCAAAGCCTCCTCGAAAGAGAAGTTTGCTCTGAGCTTCCAAATGCCTTCTGGAATAGAAAACAACACATGGTCGATTTACCTTATGAACTGGACTTTGATGAAAAGAATATCCCTACCAAAGCCCGACCAACCCAAATGAATGCTGACCTAGAGCGCCATTGTCGAGAAGAGATTAGATTTCTCGAAAGCAAAGGCTTAATTTCCAAGTCTCGTTCTCCTTGGAGCTATGCGGCATTTTACGTTAACAAAGCTTCGGAGATTGAACGAGGTACGCCTAGGCTAGTTATAAATTATAAGCCTCTTAACGATGCCCTTCGTTGGATCCGTTATCCAATACCCAATAAAAAGGATCTAATGCAAAAGTTACACCATGCCTTTATCTTCTCAAAATTTGATATGAAATCCGGATTTTGCAGATACAAGATCAAGCCACAACACCGTTATAAAACCGCTTTTACTGTTCCTTTTGGCCAGTATGAATGGAATGTTATGCCCTTCGGTCTTAAAAATGCACCCTCTAAGTATCAAAGGATTATGAATTATATATTCAATCCCTATCCAGATTTTTGTATTGTGTACATTGATGACGTACTAATTTACTCAAGCACGATTGACCAGCATTTTAAAAACCTTAAGACTTTTTTCTATCTAATTAAGAAAAATGGTCTTGTTATTTCGGCAAAAAAGATTTCTCTATTTCAAACTACGATTCGATTTCTCGGCCAAATTGTGTCATGTGGCACTATCACCCCGATTGATAGGTCTCTGCAGTTCACTAGTAAATTTCCTGATAAAATCATAGACAAAACCCAACTACAGAGGTTTCTTGGTAGTTTAAACTATGTCTTAGATTTTTATCCAAATCTTTGCAGAATTGCAAAACCCATCCATAATAGACTCAAGAAAAACCCACCGCCTTGGTCAGATGTCCATACCCAGGCTGTTCGAACAATAAAGACTCGTGTCTTAGAAATTCCTTGCCTCAGCATAGCAAACCCTGACCTGCCTAAAATTGTTGAGACAGATGCCAGTGACAAAGGTTATGGAGGTATCTTAAAACAAGTCGATAATGGTAAAGAATACATTATCAGATTCACCTCGGGGCACTGGAATGACACTCAGTTAAAATACTCTACTGTAAAACAGGAAGTCTTATCCATTGTTCTCTGTATAACCAAATTCCAGTCTGATTTGTTAAATAAAAAGTTTTTATTACGTGTTGATTGTCAAGCTGCTAAACCTGTTTTAAAAAACGATGTCCAAAACATTGCTGTAAAACATGTTTTTGCTAGATGGCAGTCTATCTTAAGCATTTTTGAGTTTGATATTGAGCACATAAAAGGAGAAGAGAATTCTATCCATGACTTCTTAACCCGTGAATTTCTTACAGAAATGCCTCGCAAAACAAAAGATAAAGGAAAGTCTCAACCTCCTCCTGAAAAAACCATATGCACAACTCAAAAACCTATTAAAACTTGGTACGATGCAGTCTAGAACAATGAGAGTGAAACCTCTTCTATTGATAGAACACAGGAAGTTCAGGAATGGCTCCTCTCCATCTCTGGGCATCCTTCATCCATCCAAAAACACCCCCAGCTCCTCCAAGCTTTTCATAACTCTTTGCAAAACCAAGGAAGCACAAGCAAAGCAGCAACGGAAGGTAAAACAGTTACAGGAAAAAATATCAGTGTTATTTTTAAACCAGAGGAAGGAGAATCTTCCTCAAAAACCCTTCCTCAAAAACAACTTTACAAAACTGGTAGCTCTCAGGTTGTGCTTACACAACCTAAGAAAAACGAGACTTCAGACTATTTTGTTAAATCTGCCTCACAAAACATTATAACAATTGAACAAGGGTATCATGATGAAAATCCCTATGTATCCATACAAAATATCTTTGCAAAAAAATGGTTCTACAAACCTTGGGATCGTACTAAAACTGCAGTTTATTACCAGACAATCCTTGAGGTTACAGGCTCCGCTGAATTCAAACATTTCTTTTATAAAAATGAGCAAGCTGAGCCCTCTTATTCAACCATTAAAATTCTGAAGGTTCTTAGTCCTCATTACTGGAATCAAGATCAGTCAAAACACAAAGCCTTCCCCATTAGCTTTAACAACACCTTCCCACATTGTAAAATCTTTAATTACTGGGATTACCAACAGGCGTGGTTCTCCACCTTTTTAATACGAAATAATAGATTGTCTCATTCGTGGCTTATCTATTTTAACACTAAAACCATACAGCCAGAAAAATTGCCATCATGGTTTGCCCATTGGTGGAAGTTCTATGGCTCTTCCAGTGAAATCCTCCGCCCTGACATTACAAAAAGTTATAATACCTTTCGAACCCAATACAAACCTTCAAATCTAGAAAGGCGTTTTCCCGCCTTATGTTTGTTTTCAATGAAGTTATATCTTTCTTGGGTCTGTCAATGGTTTCTTGAAACAAACCAGGATCAAGGGGGATTGGTCCTCCAGAGGAAATTTAAAATCAGATGGTGGTCGAACTTTAATACGCCACAGTCTATTCTTGAACCAGCCATCAAAGAATGGTTAAAGAAGAATTGTAACACAGGTACCATGACTACAGGGCCAAAACAATCCCAGTTCCTTGCTCGAAAATCACAGGCAAATTCTTTGCTTGCATCAGCTAAAACCCCGGAAGATTACGCTCGGATCCTAAGACAACTAGCTAATAGTACGTCTAAAGCCTCTATTACTTCGGAACATGAATCAACAGCAGACTCCTCCATTCACCTCAGTGATGATGAAGAAGATGCTGGTTTCCAGAAAGAAAAAAAAAAAAAATATATATATATATATATATGATTATATCACTGTCTTCAAGCTTCAACAGGATGAGACATCACAACAACGGACAAATTTCTGCATCAGCAAAAAGTCAAAAGTTATCAACAGTATAAAGCACTACTATTCATCAGCAGTAAAAAGCATCAAAAGACAAAAGATAAAACAGTGTAAAGCAGAAGACAGATTGGTCATCAACAGTTCTTCGACTTGACAACACCACTCTCCCCTGCCTATAAATAGAGGCTCCTCCTTCAGTTCTAGGGAGAGCATAACACAGCAACACAAGCTCCTCTAAAATCTCTCTCTCTCTCTCTCTTTCTCTCACACAAAATTGTAACACTCTTTAAGTTTTAAGTTTCATCCAAGACTCTCTGTAAGTCTGTTATGTAAAACCATGGCCGGTTCAACCGCCTTACTTTACTTTATGCTTTCTGTTTTTAGTTTTCAGTTTATATGTTAAAATCCCCAGTTCCTTGGCGTATCCTGGTATCAGAGCCAATGGGGTGTAGTTATATTTGTTCTTTATAAAACATGTTCTTCTGTTTCAGTACTTTCCAGTTTTCAAAACTTGTTTATCTGTCCTATTTGTTACTCTGCTTGTTTAAACGTTTGTAGAGGCGGTAAGTCCCGAGTGAGGCAGTCAGACCATAAGGCTACAGTTACCTAAACGGCGGGGTAGGTTATAGGGCTTATTTCTGGTTTTGATACCTGGACTGAGTTCTGATTCTTAAGTATGAGTTCTATTTGGAACAGAGGTACTCCATCCTCTTCTCATGGTAGTAGTGGTAAAGCCAATAAACTGGTTAAAAATAACTCCTTTACTATAGAAAACCTTGAGCAAAATATTGATAACTGGGAGATACCCAAAGTCAGTAAAGACCAGATCTATAAAATGAGTAGATATAATATCTTTAAAACTGACTATGTTATCAAAACCCAAGAACGAGATATCCATTTAACAAAACCTATTGATACTATAAAAATTATTTTCAGCAAACACTTTGAAAAAACATGTCGAAAAAGGTTATCGTTACATCCATATAGGGTTGGTTCAAGTTGGCTTAAAACCTCTTACTAAAGAAGGATTAAATTCTTCTGTTCTTGTTGCCCTTAGAGATGGACGATTTAAAGACTTTAATGATTCCCTATTAGGAACCATAGAGTCAAGTTTATGCATGGGTCCAGTCTCTTTTGATTGTTACCCTAACTTCAGTGTCTCGTTAAGTGATAAGAATATCTTATCATCTTTACTCTTACAAATTAAAACTCATAACTATAAGATGTATGATGGTTCTATTCCAGTAGCTTTAATTTATAAAATCCATTACAAAGCCATGATGTCCGCCTTTAATACTGGAAATAAACAACAAAGCATAAAAGGAGAAACCCTTCTCCTCCAAACCGACCTCTCTAGATCTAACATAAAAATTCCTAAACCAATACAATGGAATGATGTCAGTCTTCCTGAAGATTGGTTCCTTGAAGGAGATGCTGAACCTGAAGTTCAGTCACCAGCTCTTCCAGAACCTAATACCGACCTCGAACGAGTCATACAATACTCTGATGGTAGTGTTAAGCTCAGCTTTAACAGAAGCACTAGCTCTAGGTATTCAGACCATTCCTCTGTTGAAAACTTAGGACGGTCTTCTCGTATTCCTTCTGAAAGTAACATGCACTATAAACGGTTAATTTAGTTGTCCTATAACCAATTACCCAGAAAGACCAAGGTATTCTACCTCAGACTTACCTTCGCCTACCATTCAAAATGTTGAATATAGAACCCAGGTTCCACACCCAGTTTATGCTGAAAGACAGTCTCCTCCAGACTCACCCTCAGCCTCAGTCATAACTGAGAATATCTCTAATGAACTTAATGTCCTTGAAAAGGATTTTGAGATTAATAGAGATTTAGTTCACAAAGACTTCTATGCTCCACATAACCTCTCGAAGAGAACATGGTTCTTCGAGCACTTTCTTGAAATTCGAAAGAAGATCCAAGAAAGCTATTACAGCTTTATTAAGCAATATAAAACCCATATTCTTTTCTTTGATTGGTTTGAGCTATACAATTCTGATAATAACATTGATTATCCCTTTAAAACCATAGAACCAATTAACACCATTAGAAGGACACCTGTCTGGGAAACCCCCGATGGCACCGTTCAAAATGACCATCCTCCTTTGAGACATATCACCTTCCCAATAGGCGATCAAAAGGTAGAGGCCTCTCCTCTTAAAAAACCTCAGGAAGAAGCCACCACAAACCTTTAAAAATATTGTCCTACAAAACAATTTTACTAACATCAGTCTTAACACCCTAGGAAAGCAGCTTTCTCGAATAGAGAAACAAAGCCTTAAATCAGAGACAAGTCTAGTCTCCACTCCTTTAGAAAAAAGCCTCTGAAATCCAATTTTTAAACCATTTCAGATTTCACAAAAGGCTCAAAATGAAGTTACAACTTCAAAGACTGAATTTCTTCAAGCTATAAGAGACTAAATTAGGAGGGTTGAACCTTCTACTTCAAAAATAGCTGAGGAAGAAACAGTCCAGAATAACACTTGTAATGTCCTAGATTTAAGTGACAACACTGATCCTGAGACTAGTCCCAAAACACCTGAATTAGCAAAACTATCTTGGCAAAATACTGGACCTCTTGATATTATCCCTATAAGGTATAGTGAAACCCAGATCGGAAGCCAACCTAACACAATTGTCCAGCCAAAATATAATGCCTCTTCCATCTACGAATGGAATATAGATGGCATGAGTGAACACCAAATCTTGAACCTCTTACAGCAAATAACAATGGCTTCAAATGCTTATAAAACCCAATCTAGTACGTCAGATAAAACAGTTGCAGAACTCCTAATCGCAGGCTTCTCTGGCCAGCTAAAAGGATGGTGGGATTTCTATCTCACCAAAGAACAAAGAATCGGACATCTTGAATGCCATCCAAACAATCGAAGATGGGGTTCCCATTCTTAACCTAAATGGAGAACCAATTCAAGATTCTGTATCAACCCTCATATTTACCTTATCACTTCATTTCATTGGAGATTCCTCCCATCTTACAGACAAAAATGCAGATCTTTTGTCTAACCTAAGATGCAAAAAACTTAGTGATTTTCAGTGGTAGAAAAATACTTTCCTAACCGGGGTCATGCTTAGAGAAGACTCTAACCAACCCTTTTGGAAAGAAAAATTCCTAGCAGGTCTTCCAACCATATTAGGAGAAAAGGTCCGAAACAGAATCCGTGAGGACTTTGGAGAACATATTATCCCTTATGATAGGCTAACTTATGGTGAGTTAGTTAGTGTTACCTCCAAACAAGGCCTTCAAATTTGTCAAGATCTGAAACTTCAAAAACACCTAAAAAGGGAGTTAAAAGAGACTAAGAAGGAATTAGGTTCCTTCTGCTAGCAATTTGATATCTCTTGCCCTCAGACAAATACTTGTAAAGGAAACTGTAGTAAACCAACTCATTACCAAAAGCCCTTTAAATCACGAAAATTTTATAAGAAAGTTGAGAAAGTCTTCCATATAAAACCCTTTGAACAACGAAAATGGAAGCCTCATAGGAAACGCCAACAGTCCACCACAAAACCCGACCTTAAAAACATAACTTGTTTCAAGTGTGGTAAAAAGGGTCACACAGCTAGATTTTGTAGAGTGTCTAATAAAATCCAAAACCTTGACCTAGATGATGAAACTCTAGGAAGAATTTCAGCTCTTTTAGTAGAGTCTTCTGATGAAGAAACCGAATCCTATAACTCAGCTGAAAATTATGGTCCTCAGGATGATTATATAGAGTCCTCCTCCTCACCTAATGACGAGAATTATACCCTTAACGTCCTCACCAAAGAACAAAACCTCATAATAGATGTTCAGGATATCAAAAATCCTGATCTACAAAAACAATACCTTGAACGACTTCGCAAATCCCTTGAAGAAAATCCTCAAGAGAAGGACCCTAACCCTCCTTCTTCAAACACTGAACCTTACAACCTCACTTCTATTTTAGAAAAGAGAAGTTCTAGAAAGAAGCCAGAAAGAACCATACAGGACCTTCAGACTGAAGTTAAAACCATTAAGGCTGATATAAAAGACCTTAAAACTAAGCAACAACAAGACTCAGCCATTATCCAACTCCTAACTTCCCAAATGGTCCCAGATATCCCTAGTGAAAGTGATCCTGACGATATCCCAGATGGGGAACAAAGCCCAAAAGTCCCAGATGATTTCCTTTTTGTTTTAAAAGAAATCAGTTCTAGAAAGTATTACATAAAGATTACACTTGAATTCTCTGATGACTTTAAAATCAATACTATAGCTTTGTTCGATACTGGAGCAGATTTAAATTGCATCAAATCCAGTCTCGTCCCAAAACGCTTTCACCAGAAAACCTTGTAAAAACTTGGCTCTGCTAATAACACCAAAATGCACATAGAAGGGAAAACAGATGCTAACATCTTAAATCAAGGCCTTTCTCTAAAAAACCATTTTGTTCTTGTTACCAATATGCACCATACTGTAATCTTAGGAACACCTTTCATAAATCTTATAACACCTTACAATGTCAATTATGATGGAATATCCTTCAAAACCAAAGATAAAAGGCCTAATTTCCTTTTCCTAGAAAAGCCCAAGACCAGAAATCTCAACATTATCAAGGCTAGCTCTATTTATAACAGTGAGATAAATTCTCTTATTAACCGAAAACAGAGTGACGTGCATGATCTAAAACAGGAAATCCATTTACAAAAAATTGAGGATCAATTACAAGGTCGTGTTCTAAAATCTCAGATAGCTGACTTCCAAAGCCTCCTCGAAAGAGAAGTTTGCTCTGAGCTTCCAAATGCCTTCTGGAATAGAAAACAACACATGGTCGATTTACCTTATGAACCGGACTTTGATGAAAAGAATATCCCTACCAAAGCCCGCCCAACCCAAATGAATGCTGACCTAGAGCGCCATTGTCGAGAAGAGATTAGATTTCTCGAAAGCAAAGGCTTAATTTCCAAGTCTCGTTCTCCTTGGAGCTGTGCGGCATTTTACATTAACAAAGCTTCGGAGATTAAACGAGGTACGCCTAGGCTAGTTATAAATTATAAGCCTCTTAACGATGCCCTTCGTTGGATCCGTTATCCAATACCCAATAAAAAGGATCTAATGCAAAAGTTACACCATGCCTTTATCTTCTCAAAATTTGATATGAAATCCGGATTTTGGCAGATACAGATCAAGCCACAACACCGTTATAAAACCGCTTTTACTGTTCCTTTTGGCCAGTATGAATGGAATGTTATGCCCTTCGGTCTTAAATATGCACCCTCTGAGTATCAAAGGATTATGAACGATATATTCAATCCCTATTCAGATTTTTGTATTGTGTACATTGATGACGTACTAATTTACTCAAGCACGATTGACCAGCATTTTAAAAACCTTAAGACTTTTTTCTATCTAATTAAGAAAAATGGTCTTGTTATTTCGGCAAAAAAGATTTCTCTATTTCAAACTACGATTCGATTTCTCGGCCAAATTGTGTCATGTGGCACTATCACCCCGATTGATAGGTCTCTGCAGTTCACTAGTAAATTTCCTGATAAAATCATAGACAAAACCCAACTACAGAGGTTTCTTGGTAGTTTAAACTATGTCTTAGATTTTTATCCAAATCTTTGCAGAATTGCAAAACCCCTCCATAATAGACTCAAGAAAAACCCACCGCCTTAGTCAGATGTCCATACCCAGGCTGTTCGAACAATAAAGACTCGTGTCTTAGAAATTCCTTGCCTCAGCTTAGCAAACCCTGACCTGCCTAAAATTGCTGAGACAGATGCCAGTGACAAAGGTTATGGAGGTATCTTAAAACAAGTCGATAATGGTAAAGAATACATTATCAGATTCACCTCGGGGCACTGGAATGACACTCAGTTAAAATACTCTACTGTAAAACAGGAAGTCTTATCCATTGTTCTCTGTATAACCAAATTCCAGTCTGATTTGTTAAATAAAAAGTTTTTATTACGTGTTGATTGTCAAGCTGCTAAACCTGTTTTAAAAAACGATGTCCAAAACATTGCTGTAAAACATGTTTTTGCTAGATGGCAGTCTATCTTAAGCATTTTTGAGTTTGATATTGAGCACATAAAAGGAGAAGAGAATTCTATCCCTGACTTCTTAACCCGTGAATTTCTTACAGAAATGCCTCGCAAAACAAAAGATAAAGGAAAGTCTCAACCTCCTCCTGAAAAAACCATATGCACAACTCAAAAACCTATTAAAACTTGGTACGATGCAGTCCAGAACAATGAGAGTGAAACCTCTTCTATTGATAGAACACAGGAAGTTCAGGAATGGCTCCTCTCCATCTCTGGGCATCCTTCATCCATCCAAAAACACCCCCAGCTCCTCCAAGCTTTTCATAACTCTTTGCAAAACCAAGGAAGCACAAGCAAAGCAGCAACGGAAGGTAAAACAGTTACAGGAAAAAATATCAGTGTTATTTTAAAACCAGAGGAAGGAGAATCTTCCTCAAAAACCCTTCCTCAGAAACAACTTTACAAAACTGGTAGCTCTCAGGTTGTGCTTACACAACCTAAGAAAAACGAGACTTCAGACTATTTTGTTAAATCTGCCTCACAAAACATTATAACAATTGAACAAGGGTATCATGATGAAAATCCCTATGTATCCATACAAAATATCTTTGGAAAAAACTGGTTCTATAAACCTTGGGATCGTACTAAAACTGCAGTTTATTACCAGACAATCCATGAGGTTACAGGCTCCGCTGAATTCAAACATTTCTTTTATAAAAATGAGCAAGCTGAGCCCTCTTATTCAACCATTAAAATTCTGAAGGTTCTTAGTCCTCATGACTGGAATCAAGATATGTCAAAACACAAAGCCTTCACCATTAGCTTTAACAACACCTTCCTACATTGTAAAACCTTTAATTACTGGGATTACCAACAGACGTGGTTCTCCACCTTTTTAATACAAAATAATAGATTGTCTCATTCATAGCTTATCTATTTTAACACTAAAACCATACAGCCAGATTAATTGCCATCATGGTTTGCCCATTGGTGGAAGTTCTATGGCTCTTCCAGTGAAATCCTCCACCCTGACATTACAAAAAGTTATAATACCTTTCGAACCCAATACAAACCTTCAAATCTAGAAAGGCGTTTTTTCGCCTTATGTTTGTTTTCAATGAAGTTATATCTTCCTTGGGTCTGTCAATGGTTTCTTGAAACAAACCAGGATCAAGGGGGATTGGTCCTCCAGAGGAAATTTAAAATCAGATGGTGGTCGAACTTTAATACACCACAGTCTATTCTTGAACCAGCCATCAAAGAATGGTTAAAGAAGAATTGTAACACAGGTACCATGACTACAGGGCCAGAACAATCCCAGTTCCTTGCTCGAAAATCACAGGCAAATTCTTTGCTTGCATCAGCTAAAACCCCGGAAGATTACGCTCGGATCCTACGACAACTAGCTAATAGTACGTCTGAAGCCTATATTACTTCGGAACATGAATCAACAGCAGACTCCTCCATTCACCTCAGTGATGATGAAGAAGATGCTGGTTTCCAGAAAGAAAAAAAAAAAAATATATATATATATATATATATATATATATATATATGATTATATCACTGTCTTCAAGCTTCAACAGGATGAGACATCACAACAACGGACAAATTTCTGCATCAGCAAAACGTCAAAAGTTATCAACAGTATAAAGCACTACTATTCATCAGCAGTAAAAAGCATCAAAAGACAAAAGATAAAACAGTGTAAAGCAGAAGACAGATTGGTCATCAACAGTTCTTCGACTTGACAGCACCACTCTCCCCTGCCTATAAATAGAGGCTCCTCCTTCAGTTCTAGGGAGAGCATAACACAGCAACACAAGCTCCTCTAAAATCTCTCTCTCTTTCTCTCACACAAAATGGTAACACTCTTTAAGTTTTAAGTTTCATCCAAGACTCTCTGTAAGTCTGTTATGTAAAACCATGGCCGGTTCAACCGCCTTACTTTACTTTATGCTTTCTGTTTTAAGTTTTCAGTTTATATGTTAAAATCCCCAGATCCTTGGTGTATCCTGGTATATATACATATATATACATATATATATATATATATATACAATATATATAGTAGCACTATGTTGGTGCGAGAGACTGCTATGTTCTGATGCAAGTGTATCTGCATCCTCGGTGATGGTGCGAGGGGGTAATTGGTTTCTTCAAGGCTTAGGACGTCTAATGAAAGGCTACAATAAGAGTAAGAAAGGTGATCATACAACGGTTGGGTGTTTCGAGCAATCTTGTGTTAGGTCATGTCCTAAGCATGTCAGGCTTAGGACATGGCCTACATTAGTGTCCTAAGCAAAGGGTGTTCGTTCATGGGAGGGAACACCGACGGCAACACGGTATTAGTGGTTAATTGTTGTGGCTACCTCTCCCCCAAGGTGTCCCACTCCCAGGAAAGCCACCCAGGTTCATTTACACATAGAAGCTAGAACGGTATCCCACTATATATATATATATATATACATATATATATATATTCAATGCTACTACATATGTACA